>MU225293.1:4238065-4296585 GCA_018584345.1 Thuja plicata | reverse complement strand
AAAGTGCTAGGACTTTATTAATTAAATTAATTCGATCATAGGGTTTGTTTAGCCAAATAGATATTTAGGAATTAAATATGATGTATGATTAATACAAATTTAGGATTTTCTGCATTTGACACTCAGGCCGAGTAGAGTCAGTGAAAACTCAGAATTGCCTAGTACAATAGGACTTTGATGATTTAGAAGAATGAGAAATGCAACAATATTGGTTAGGGTTGCAAGATGCCAATTTTGGGGTGTTACAATATTGATAGTTGAGATTTCAATCCTCTTATGTTTTAAAATGTAGCCACCGGATCCTTTTATTTACCTGGGCAATGCCTCATAACCTCAGGTTAATACTTTCTCTTTGCCGCTAAGTCTCCCCACCCTTCCACTAACCCTGGCTTTATCATGAGATTATGTGACAAGTGTTAAATTTTTCTTAAATTGGGTGGTGGTCACCAAGTCTTTGCTTGATTGAATATTCCTTTTGATTACGAGACCACCTGAATGAAAGGCTGTTAACTTAACTCATCTCCGAACTCAAGTCACACCTGTAGGCAGGAATTACACTGAGTCGCGTGATCTCCAGATCCTTTGCCAACTCTAGTTTGTATTAAGAGATTACCTAACTCCCCTTTGATCACCATCTGATCCAATGATCATCGATGAGTCTCCTGATCAAAATGGAATATGCTTTTACTTTCACGAGATCATGAGACTAGCAAGAGTTAGGGTCGCCAGATGATTTGGAATATTATGTTTTTATCGTGCAACTTAGAGACTTAATGTAGAGTATAAATGTGCACATGGGAATTTGAAGAACTTAAATCACCCAAAAGGTAATAAGGATTTAGAACAGATCTCGGGTAACTGGGGTTTTATCAAATACATAGGTGTTTTAACACTTAGATATTTTGCATGGGTAGGAGAAAAATAGGAACTGAAGAGACTGTAAAACACAACCGAGATCAGGAACTAAGGTCAACCTCACAGGCTAGGCTTAACCCTTGTGGGAGCCTCTTTTTACTCCACCTATAGCCAAAATCTTCATAATGGGAAAATTTGGGTAACATCCTTGGTGAATTTTTTGGGATGTCTTCCTGCTAGACATTGAGAACCAATAGCCTTTGATATCCATTGGGCATAGAATCATTATTTGATCAAAAATAAACTTGGAAGTAGATTGAAACTAGAAGGGAAAATAACTAATTATGCATGAGCACTTTTAAGGAAACAAGAAAATTAATCTAGAAAGTAGGAACAAAGAGCGGGGAAAAAATCTACAATATTCACAAGGAAGGACAAACCTCGAAACAAGGCTTCAAAATGAATCCATTTACCAAAATGGGAAAAGGAACTCCTTCAAGAGTTGATAGATGAAAAGCATTATGTTCTTTGCACTCTTTGATGATTAATGGAACTCCCCACATGGAATCAAATTTAGTATGTCTACTGGGCTTTGATTTGAATTTATCCCATTTGAGGACTATATCTCCAATCTTAAAACTCCTAATCCTAGCTCTCTTGTCAAAGATTTTCTTTGTCTACATCTGGTGGAATTCCATATCCTTCATGGACTTATCTATGTGTTCTTCCAATTCCATAATTTGAGCATACCTTTTCTGTAAAGGATCTCCTTCTTCAAACAAGACATACTTAGTAGCTAAGTCTAGAGCTTGAAATTCAGTAAAAATGGACAACTTAGCCTCCTTTCCATACACTAGAATGTAGGGATAATTCCCAATGATCTTCTTTGGGGTAATTATGTCTAACCACAATGCAGATTTTTTTTTGGTGTGCCAATCTCTTTGGTTGTCTTGTAGGGTTTTCTTTATTATCCTAATCAAGATCTTGTTTATTGATTCTGCCAAACCATTACCCTTAGGGTAGTAGTTCAAACTTGTGTTCAAGTAAACACCATGTTTGACTACCCATTCAGTCCCTCTCAGGCCTATAAATGCTAATGCATTATCTGAAATAATAGAGTTAGGGACACCAAATCTATGAATTATGTCATCATAAAAGCTTAGGACAACATTCTCATTTGCTTCCTTTAATGCCACCACCTCTGTCCATCTGGTGAAATAATCTGTTGTGGTAATCACCCATTTATGACCTACACTTGATGGAGGATTGATCATGCCAATGAAATCTATGCCCCATCTTATGAAAGGTTTCTCTACTCTGATGGGTTGAAGGGGCAAGGCTGCAAGTTTTTCTTTTCCCACAAACATGATACATTTGATGCATTTTCTTACGTGATCATGGCTATCCTTGAAGATGGATGGCCAATACTATCCAACCCTCATGATCTTAAAAGTAGTAGTCCTAGGAGAGAAGTGACCTCCAGAAGGTCCATCATGAAATTCAAATAGGACATCTTCTATCTTCTCTAAACCTATGCATCTCAAAAGGACGCCATTATGATCCTTTCTAAAAAGAATGTCATCTATTAGCACAAAAGGAGTAGATTATAACCTATAGTACCTTATTTTTTCTGGTTTTAGATCTACAGGGCATTCCCCTATTTCCAAATAATGGATCATGTTAGGCAACCAACCTGCTACCTCTGCATGATCTTATGTTGAATGCATGATTAGGGATGCATCCATTTTCTTTGATCCCTTTGAACTCTCATCCTCTATTAGATGCTCACAAAGACCTCTTCCTCTTACTAACTTGGTGACTTGGATATTAATGTCATATTCCATGACCTTAGTAATCCAACCAGATCTTTTTTCATTCAAGTCCCTGGAAAGAAAGAATTCATTGACACGAGGATGGGTTACTTTCAATTGTACCTTGTTGTGGGTTAATAGATATCTAAACTTCTTAAGTCTCTTCACTATAGAAAGTACATGTTTCTCCACAAAATAATATCTATGTTTGTATTCTTCTAAACCTTTGCTAAAGAAGGCAATAGGTTGTTCCAATCCTTCATAATTTTCTTGGGTCAATATTGCAGAAATAGCATCTGATCCTCCATAAGCATAAAGGATAAAATCCTTACTAAATTTTGGATTTAACAGGGTAGGGGCTTCTGTTAGAGACTTTTTAATGGTTTGGAAACTAGCTTTCCCATCTTTTCTCCAACAGAAAGATGTATTCTTCTTCAACATTATTGTTAAAGGATTTAATAGATCTGCAATATTGGGAAAGAAACGTCTGACAAAGTTAATCCTTCCTATGAAATATTGAAGACTTTTCTTGTGATGTGGTAAGGGTAGCTCTAGGATAGCTACAATCCTTTTAGGGTCTACTGTAATTCCCTTTTTGGATACTATATGTACCAATAGTTTTCCTTCATGGACTGCAAACAGACATTTCTTGGGATCGAGAGATATCCCAAATTCTCTACACCTTTCAAATATTTTCCTTAGATGTTTAATATGGTCTATTGCATGTTTAGAATAAATATTTATGTCATCTAAATAGACCAGTACAAATTTGTATATTAGGCTTTTAAATTCCATATCCATTTCCTTTTGAAAAGTATCACCTTTATTAGACAAACCAAACGGCATATTTTGATAAGCCATGGTCCCCCATTTGGTTGTAAATGCAGTCTTATATTGATCTTCTTTATGAACTAGGATCTGATTGTATCCCAAATAGCCATCCAATAATGAAAATATCTTAGATCTAGAGACACATTGTAGGATCTTCTCCATAGAGGGTAATGGATGACAATCCTTTAGGGATGCCCTATTAAGGTCTCTAAAGTTGACACATAGCCTTAACTCACCATTGTTCTTCCTAATAGGAATGAGGTTGGAAACCCAACTGGTGTGCTTGATGGGGTAGATGATACCACTCTCTATTAACTTGAGGACTTCTTTATGCATAGTGGTTCTAACTTAGGATTTACAGCCTTTACTTCTTCCTGACCAGTTTGGCACTGGGTTCCAATTCAATGGTATGTTGAGCAAGGGTAGAGTCAAACCCTTTGAGGTCCTCATATTTCCATGCAAAGACATCACTGAACTCTTGAAATAATCAAGTGTAAGCCTATTCTTCTGAATTAGTATTTACCTTTCCAAACTGTAAACTTTTGCCTGGTTCTAACCTAAATTCAGTACAATGTTCTTGTTGGACTACTAGGCCAAATTTTCTCTTTTGTGCTTGGTCATCTCTGTTGAAGATAGACTCCAGGGTGACAATCCCTTTAGGAATTTTATTAGATGTTAGTTGTATCACTTGATCACCATAGTTCTACAATAATCTATCTCGGTTATGTTCTGAGAAAACATCCTCTTCAAATAGGAATTGTAGAATTTGTTCGTCACTACCAAACACTTTCCAATTGATATTGTTATCAAGAATAGAAGGTCTGACAATCAATTTGATATGTTTTTGATCCCTCTCTTTTGAAACACTTGTAGGGATATCATATTGAGATCCAACAACAGCTAATCTAGCCACATTCTGATTCAATTTCCTGGGGATTGCGACGATATTGAAAGCACGGAGATCTTCAATTACATCCCAAGTTCAATGCTTATATGCTCTCATTATATCACTTTTAGTTGCACTTATCTCTCTTACTTTGCTGAAAACCAGCCTGTTGTCACCATATACCTTTAGGATTTTGATCCCCCTCTTTTTGGTCAGCCATTCCAACCCATTCATTAGGCTCTCATATTCAGCCGTGTTACTAGTGCAGGAGAAACTGAACCTAAAGGCAGCATAATACTTCTCCCCTTTTGGAGAAACTAGCATTGCACCACCACCAACACCATGTTTGCTTCTAGCACCATCAAAGTATAGCTCACAAACTTGGCCAAATTGATCTTCTAAACCTTTGTTTCCCTTGGAGAGATTTGGCTTTATGCAACCTTCTTCTTGAATCAAATAAGACCCCAAACTAGCATCCCAAATAACATTGGCCTAGGCCTAAGAGGGTCTCTGAGATTCTAACTCATCTAAATAGATGTCCGAGATACCTTCCAGCTTGGTGCTTGTTTCCCTGATGATTGGGAATTCATCATCATCAAGTGCGAGACACATTGCATTAAGTACATTGGACACATAGGGTTCTACATGGTGTGCTGCCAATGATTCTAACTTGATAGTGACCTTAGTCCCATACCTTATATGAAAAAGCATGTGTGATCAATCAGAGGAAAAGAACCCCCCTATCTTGGCTATAAATTCCCTCGACAAGCATATGGTAAATAGATGAGGGAGGTCTATTATGTATATGTCGAGCAGGATAGAGAATTTGGGGCTTGCATGGAGGACTAGGCTAGTGTTCCTAGCTACACCTATCATGTTCATTAAAGAACCATCAAGCTAGGTAACCTTCTTTTGGAAAGGCTCATATTTAAAACCTACTTGGTCAGCCACCTTCTTAGGCATAACAGTGCTAGTATCCCCACTATCTACCATGCAATTATGTACCAAATATTTTCCAATAATTAAAGATACATAAAAAGGGGGTGGTTTTGAGTTTCTACCTTGCACAGTATTAGCCTTGGAGTTTCCGCTTGGAACCTCCTCCCTGTGATCAGTGTTAACCAATACTGGCTTAACAACCTCTTTTATTGTAGCCAGCTGAGGAATCTTCTCTTCGGTCATTGCTTTCTTCAAGATTTCAGGTTGTCTCGAAATAGCCAAAGTGTCCCACATAGACATAGTGATATTTTTTTCTTCATATTATCCACTATGTTGAAGGGTAGAGCTCTGTGTAATATTTGGTGTATCTTTTCTATGATAGGCTCAACCTCCTTAGAAGGTCAATTTTATTTGATTGGAATGGTGGGGTCCTTCTTCAGCATGATAGGAGAAAAGGGCGGTGAAGATTCTATAGATGTAGAAGCCTTATCTCTTGTTTGTTCCATGTCTTGAGCTCTTCTTTTAGATCTGGTGTTTGCAGCAATGGTGGATTCACTATTTACTCCATTGAAATCTTGTTGCTCCCAATTAAAAAGAGTAGTTTCATCATGTTGTGCCTCCTGGTGAGGAGGTAGTTCATTGGGAGAATCCTCTGATTGGGTAAGTGAGGGTCTTTGAACCATCAGTGCTCGGTGTACCCTCCCATTTAAGCATGTTGTGTGGTTATGGGACTGGTTACAAGGATAACACCACTCCATCTCTGCAACAAGGTTATTTTGAATTGGGACTACATCCTTAACTAGATTTGCAGAAATGAGGGGGGTAGGATTATAATTCTAAGATGGTCTCTGATTATAGTTTTGCCTTTTCCCTTGATAACCTCCTTGAAATTGGGGTCTATTCTATTGATAAGATTGTCCCTGATTTTGATATTGTTGATTGGGACTCTGATTTTTCTTTTGAAGAGGGGGTCTACTCCGCTGTTCTTTTTTCTTTATACTAATCAGCTCGTTACTCATAGTCTGCATTAATTTCTTCATCTCTTGTTGATTTCTTCTCAATTCTAGTAGTTCCTGGGAAGTTTCCTCCCTTACTTCCCCATAACTAGAACTTGCTTGAGGTGTTACAATAGTGGGTATTGGAGGAATTGGAGTTATTTAAAAAGGCATGCTTGGTTGTATGTCAGGGAATATGGGCATGGGTGGCCTCAGGGCTATCATGCCAACTTGTATTAGATAGTTCTCTGCCTTGACAACAATGTCAAAAGCTTGAGGTAATGAAGTACCTCCCATAGATTGAATCATGATAGAAATATTTCTATTTAGACTTCTTAAAAAATAAAGGAAGGTATGATCAGCTGAAGGTTTTACTAAGGTAGGAATTCTATTCCATGTCTTAAGAAATCTACTATTGAAGTCTGTCATTTGTTCATGAGGAGCTCTTTTAATGGTTGTCAGTTTCTCTACCAGAGATAAGTTATCTGATTTTTCTTCAAAGCATTTACTTAATGCATCTCCTAATCTATCCCATGAATTAATGGAACTGACATCAAGAGTTCTAAACCATTCTAAGGCCTTACCTTTAAAAGAGGTTGCTAATAGCTTGGTAGCCACATCTTCTTCTGTGATGTTATGTATACTACAGATAGTAGTTACATCTCTTATGTGTTCAAAAGTTGTTGTTTGCCCTTCACTTGTGAAATCAGGTAGACTTTTAAGCACTACCAAAGGCACATCATGATGTTGGGAAAATTTTAAGGGGCTTCCTTGATTGAAGGGGGAAAACGAAAACTACCTTGCCATTATAAGAGATGTGACTTGCTGAATAGAGATTTTGTGAGTTGTACTCAAGGGCGGAGTTGAATCTTCTTGTAGTTCCCTAGTTAGGGATCTTCCTCTTCTTCTAGAATGAAAAGGCCAGGGTCTCCTCTCTAAAGTATCAGGTGGTGTAGACTGTACCCTTCTAGTAGGGGGTGTTCTTTGAGATGATCTTCTATAGTTCCTTTTAGAAGGCAACTGTGTGAAATCAGAAAGCTTTGAGCTTCTTGTTTCAACTTTTCTCATAAACATTGAACAAGACTCGGTCTTTTGTACTTCACCAATGGAGTCGCCAGATATACTTGATAGGGAAACTTCTTTAAGTCTTTATTATGCAACCAATATATCAGAAGTAGAATAATATTGGTAAGTAAACTTCATTTGGGGTCCCACCGGGCATGCCAGAACTGTTAGACACCTAGATTTGTACCCTTTATCCAAGCTCTTGTAGTCTTGGTAATCTAGTGTAACATGGAAATCATCTCAAGGTTGTGGGACCTTTTTCTAACCAAGATAAGACCTCTAGAATCTAGGCCGGTTCCCCTTGATATGTCACCCAAAATTGCTTCTTAACAGGAAAGTAAATTCTTGAGGAAAAATGGATAGAAGGAATGCATGAAAGGGAAATGACTGAAAGAAAATTATCCTACTAGGTGATACACTGAAGGTGACCTAAACCATAATACATTGACTAATCTCAGTATAAAAACCTTGGAACAAAAGAACACAACTTCCTAGATAGGTTTGCATAAATATTTCATAGAGAGGACCGAGACAAACAGAGGCTATTTAGGGAAAGATGCAATTTCATAAACAATAGCATATTTACTATAATTAGACATGGACTATGACCTACAAACAGACATCCAATTTTGCAATTCAGCACAGGAATGAGACAAAATGACAGGGGACTATAGAATATCCACAAACTCATCTAAATCAAATCATCCATAGTAGTACACACTATTGCAAAAGAAAGAGGGCTCAAAGACTCCAATGTTTCACTAGAAATCACTCAAGATATTGTAATTCAGTAAGAGAGATTTAGACAAGGAAGCCCACAGATAGAAAATATGTCACAAAAAGCCTCTGCAATATCTAAATATCAATGAAAGATTACAAATTATAGAAATTAGAGGGAAGAAAGAATGCCACAGATAATTTCTAAGTCCAGAAAACTCTGAGCTCTAAAGCTCTCAAAACTTATATATATACTCCCCAGCACACAGGCTTGGAGCCAATTTGATTTTGTTAGGGCTACAATTGATTACAAAAGGGTTTTTTCAGAAACCCTAACACTGTCAACTTCATTCATAAATGTATCCTCAAAATATCTTTGATTGATCAGATATAGTTTCTAAAATCTTCCTACCACCATCAATTTTCTTCTACAAAGTCGGCCGATCTATCTACCTCTTTACAAGTTGGTTCTGTAATAACTTCTGAGATCAGATATTTGAATTTCCTTTGAATATTTAAATCCTAATGGTCACAGGCAGCATGGATATCTATATTGACAAATGATATTTCAATCCTTTTATATTTTAAAATGTAGCCACTGGATCCTTTTATTTACCCGGGCAATGCCTCATAACCTTGGGTTAATACTTGCTCTTTTCCACTAAGTCTCCCCGCCCTTTTGCAAACCCTACCTTTATCATGAGATTATGTGACAAGCATTAAACCTTTCTTAAATTGGGTGGTGGTCACCAAGTCTCTGTTTCTTGATTGAATATTCCTTTTGATTACGAGACCACCTGACTGAAAGGCTGTTAACTTAACTCGTCTCTGAACTTAAGTCACACCTGTAGGTAGGAATTACACTGATTCACATGATCTCCAGATCCTTTTCCAACTCTAGTTTGTATTAAGAGATTACCTGACTCCCCTTCAATCACCATCTGATCCAACGATCATTGCTGAGTCTCCTGATCAAAATGGAATATGCTTTTTTTTACGAGATCATGAGACTAGCGAGAGTTGGGATCACCAGATGATTTGGAATATTATGTTTTTATCTCGCGACTTAGAGACTTAATGTAGAGTATAAATTCACACATGGGAATTTGAAGAACTTAATTTTCCCAAAAGGTAATAAGGATTTATAACATATCTCAAGTAACTAGGGTTTTATCAAATACATAGGTTTTTTAACACTTAGATATTTTGCATGGGAAACACAACCAAGATCAGGAACTAAGGTCAACCTCATAGGCTAGGCTCAACCCTCATGGGAGCCTCATTTTACTCCACCTATAGCCAAAATCTTCATAATGGGAAAATTTGGGTAACAATTCCTTAAGCTATGTTTCTCCACTTCCTGAGAGCTTGCACCAATGCATAAATCTCTAAATCATAGGATGAATAGCTAGATTTTTGCTTCATTAAGCCTTTCACTAAAGAAGGCTACTGGTCTTCCTTCCCAACTAAGAGATACACCCACTACTATGTTTCTACCATTAAATTCCACTATAAAAAACTTCTCAAAGCTTGGTAAAACTAGTATTGGTTAGATGGCTATCTCTTTCTTCAATATCTCAAATCCTTCATTATCTTTCTTGGTCCACACACATTTTTTCTTCACTCCACTGGTAATGGTATCTAGGATAGGTGCACAAATCTCACTAAATCTCCTAAAAAAATTCCTATAGAATTGAGCTAACCCATTGGAACTTCTGACTTTAGTCCGTGTATTAGGAGTAGGCCAACTCAATATGGCTTCTACGTTGCTTGTGACCATTTTCAAGTCACCTTGGGATACTACAAATCCTAGGTAGACTAATTCTTGCTTCATAAGCTTTCTCTTTTCAAGATTTATGGTGAGCTTCTCCTCCTGCAACCTCTTCAATACAAGTTCCAAGTGTTTCATATGATCTTCCTTTGTTTTACTAAAAATGAGGATGTCATCTAGGTAGAATACTACAAATACCCCTAAATAGTCTTTTAAGACTTTGTTCATCACCTTCATAAAAGTAATAGGTGCATTTGTAATCCCAAATGGAATTTCTAACCACTCATATAACACCTCTATGGTTTTAAAATATTACTTCCGCTCATCACCCTCTTTCATTCTAATTTGATAATATCCACATTTTATGTCAATGTTTGAAAATTACTTAGCACCCCCCAAGCAATCCATAAATATTCTATCCTAGGAATAGGAAATCTCTATCTAATAGTTATGCTATTTATTTCCCTAGAGTCAGTACACATTCTCTACTTACCTCCCTTCTTTGGAGCCAACACCACTAGGACAACACATGGGATGATTCTCTTCCTTACCAGGCCCTGGTGCAAGAGCTCCTGCACTTGCCTTGCAATTTCATTATTCTAATCTAGTTTCATCTTATATGTAGCCTTATTAGGCAATGATTCCCCTAAGAAAAAAGTGTATTTGGTGACTGATCTCTCTCTTTGGTGGAAATATAACTGGGGTCCCCTCACAAACAATGTCTTGGAACTTATCCAACAAATGATTCACATCTGTTGGCATAGGTGATGGCTCAGGCATCTCTTTCTCCTTTGGCTTTACCAATAATGTATAGCCAATTCCTTCTTCCTCCTCCATATCTTTGAGGAATTATTTCCCACTCATTAGTAGGGCATTGGAGTCTACTTTCTCCACTACATCTTCTTGAATCAGTGACTTTATTTTAAAAGTCACTCCACACTTCTTGAATGAATACTTGTTCTCTTTACCATGGTGGATTGCCTCCCTGTCATATTTAAATGGCCTTCCAAGAAATATATGGCATGCATCCATTCGTAGAACGTCACATAGTATCCTATCTTGATACTTTCCTATGGTGAATTCAACCCATACTTTCTCATTAACCAATACATTCTACCCCTTGTTTAGCCAAGTGAATTTATAGGGACACACATGAGGAATCTTGGTTAGCTTTAATTTCTATACTACTTCCTCTGAGATCACATTATCTATAGATCCTGAGTTAATTATAACTTTGCATACTTTCCCAAGTATCTTACACTTGACCCTAAAAAGATCCCTCCTTTGTTTGTGCTCATCTTTTCTAGGTGCTTTGATCAAGATTTTCCAAAGCATTAAGATTTCTCCTTTCTATGAATCTATGCTTACCTCTAATTGTTTGGTCTTTTCTTCATCTTGGACATGTGTAATTTTCTTCTCCCCTTGTCAAGAAGTTGGCTTATATGGACACCTATAGGTAGGGTATCCCAATTTTCCATAGTTATAGCATTTCATAGAAGAAAAATGTGAGCTTCTTCCAAATCCTCCATATCTTCCTCTTCCACCACTGTATGGACTTATCCCTCTACTATAGTCACCTCTATGTTGTGACTCACTTGTTTGTTCATTGGGTCTTGAGTCTCCCTGACCCATGGTATCATGGATTATACCACTAGAACCTCCTCTTTGTCCACCTCTAGAATCTCTACCTCTTCCTCTACTCCTTGAGTAGAATCTTGATTCTTTCTAAGTTTCTCTTCCACTTTTATGGCCATCTAAAAACAACTATGAATAGAGGTTAGGGTAAAGAGGCTTAGCTCCTCTTGTATATTTCATCTCAGTCCATTACGGTACCTAGAAACATTGATGCTCTTTGTCACTTGCACCCTAGATCTAAGACAAAGCTTTTTAAATTCTTCTATATAGGATTCCACATCAAGATCCTTTTGTCTGGCATTCTACCTTCTCTTATGTAGTTGGATATATTAATCTTCTGGTAGGTAGTTTTCTTTCACCTTAGCCACCATGACTTTCCAACTTTCTATTGGCTTCTTGCCTTCCTTTTCTCTTTCTTCCTGAAAAAACTTCCACCAAGTTAATGCTTGTCCTCTTAGCCTTGATTTGGCTATGTTCACCTTTTGTGCCTCTGTGATACCATCACATTTTAAATGGTTTCCATACCCTCAATCCACTCCATAACCAACTCTGCATCCATCTTTCCAAAGATCACTCAAATTCCATCTAGGGCCTTTCCACTTAATGCCTTGAGGGCCTTGAGGAATGGTTCATAGGGTAGAAGAGGGGTAGGCTCTAGTTCTACCTCCTCTTCAACTTGACTCTTTCCATTATCTTTCTCATCTACCATTTGTTCCTTCATCTTGTTTTCTACCTTTGAAACTTCTACCAATTTTAACTTCATTTCCTCCATAGCTTCTTCTAGGATTTTTTTCTTAACTTGTTACTTTCAAAAGTCTCTTCCCAATTCTTTATTAGTGACCATGGTTCTCTCTCCTATGGATTCACTTCTCTCTAACATACACTGATCAATTCCCAAGCCTTTCAAAGGGCTCTGATACCAATTTGATGGGGAGCTCACACAAAAGAACACTCTTTCTCCAATAAATACCTCTCTTTGGGCCTTCTTAGGGTATCCTTTTCTACCCTATCTAGAGGATGATTCTATGGTCCTCTTTCTCACTTTGAACTCTCTACCAACTTCAAGCTTCCACTAATCCCTTCTCCATTCAACTATGCACCAAAGGCTCCATTGAACCACCAAACCTCCCAATCCTCTCTTGGATACAAGAATGGTTGCTCAGACCTTTTCTGGGTCACCTTCAATGGTTTCCAACTCAATTGGATTGACTCTCAAAAATGTTTCTAGTCGAGTCCTTGGTTTTGATGTTTTGAGGCCTTATAGCCTTTTTGGTCAATTATGCCACCTAGGAATTGATTTTCTTGGAATTCCTCACAAGAACCCTTAACACCCCTCAAAACCAATCATTTATTCTTTGTAGGTATATCCTAGGCTCTAGGATTTTTAAATTTTTCAACCCCCACTCTATACATACATAGGATTTTCAAGAAACCACTACTTTTAAGGGTTTTTATAACATGTACTCTAGTATGGGTTCTTTGCTTCTACAAAGTGAATCATTCAACTCTACTAGTCCTCTCCTTGCATCCAATTATCAAGGAATCACTCCTCTACATGCTCCCACCATTTATTGGTTTCATCCAATCCATATAGCAAGCTTTTCTTCTCACTGTTTCTTCCAAGCTCCTCACAAGAATGCACTAGCACTCGCCAAGGGCTTGGTGTTAAAATTGCTTACCCTATACAAAATGACTCCACAAGCCATATATACACTTTACATGGAGTCCCCTACTTCATTCAAAGAGACCATAGAGATTAGAGCACGAGAATTCAAGTGGGGTTCATATTTAGATGATTTTCTCAAAACCAGACAGCGAACCAGAAGAAAAGAAAGAACTTACAAAAGCCTAACTAGTAACACTAGATAAACAAACCAATGCCACATTGATTAATTACATGTAAAAACAAAAATTCTCAATACATTAATTCATTACTTTCTATCCACTAACCAACTGGATCAAAGCTCTATTACAAAACATAGTGAAAAACTCTCCTTTCCAATACTTAGTCTGTACACAATGATAACCAACCCTTCACTGAGGGTTTCTTCCGCCTTATATATGTTATCTCTTCATGATCAGACCTTAAGGTTGGGATTCGGCACCATTAAAGGAAAATTTGTAATGACAACTTTTCAAAATTGAAAAGTTATCATGAGCAACTTTTACATGTTTTTGCACTTCACCATTCCATTGTGTCTAATGACCCAAATTGACTTCAAATCATCATCTAAGACCTTCAAACACCTAAAAACACAAAAATCCCAAATGTCACTCCATTTTGGGATCAAAACCTAGGTTTGACCACTTGGTTGACTTCCTAGGATTTGGACACTAGATCTTAGGGAAACATCCAAATCACCTAAACTAAACACGCCTAAGTCAACACACCCCTAAAAAAACTATGGGACTTTATAAGTAGTCCTTATTCACTAGGTGGTTCTCCAAACCAACCTACAAGGTGAAATGACACAATATCTATTGGAAAGATTGCTACAATGTAGACAATTATTATTTTGTCATTGATGTCAAACCTTAACTGGTGAGACTATTGTTGTATGTTTGAGTACCTTATCCATTGATTGATGAAGATTTTAAAAGAATGGGATAACAATAAGACCAAGGAAATGGTTGAGTTATGAGTATACACCAGGGTACTTTATCATTTGGCACTTTGGCAAAGTGATATGTTTTTTATCTAGCACTAACAGTTCACTAGAAAGTCGATGCCGAGAAAAGAAAAAGGTGATGCCAAGAAAAGCAAAGATGATGTCGAGCGCTAGTGAAATGCCAAGGGAGACAGTGAAATGCTGAGGAATAGCATTTTTATTATTGATGAGATTTGAGATCTATGGCTGACATAATTGATTTTATTGGCATATGCATTATTAATCAAGATTGGCCTATATTCATTTAATGCACGGGAAACTGTTATTAGCGCATGGATTCAACGGTTAATTAATGATTGTATTGGAGAAGTAAAATAAATGGAAAGATGGAAAGATCCATTAGATCTAACCTAACCTAAGATCTATGATCTTGATTAAGTGGCAAAATATTTATCTAACCTAGATGAAGAGGTATAATATAACCTACTATGGTTATTGTTATAGTATCCAAGTGCAAGGAGAAGTTGAATGAAAAGTGTTTCATGGTTAATTGATCGATTGGAAAGACCTAGTAGACATGGATGAGTAGAGAAGTAGAGAGAGATTTCTTGACATATTTCCAAGTAGATTTGAGTTTTGAAATGAAAATGGAGGCCACTCAGTGAATTAACATTAGAGCTGAAACTGGATCTGGATTTGCAAAGTAAGTTGTATGTATCAGATCACACATGTTGAGTACATTCTAACCATTGTATCACTTCAAATCCTTTAACCAGGTTAACCTAATAGTCATTGTATAAATCCTTTGAACAAGGTGGCATTCAGATTGGAATATTCTAAGTCCTCTGACAAGGCCACTCCTAACAGGGTGATTAAATCCTTTAACCAGGTCACATTTGACAGTGTGTTTTGTAACCTTTAATAGGGTTGGCTCCTCAGAGGGCATCACTTAAGAAGACTAAAATTTTGGTAGCATGTTACTGGTGGTTTTTCCCATATTGGGTTTCCACATTAAATCATGGTTTCAAAATGTGTGAATGTTATTGTTGTGTTGTACTGTTAAGTTTCTGCAAGCTTATTTCATGAGTACAGTAAACTACACACTTTTATTGTTTATTGCTTCCGAGAAGATCTGAGTTGTTGAAGTTGATTTAAAGTTTTATATGGGCACATCTAGACCTGAGGATAACTAATTCACCCCCCCCCCCCCTCTCAGTTATTCTGAATTCATATTAACAATTGGTATTAGAGCTGTGTTCTCTTCAAAAAGTTTGAAGGTACTTGGAGATAAAGATCAAGATGTATAAAAGGGATGGACCGAAGATCAACAAGGAAAACTTTCCTGCATGGCAAATTTTGATGAAAATTCACTTGGTCAGTATTGGTGATTCTACTAAATGACATATTGAAATAGAATATGTAGCCCCTACTAGAGTTCTGAATGTTGCACAACTAAGAGAGAAGCATGAACATAATCAAGCAATTTTGGAACTTGCATCATCTCTAAACTATCATGAATTTGAGGACATCAAATATTGTACAAGCACAAAGAAGATGTGGGAGGCCCTTACAACCATATATGGAGGTGATACGAATGTATTAAGAGCCAAATATCAAAGCTTGAGAGGTAAGTTTGATGACTTAAAAATGCAAGAAGGAGAAAATTTAGTGCAATACTATGATAGGATAAAGGAAGTTGTAAATGCTATTAGAATGCTAAGGGAGTCATTGATGAAGATACTATTATGAGAAAGGTACTGAGAACACTTCTTCCTATTTATGCTATTAGAGTATCTACAATTCAAGAACTGAGATGTACTCGTAATAACAATTTAACTTTGGAAAGTCTAGTAGGCAGACTTACTTCATTTGAGATGTCAAATTTTGATAACTATACTCCAAAAGTTGTTGAATCTACATTCAAGTCACAGATGGTCATTAGAAAATCTAAGAAAGGAAATAAATGTGTACACAGTGATAGTGACACCTTAGATGATGATCTAGAAGAACTTGAGGCACTTATGGAAAGAAGACTAGCAAGAGGAAAAGGAAAGTTCAAAGGTAAACTTTCTATTATTTGTTTTTCTTGTAACAAAGTTGGTCATATTGCTGCTAGATGTCCTGACAAGAATGAGAAGGATGAAAGAAGGGAAAAAAAATATAAGGACACAAAGGATGACCAAGACTATAGAAAGTACAAGGACTACAAAGACAAAGGTAAGAAATCTTTCTATATAGCTGAAGAAGCTTCTGACAGTGAATCTGACAAATCTTATGAAAATGATATAGAAGTAGTGTATGTTGCAATGAAAGATGATTTTGATGATGATGAGAAAATTGCACTAATTTCTTATATGAGTAAAGGTGATCATTGGATTATTGATAGTGGTTGTTCACATCACATGACTGGTGATAAGGAAAAATTTGAAACCTTAGATCAATGCAAAGGTGGATATGTTAAGTTTGGTAATGATATACCTTTTAGAGTCAAAGGGAAAGGATCAATTCAATTGAATAATAAGATTAGATG
The DNA here is from genome assembly GCA_018584345.1 of Thuja plicata. NCBI lineage: Eukaryota > Viridiplantae > Streptophyta > Pinopsida > Cupressales > Cupressaceae > Thuja > Thuja plicata. Next base: position 4,279,941 of record MU225293.1, on the reverse strand, counting down.
TGATGATGTATACTAGGTTGATGATCTTAAGTATAACTTGTTGAGTGTTTCATAGCTGAACACTTCTAGTTACAGAGTTGAATTCCATCACAGGAAAGAAAAGATCTATGATGCCAATGGAGGATTAGTTGGAGGTGGTGAGAAAAGAAAAGGTAACTTGTTCTATCTGGATTTAAATAAAGATACATGCTTGTTTTCACAATATAATGATGTTTGGCTATGGCATAAGAGGCTATGTCATGTTAACTTTGATAACTTGGTAAGCATAAGTAAATTGAAAAAGGTTAGAGGGCTGCCTCAGTTAAAGAAACTGGAGAATGCAATGTGTAAGAAATGTCAGTTGGGCAAAATGACTAAATCTAGTTTTAAAAGAAAAACTCATACATCTGAGAATATTTTGGAATTGGTGAGAAAAGTTACTGTCGAGACAAATATTTTATTCTATTTGTAGATGACTACTCTAGGATGATGACTATTATGTTTCTCAAAGAAAAATCTGATGCATTTTAGTTATTTAAGTGGTACTTGGCAAAATTTGAAAAGGAAACAGGTAAGAGTCTAAAATGTCTGAGATCCGATAGAGGAGGAGAGTTTATTTCTAATGAGTTTAATAGGTTTTGCAATGACCAAGGTATATAAAGATAGATGTCAGAACCTAGGATGCCACCACAAAATGGTATAGCTGAAAGAAGAAATTGATCTATCATGGAGTGTGCTAGAACATTAATGATGGAAAAAAATGTTGCATAGAAATATTAGAGAGAAGCTGTAAGTATAGCTGTTTATACCTTGAACAGAGTACAAGTCAAGAAAGGTACAAATTCTACACCTTATGAGCTATGGTATGGATATGCACCTACTGTAAGTTACTTTAAATAATTTGGGAGCAATTTTTTTATACTGAAGGATAACATAAATGGTAAACCTAATGCTAAAGGAGAAGAAGGCATATTTCTTGGATATTCTACTAAGAGTAAGGCGTACAAATTTTAGAATTCTAACACTAACAAAATTGTGGAAAGTGAAAATGTTAGAATTGATGAATATACAAAAAGAAATGAAGCTGAAAGCATGATTAAGCCTAAAAGTTATAGATCATTCACATATCCTGAAGAAGAGGATTCTAACGAATCTGAAAAGGAAGTTTTCGAGCACCAGTCTGCACCTGCCGAAACATAGAATGACATTGTCGAGCAATAGGAAGTGACTTCCAAGCTATCTAATGGAGATGCCAAGTCACAGTTTCACCCTGAACTAAACTTGAATTATCAAAATGAAGCTGAGAAAGAGCCTACTTTGGCAAAATATGTAAGAAGGCACCATAAACCTGATCAAATCATAGGAGCAAAGGATTCTGCAGTTATGACAAGAGGAAAATTAAGAGAAAGCACATTTTTGTTATGTAATTTTGAGCCTAAGACAGTAAAAGATGCTTTGGAGAATGAATACTAGATTCAAGCCATGAATGAAGAGATAGACCAGATTGAAAAGAATAAGACATGGACACTAGTACCTAGACCTGACAACAAAAGTGTAATTGGTACAAAGTGGGTATTCAAAAACAAGCTGAATGAACATGGGGAGGTAACAAGGAATAAAGCAATACTGGTATGCAAAGGTTATGCACAAGAGGAAGGAATTAACTATGGAGACACATTCTCTCTAGTTGTAATATTGAAGGGTGTGAGAACTCTACTTGCATATGCAGCCTACAAAGGATTTAAAGGCTATCAAATGGATGTGAAGTCTACATTTCTAAATGGGATACTAGAAGAAGAAGTATATATTGAACAAGCTGATGGATTTGTTGACCCAAGTAAGAGGAAAATGGTTTGTAGACTGCACAAGGTGTTATATGGGCTGAAGCAAGCACCAAGAGCATGGTATCAAAGATTGCATAATTATCTGATGAAGATTGGATTTGAAAGAACTAATGAAAACAACAATCTGTATTTGAAGACAGAGCAAGGTAAAGGAATTTTATTGGCTGAAATTTTTTTTGATGACATCATATTCAGTGGACAAGATATGATATGTAAAGAATTTTCAAAGGAGATGCAAACTGAATTTGAAATTTCTATGTTTCATGAGAGAATTCTTTGTTGGACTACAAATACATCAAATGAAGAATGGTATCTATATTACACAATCAAAATATATGAAAGAGATACTAAAAACTTTTGGTATGGAAGACTCAAAACCAGTGAGTACACCCATGGGTACTGGACATAAGTTGACAAAGAATGTTGATACAAAGGAGGTAAATCAAACACTGTACAGATCAATGATTGGTAAGCTGCAATATGTTGTACATAGTAGACCTAATATTGCATTAGCAGTTGGAATGGTTGCTAGATTTTCTGCTAATCCAAAAGAGACACATATAATGGTAGTGAAAATAATTCTGAGATATTTGAAAGGTACAGAAGACTATGGCCTATATTACAAAAAGAATAACAAGTTTGAACTCAGAGTCTATACTGATTCTGACTGGGCTGGTAATATTGATGATAGAAAAATCACCATAAGAGGAGCATTTATTTTAGGGAAAAGATTAGTTTCATGGACAAGCAAGAAACAAATTTGCACCTCACAATCTATAGCTGAAGCCGAGTATGTGGCAGAAGTAGTTAACTATTCAAACATTGTGTGGTTGAAGATATTACTGAAAGGTATGAAAGAGGAGATCACATAACCAGTTGTCATATATTGTGATAACACAAGTGCCATAAATATTTCTAAAAACCCTGAAATGCACTCTAAGACAAAACATATAGCTATCAAGTATCATTACTTGAGGGAGCTAGTTCAGAAGAAGGAAGTGAGACTGGAATATGTGAACAATAAGGAACAGTTCGCAAAAATATTTACAAAAGAATTACCCAAGGATTCTCATGAGTATCAAAGAGGTAAATTGGGGTTAACTCCCCTAGCTGGGGCTAAATAGTTGGGAATGGTACTATTGCATCAAATTTTTTAATCAGAACATTTGACACATTGATGCACAGTAGGTCACATTTTTAGGATGTTGCCTAAAAACTGTGAAGTGGAAAGCTAGAACAAGAAAGTAAATCAGTCATACACAAAGATGAAAGGAACAACATGATACAAAGATTAGAATAGAAGAATTTTCATGATGAAGATGTCAACATATTTGGCATTGTAGTCAAAGAGGGAGATTATTTCTAAAACAACAGATAAAAGGAGAGATATTACTGAAAGAGGGAGCTTAATATTAACAAAAAATATCAGTGTGATTATAGACAGAGAGGGAGTCAAAATGAAGCTAAATACATTAATGAAGATTTGTTCATATTAGGAACACAGGCACTTTTTGGATTGTATGGTAACTTTGGTTGGAAATTATTGTTTTATATTTTAGTGTTGCCATCAATTCCAAAGAGGGAGATTGTTGGAAAGATTGCTACAATGTAGACAATTGTTATTTTGTCATTGATGTCAAACCTTAACTAGTGAGACTATCGTTGTATGTTTGTGTACCTTATCCATTGATTGATGAAGATTTGAAAAGAATGGGATAACAAGAAGACCAAGGAAATGGTTGAGTTAGGAGTATACACTAGGGTACTTGATAATTTGGTACTTTGGCAAAGTGATACGTTGTTTATCTAGCACTGATAGATCACTAGAAAGTTGATGCTGAGCAAAGTGAAAGGTGATGTCAAGCAAAGAAAAGATGGTGTCGAGCGTCAGTGAAATGCTAAGGGAGATAATGAAATGCCGAGAAACAATATTTTGATTATTGATGAGATTTGAGATCTATGGCCGACATAATTGATTTTATTGGGATATGCATTTTTAATTAAGATTGGTCCATATTCATTTAATGCATGAGAAACCGTTATTACCACATGGATTCAATGGTTAATTAATTTTTGTATTGGAGAAGTAAATTAAATGTAAAGATGGAAAGATCCATTGGATCTTACCTAACATAAGATCTAAGATGTTGATTAAGCAGAAAAAAGATTTATCTGACCTAGATGAAGAGGTATAATATAACCTACTGTGGTTATTGTTATAGTATCCAAGTGCAAGGAGAAGTTGAATGTAAAATGTTACATGGTTAATTGACTGATTGGAAAGACCTAGCAGAGAAGGCTGAGCAGAGAAGCAGAGAGAGATTGCTTGATGGATTTCCAAGAAAATATGAAGTTTGAAATGGAAAAGGAGGCCACTCAGTGAATTAACATTAGAGCTGAAGCTGGATCTAGATTTGCAAAGTAATTTTTATGTATTAAGTCACACCTACTGAGTACTTTCTAACCATTGTATCAGTTCAAATCCTTTAACCAGATTGACCTAACAGTCATTGTATAAATCTGTTGAACAAGGTGACATTCAAATTGGAGTGTTCTAAGTCCTCTGACAAGGCCACTCCTAAAAGGGTGATTAAATCCTTTAACTAGGTCACATTTGATAGTGTGTTTTGTAACTTTTAATAGGGCTGGCTCCTCACAGGGAATCACTTCAAAAGAGTGAAATTTTGGTAGCATGTTACTGGTGGTTTTTCCCATATTGGGTTTCCATGTTAAATAATGGTGTCAAAATGTGTGAATGTTATTATTGTGTTTTATTGTTAAGTTTCTGCAAGCTTATATCATGAGTACAGTAAACTGCTGACTTTTATTGTTTATTATTGTAGAGAAGATCTAAGTTGTTGAAGTTGATTTAAAGTTTTATATGGGCACATCTAGACCTAAGGATAATTGATTCACCCCCCCTCTTAGTTATTTTGAATTCATATTAATAATATCTTCAAAAGAACTTTTTTGGTGCTCCTGCACCATTCTCCCCCTGCAACAAGAAAATCAAGTTACCTATGGGGTGATCAACTCCATTCTTATGTCATTATTCTTGAAGTATACTTCTTCTATCCATGTAGCCTCTAACTCTATTTGGTGTTCCATTTCAACAAGTGTTCCATGTAGATCTTGTTTCTTGTTTTCTTCTTCACCCTTGAATCTAGAATCTTCTCCACTTGTGGTTTAGCTTGAAAAGGTACTCTGAGCTTCTCCACATCTTAAAATAACTCTGTACTATACTCTCCTTCACCTACATCTAGACTTTTGTATGGAATCAGGTCCTTTACATTGAAAATTGGATAAATAGACATCTCCTTGGGTAGCTCCACATTATAGGCATTGACATACTTGGCTATCACCTTACATGGTCGAATCCTCTTCATTTGTAACTTTCTCGGTACCTCTTTCTATAGCCTTTCCTTGTTTATGAAGACCATCACCAAGTCTCTTACTTGAAATTGTAGATCTCTCCTTCCTTCATCTATCTTAGCCTTCAACTTCTAATTGGCCTCCACTAGAGTATTTTTTACTTGCTCATAAACCTCTCTCATTGACTTTGCAAATTCATTTGCATGTCCACTGATTCCTTCATATACTTTGAGGTCCCTGAACTCTAATACACCCCTTCGATGTATGCCATATACAATCTCAAATGGACTCTTTCCAGTAGTCCTGTTTGTGCTGTCATTGTAAGAAAATTCTACCTATGGGATGACTTGTTCCCATCCTTTCCTATACTCCTTCATAAAACATCTTAGGGGATGCAAGTTGCCAGGAACCCTATTGATCACTTCTATCTAAACATCCATTTGGGGATGATAGGAAGATCCATGAGACAAATTAGTACCTATTCTCTTCCATAGGGTCTTCCAAAAGTGCTCCACAAACTTCACATCTATGTCTGCAACTATGCTCATTGGCAAGCCATGGATCCTCAATACCCCATGTTAGCTCTTTTTCTTGTAGAATCAATTAAAATAGAAATAAATTCTTGACCATCAATTCCCAATTCAGATTCATACATGAACAAGGATAATTAACAAGGATATAATCCTTCTTCACTTTGAGCTCCACAACCTTACATGGGTATACCTATCTTTAGATTTAGTAAGTGACTTATAATCTAGCAGTGGATTAAGGATTCATGATCCTTCTTCTTTTTAAGTTCTTGGAACTAGGAAGGTTAACCTATTGGTTCTCTCTCTAAGGAATCATCAAAATGAATTGTACTTCTCAATACAATTAGCTAAACATCTACATATCTTGATAACATAAATTAAAGATTCTCAATATTTGATTGATTGATGATAATACTAATATTCAGAACCTGACCAGTGCCTAATCCATCAGGCCATAGATTCACAATTAAAACATACATTCATCAAAGATAATTAATCTAATACAACAAGATCTCAGATAATATGCCTTACAAACTATCCTCTTAGTCTCATATCCCTATATAAAATTATTGCACAAACCCTAACCCCCTAGAACTAACTGTGAGATTTAAACCATCCTTGATAGAAACTTACAAATAACAACACAGTTACCTTGCAACAGATACATTTAACATACCTCACATATGAAACATACAAAAGCTGAATAAAATGAAGAAGACATCAACAATTTGAGATTAGAAATTCCATTGTATTTTTATTAATAACCTTCTAATTTCAATACATTCAGACTGACTGTAGAATTGAAAAACTAAACACCATTCAAAAGCCTGCTTTGTGGTTATATTTTTACCATCCCTGATAATGTTACAATATGATCTACTTATTGGTTCAATCATCTTGGAATCCTTTAAGATAAGGATGAAACAAGCTTAAGATGGTTTTAAGAAACCTAACCCTACAACTTAGAAGAAGATAAAAAAGAAGAATGCACCAATCGGTGGAGAGACAAAATAGAGAAATGGAATCTGATTTGCACTTTGTCTTCATGTGATCTTTGACACCTTTGGTAGTGTATGTTCAGGAAAGTTTCTAATTTTATTTTGATGATGACTAACCTGCTTATCTTACAAGCAACCCACATAAGGTGTTCTAAAATTCCTTTATTCTTCATCAATTATATCGAGATCAACTATGAAAGGATTTTTCTTTTTGAGCTTGGTCATGATATCCCATGCTATCACATCCTCCTCCTTAGGTTATTCAAAGCTCTGAATGTTCTCAAGCTGAGTCTTTTATCTTTCCCATCTGGCATCTGTTATGCCCTTAACATCTGAGATGAATTTATCGCAATCTATTTCTTCCTTTATCACCTCATCCAAAAGTTTGTTGAACCCCTCCATATCAAGCTCTCCCTAATCAGATACATATATATCCTTTTTGGGAAGCACACTATCAAACTATGATCCTCATAATCCTAATGGTTTAATCTGAACATCTTCTATTCTAATAGAAGGCACAAATCTATTATACCTTGGCCCAAACATTTTCAAGTTAGCATCAAACTGGTTGGCCTTTCCTTTGAAGAAAGATAGAGTAGCACCAATTTGTTTTATTTGAGTACCAACCAAGGTTACTATTTATGATAGGTCTGACCTCAATGGTTGCATTGATGCTAGTCTCTCAAAAAGTGAAGTCCTCCCAGACCAAGTAGCATAGTAGGGATTCAAAACTGTCAAAAAAATTGCCACCTCTACTTCTATGCATGGAAATCTAGCATATGCTCCATATACTATATCAATTTTTTCCTTTATGTTGTTAATCCTATGTTGCAAAATTGAAGCCAATGCTTCCAAAATTACACTATTATGCTCAGTAACTTTCGGCTGTGTTTTATCCAATGCATCACATGTATCTTCTCTCTGGATCTCAGCATCAATAACCTCTTTGGGCTCAATAAGGGGGGGCTCTATTATCTGCATTAGCTATATGGTAATCTTATCTTTTTCTTTGATCTTTATCAGTGCTAGCTCCCTATCTTTGACAATATCACTAGTGTCACAAGTGAGCCTTTGTAATTTATCTGACAATTGAGTTGTCTTTGCCTCATTTAGGTGAGCAAAATAAGTCATCACTTGGGCTATCTCCAAGTCCCCTATGTTATCCAATGTCCCTATGATTTTTTTCCCTCCATCTTCTCCTAAATTTTGAGAATAGATGGCTTTTGATCTTTGGGAGCTAAGCTCCATAATGAAAGTGCTTGAGATTTTGGGTTATAGCAAAACCCTCTTATCATGTTTCCAACCTGAGTTTCTGATGACAATTTGATGTCAGGTTTTCTTCTAGTCTGATCTATAATAAAGGATGAAGACAATTCCTAGCCTTCCACAAATAATATAACACTGGCCTTAACCAGTTCTCTAGGTTGCTCTTGTGTTATTTCCTCAGATTCAGGATCATATTCTGGTAATGTTTGTAAGGCTTCTTCAGTAACTGGATCACCTCTTTCCTGTTGTAATTGCTTCCCAACTTGCTACTACTTATTCCAAATAAGTAAATCCTTGAATTCCCTGGTCTTTATGAAATTGTCATCTTTGAGGAACTCCTCCTGATGCATTAATCTCTCATCAATTAAAGACCTAAGGGGTAACTCCTCCTCTTCCTCAACATCTTTCTGCAATTTCTTTCCTTCCCTAATCTACTTTCTCAATTGATGATCATAGGGCCCATTACCAGTTATAAGGGCTCCTATCTTATTTGTTCTCCTTTTCTTAGAAGGCTCCCCTACTTCTGTCTTCTATTTTTTGAGTGGGGGCTCATTTGTTACTTCTTTTTCTGGGACCTTTGTTAGGTCAATAATATTTTCACCCTCATCTGGCTGAGCATATGCAATTGCCTGATATTTTGGATGGGCAGTAGGTGAAGGGTAACCCTGGTCACTGTCATCATCATATTTTGATTCTGAGTGATCTTTGTGACCTTTCTCTAGCACCACTAGTGCGTCTTCTAACTGATTACACAAAAGTGTGTGGTTTTCAATAATTTCATATAGCCTTTTGAGATAAGGCATGTTAAGGTAAAAATATCCAAAACTTATTCCCTTTCTCCTCACCTGTCTCTCCAAATCCATAAGATCATTGAATCTAGTTGTTCTTTTATTCACCTCTTCATCCTCTAAGATGTTTTTGATCAGATCCTCTTCCATACATTCTTAATGTCCCTTTGTCTAAGGGATGGTGGGTGTAAGAAACTTATTTGCACTCGGAATGAATCCCTCTATATCAATATGTCTATGTAGGGCCACATTCATTCTGTATTGATTCAACCAGACATTCACCTGGTCTAGGGCTCCTTTTCCAACCAGAAAATTGTAAACTCTAAACTGCCTAGGGGTGAAATTACCCATCCTATGTGAAGCAAGGTGCTCCTTGTCTGTTAAAATGAGCTTCCTACTTAACTCCATTGTATCTATCCTAGGTGGTACATGATATGGAAAATATGTGGAGGGTAGGGGAAACCATAAACTCTCATAATTGTGAAGTTCCTTTCATAGTAGAAATCACCCCAATTATGGTCTCCTAACCATTTGTCCAAATACTGACAAGGCCTCAACAACTAAATTACCCTAATGGGCAATCTAGGCTTATCAACTCCTAAACACTTAAGAAATGGATAGATTATCCAATTCTCAAAGGCACATAACTCCTTTTCTCTAGATGTGTAATTCCACACTCTGATCCAGAACTAAATAAGGTTGGGCTGATTATGGTGAAACCTCTATGGCTGTAGAGATTGGCAATCCAAAACTGAGAAGTTGTAATAAAGGATCATATGCATAAGAATTGAATAAAGCATTAACCTTGGGTGATTCTTCTTAGCTTGTATATCAATAAATTCCTGGTGCATTTGATCAATAATATATTGAATGCAGTCATAATTTGAAGTGGTGTGAAAATTCTACATATCTAACACCATCATTAAAATGTCTGAAGTGATCCTCTCTACTCCATCATATTTTCCAAGCACTCTACATAGTGCATATGTGATGTATTTGATATAGAAATTTAGGTCCTTTTATAAATATGGGGTTGCTCTTGCCATGGGGGTTACATAGGCCTTCATTTTCTTAGGGAAATGATGATCCCTGATCAACTTAGCAACAATACTAGACTCCCTAGTATATCTGTTCTCCAAGCTCTTCAAATTTGTCTCAATGGCCATTGGGTAATACACATTGAAGGATTTCATAAAATTATTTTTGTCCAAGGTGAGTAGAGGCTTCCCATCATCCCTCTTAATATTTTTTATCAAATGGTCATATCTACTGGCCAGTTCTAATAATAAAGTACATCAACAAAGACATCAAGGACTAATAATCTGGCCAAACCATAGGTCCAAGGGTTCAAGGTAGGTATGGGTCCATCACTATTGTTAAGAAAGTAGTTGAAAATTGAATACCCTGATGACCCTAGTGTTTTTGCATCTCTAACAAATGACATATCATCAATCAAAATATCTAAACTAACCTTTCAATTCTGACTAGAAGCGAGAAGCAGAGTGAGGAGTTCATTTGAGTAGTTTCTTTTCCCTTTTGAATCATCTTCAACATCTTCACTTCTCCCATTGGTGGAAGCCATGCTCTGTGCTTGACTCATTTTTTTCTATTTTTTTATCAACCTTTGGTACTAATATTGAAAGAAATCTATCAGTAAACCCTAACTACCAACTGTAAACCCTCTGTAATTCTAAAACCAGTCACCGAACACACCACAACTTATTTTCTCTATCAAATTCTTAATTTTTGAATCACCTTTTGAATTCTATGTTGCTGGAAATTTCGCTTCACTCAGAAAGCACTAAAACTTCACAAACTCTTCGCTCTGAGAAAAAGGAAGCTTCATAAAATGAAATGATTGATGGATGAGCATACTTATAACCCATAATTCAATACACGTGTCTCTTCAAACTAGTAAACTAACATCCAATCACTTCCACCATTAATTTCACATACTATGCCATCAATTTATGGTTCTAGTCGTGGCATTCAAACTGTCAAACAATCAATTTCTGATGAGTGTTTTTGAAGAAAAACCTTATAAATTTTGAAATGAAATCAAAATTGAATCTGATTGGCTACATTAAATCAAAATATGGCTACCTTTCCATTTTTTAAAATCCCTACAATCTGATTGGCTAACAACTATCCATGGTGGCGCCACTGAAAAAGTCACCTTTTAACTCAGGTCAGCTTCCAGCGACTCAGCAACTGAATGGTCTCCTTGTCACATGATAACTTTGTTAATTTTAGTTCCTTCAAGAGACTTGGTGACTACATTTGGATTAACCATTACATCAACGGTTTTTGTGATGTCTCTTGATCCTTTAACTTAACCTTCATTCTTACGAAGACAACATGAATGAGCCTTTTACTAACTACTCTTTCACCATGGGTTATATCAAGATAATTCACGAGTGTGCTATCCCTATGTCACCAGCTCATTTTCATAACCCATGCTTAATCAAGAGACTTTGTGACTAAACATAGTTAACCTCTTAATCATATGATTTTAACTCATTAGATTGCATCTAGAGACTGCACGATTTTCGTTGATCTTTTCTTTCTCAGCATCTGACGGTTGTCGCCAAATCTCTAGATCTTCTTAACAAACCCTAATTCTTCATGAGACTTGGTGAAAAATGGACACATATCTCATGTTTTCCTTTTGTCTCTTAATTTCTAATCATATTTTGAATTTTCAAAATTATATCACGACAATGCGACTACCGTTAGATCACATTCCATCTGATGGTTGTCACTGAATCTCTAGAATTTTAACGTAACCCATCTCATTTTCAGAGTCTTGGTGACAATACTATTTTAACACTGACAACTTACCCTTGGTTTATCTAGAGACTTGGCGGCCATTGAATCTCCAAGTTGCTTGATGGTTTTCAAACCATGGTTGTAATCTAGAGACTTCCCAACTACAGCTAGATGCATACTCTGATCAACAGTTGTCGCTAAGTCTCCTATTCTTTTACTTAACTCACTTTCGATCATGAGACTTAGTGACAATGCTTAAACTATTAAATTATGAACTTAACTCATAACCATGAGTTATATCAGGAGACAACATGACTGCATAGTCCCAAAGTCTCTTTATGAAAATCTTAACTCTGATTAAATCACGAGATAATGCGACTGCCGTCAGATTACAACTTAAAATCAATGCTGGTCTCCAAGTCTCCTTATCATTTTAGCATATTCCATTTCATTTGGAGACTACGTGACAAAGGCTTTTCACCAAGTCTCATGATTATAAAGAATATTCATTTTCTCTTATGACACTTGGTGACTGGAAATAAAACAAATGCAAATAAACTTGACTTAAGTGCCAAAAAGGTAATAGGAAAATAGAACCTATTTAGGAAAATTAGGACTTCTTCACATTTTTGACTAGAAAATACTAGGGTTTAGGGTTTTCTGACCTTTTCAACATGATTTTGAGGAAACAAGACTTATTTTCAAGAGGACATTACCATTTTTTACCATAAACTCCAACTTTAGGGTACAGGCACGACAGGGATTCTCAAAATTTTTTAGGGCAAACTTCAAAATAGGAAATATAACCAACAATGGCTCTCTCTGAGGGTGTTTAAACACCAGGTTATAACAAGAAACACAGAGCTCTGTGGAGGCAAACCAGACTAACCTACTACTAGAAGCAAACACACAACAGAAAGAAAACACACCTGCACATATAATACATACTACTGTGCATGGAATAAAAAGATCTAATTGAAGAAATTTTTCAGGAATTGTCCATGCACTGGCAATTCCTGTTCTTCATCATTTAGATTCTTGAGGAAATATGAATCTTTTCCAAAAATTCTAGATATGACAAAAGGATCCATCCATAAAGAATCAAAATTTTTGTGTTTTCCTTTCTCTTCAGCCCTGGTATTCCACTGTAATACAAAATCACTAGGTTGAAACTTTCTTTCATCTTCCCTTCTATCAAAAATATACTTCAATTTTCATTGTAATTTGACATTTTCTCTCTGGCTTTGTCTCCTTATTTTATCCAATTCTACCAACTAAACCATCCTTTCTTCCATAGGTTCAAAAACTTCCATCTCTTCATCTTGTGTAAACTTGTAAATTGGGAGCAAATTATTGACAGGCATTCTTGACTAAACACCATAAACCAACTCAAAGGGAGATTTTCCAGTGGCCTTCTTGACAGTGATTCTATCGGCACAAAGGGCAAGTTTCAATTTCACATGCCAAGCTCTTTTATTGCCTTCTAATGTCTTCTTCAAAATTTGTAGGATGCTCTTGTTAGCGGATTATGCCTGACCATTGGCTTGAGGGTGGTATGGGGATGAATAGGATGTAACAATTCTCACATCGGAGAAAAAATTAGTAAACTCTTCAGACCTGAAGCACATGGCATTATCCATTACCAACGTGAGGGGAACACCAAATATTGTAATCACATTATCCATCAGAAAATCAATAACCACAGTGCTTGTTTCTCTCTTAGTTGGGATTGCCTCTACCCATTTTGTAAAATAATCAGTTACCAGCAAAATCCAACTATGCCCCCCACTTGATTTCTCAGCAAAATCTCCTATGAATTCCATTCCCCACATAGAAAAGGGAGCCTCTGCTACTACAAGGTTTAACAATAATTCTCCTAAATACTTCATCTTGCTTGAGAATCTTTTGCATGGCTCAGATTTCTTGACAAAAGTGTAAGCATCTTGAAACAAACAAGGCCAATAGTATCCAACTCTCAGAATTTTATGAGCTATTGATCTAGGAGAATAGTGCCCTCCACACATTCCAGCATGCATTTAGTTCAATACCTTCTTTGATTGACCTTTTTCAAGACATAATAATAGGATCCCATCTTTGTTTTTCCAAAACAAATCACCATGAAACAAAACATATTTCTAAGATTGTAATCTCAAACTCCTTTGGTTGTCATTCAAGTTATCTGGACATCTAGCATTTTTCAGAAAATATACAATATTGGCATACTAGGGTTGCATTTTAATACTTGTCAAGCAATTCTCATTTGCATCAACACTATTAGCTTGGACCAAATCCAAATTTTCTTCTGTCATCGACTTAGCCAATCCTAATCCCCTCACCAACTTAGTGATATGGATGTCTAAATCAAACTCTTGAATTTTGTTTATTCGTTTGCATCCTATTACTTCATTCTGAACAAAAATGTCCTTGACAACAACATGAGGAACATAAGCATTTACTTTAGCACAAACCAAATATGGCCTGAAAGCCTTGACTTCTTTTACCAGAGCATAAGCTTGTTTCTCCATCAATTGATAGTTTAACTCAGCAGACTACAATGACTTGCTGAAAAATGCAATGGGATGTTAAAATCCCTCACCATCCTTTTGTAATAGGATTGCTACAATTGTATAGAATGAAGTAAAAGTAAACAAAGAAAAGGGCTTGGTGTAATCAGGAGATACCAAAACTGGTGCTTCCTGAATAGTTTTTTTTTATTTTTTCAAAAGCTGACTGTGCCTCTTGGTCCCATTCAAACTTAACATTTTTCTTCAGCAATTTGACAATAGGTTTAACCAGTTCTGCAAAATTTGCAATAAATCTCCTAACAAAATTAATTTTCCCTAGAAATGATTGTATACCTTTTAAGTTCTTTGGAGCAAGCACCTTTTGGATGGCTTCAATCCTTTCAGGATCTATCCTTACCCCTTCTTTTGATACTATGTGTCCTAGGAGCTTTCCCTCAGTAACAACAAAGTGACACTTTTTTGGGTTTTAAAGACACCCCATATTCCAGTTCTTTTATCATCACTTTTACTAAGTGACTACAATGATCCTCTACTCTTTTTGAGAAAGCTATCAAATCATCTTGGTACACTACCATTAGAACATCTATAAGGTCTTTGAAAGCTACATCCATAGCCCTTTGAAAAGTTGCACCAACATTTTTCAACCCAAATGGTATACGATCATACACATAAGTGCCCCAAGGGGTAGTAAATGTTGTTTTGAATTGCTTAGATTCTCTAACCAACACTTGATTGTACCCTAAGAATCCATCCATCATAGACAACAAATCACACCCAGTGACTTTATGCAACATAGCCTCCATGTTAGGTAGTCCATAGTTATCCTTCAATGAGGATACATTCAGATTTTTGAAATCAACACACAATCTTATGTCCCCATTTTTCTTTTTTACAGGGACTAAGTTAGAAACCCATGATGAATGTCTTATTGGCTTAATTAAACCTGCATCTCTTAGTTTTATCAACTCTGCCTACATTTTGGTAGCCAACAGGGGATTAATGGGCCTTTGTTTTTGTCTGAATGGTTTTATACTTTATTTCAAAGGGATATCATGCTGAAATAAGTCTTTTCTATAGGCTTTCAAATCCTCATAGGACCATGCAAATACATGTTTATATTTCTTTAGCAATTTTATCAAATTCTATCTCATATTGCTGTCCAATTTTTTACCAATGTAGACTAGTTGGGGAGATGTTTCAGATCCCAAAATAACTTCCTCTAAATCTCCCACCTTGGCATTGGACTTCTAAGTCATAAAATTTTCATTTATGTTGAACATGACTTCCAACTCAACCAACCCCTTGGGAATGTGATTAGTATCCAATTGGATGACCTCCTGATCAAAGATATACTCCTTATTGTCCAAAATTGATATTAGAGATTCACAATCAATCTTTTGACCATCATATTGGTCTAAACACTAGATAAACCTGAGAATATCATCATCATCCTCAAATACTTTCCAATTATGAATATTATCAGGAACTGTAGGCCTACTTTTTATTTCAACCATAGACATACCAGTAAGAGTGGCATCATTATTTTTCAGGGAAACATTTGCCAAGAAATATGCCATTATGTTGTTGAATCTCTCTGTCTATAGGATATTGAAAGCATCAGAGAATTCTATTCTATTCCAGACAACATACTTATATAGTTTTAATTTGTCATCTTTAGTAGCATAATGCTCCCTAATTTGAGATATAATTAACTGGGAATCTCCATGAACTTTTAAAACCTTAATACCATGTTTGATAGAAATATCCATTCCCAAAATCAAGGCCTCATACTCGGCAGTATTATTTGTGCATTGAAAATTCAGTAGGAAAGAGTATTTGAAAGTGATACCTGATGGGGAAATAAACAAAACTCCTGCTCCAGATCCTTCCTTTGAGAATCCTCCATCAAAGTACATTTTCCATAGTCTATTTTGTTGCAACAGGAATTCATCCACAATTGGGTCAATGTTCTTTAATTGGGGCTTGACTTCCTCAAGAATAAAATTCTCCATATCAACATTCACATAGAAATTCAATTGGTCAAGTGGAACCACCTCCACCATGACAGATGACCATGGTTCTCTGTACAACTTGACCTCATGGCCATTCATAGGGATAGTTGCATAGGACAAATCTAACTTCATTTTTCCACCTACTGTTGCTGCCCACTGCCTTGACAGAAGCATACCATAATATGGTTTAGTGTCCACTACCACTATATCCATTATGTAGGTTGCTTTAGGGAAAGCAGGAATTTTCATGTCAATGTCTTTCAGTGTTCCTATCACAGGAATTTCCTTGTTATCCTCAGCATAACAACTTCTAGCAGATGTAGTGACCTAGAGACCCAATTCTTTCATCACATGATAAGACATCACATTTGCTACAGCCCCAGAATCAATCATGTATTTTTTTACCAAGAAACTATTAACCATTAGGGTGACATAGAAAGGGTCAATAGATAATGGTTCTTGAGTAATTATATTTCCAATACAAATATTAGAAAATTCCTTTCTTTTTTCCTTTCCTTTCACTAGTGGACTATTTTTCCTAGTATCATTTAGCATTAAAGGTATTTCCTCTTGGTTGGGAATAGATACCTCATCTATCCCTTTTAAAAGTGCTAGAGAAGCTTCTTTGTGCTCTTTTATTTTCAGCATTTCCATGAGTGGGACTGAGACTTTCATTTGGGTCAGAGCATGTTTCATGTCAAAAAGGGGCAATTCAGAAGACATATCATTCATCCTTTTCATTTTCCTGGACTTATCATTGGGTATTAGTTCCTCTCTTGCTTCTTCCCCTCTAGCATGATCAGAAGAAGGTCCTTCTTGTTTCCCACACTTATCATTATTATCTTCCTTAGTATGAAAATCCTCAATAACTTGAGGTGCATCTTTACTGACATAGATAGGGGAAAACTTGCCTTGAGTGGGTTGTATTGTTCTATTTATCAGGTTATATGCATTTATTGCTTGGCTAATTTCTGCAATAGTCAAAGACCTCTTTTCTTCATCAATAGGAGTTTTGAAATGACAATGTGAGTTATCAATTCCCATTGTATTTATAGTTTCTTGTGAAATACTATCAATCTGATCACTTTGATAGGATGGGTTTTGTAATTGACTTTCAAAACAAGAATTAACTTCCGTACACAAATTATCAGAAGGTGATGTAGTATCAGAAAACCATGGATATGGTTTATTTATTGTGAACATGTTGATAGCAGGGCCTTCTTGTTCTCTTTCTTCTGTTTGATCAAACATAGCCTGGGCTACTACACATTGATAGGAAGAGTGTGGCATATTACAAGAATCACACCAAAGATTTTTCTCAACATAGTTGGCACTGTTCCTTTTTAGGGGATCTGGGGTTTCCTTGGATTTTGGGTTATCTTGTCCATCAGGGACTAGTTTGCCATTATTCCAATTAGTCTTGTAAGGTGTTGACGGGGTTTTGCTGACCGGGTCCACCAATAGACATAAGTTGTCACCGGGTTCCGGAGAAATTGGCCAACTCCGCCTGCAAAGGTTGTCCGGGGGAAATAAATTCTCTGGGCCTTCAAGCACCTGGGTGTCGGGTCACGACGGTGCAGGGCTCAGTTGGGAGAGGTGACTGTTTTCAAGGGGGATAGCTGGTTACTTCAACTCATTCTCCCAGAGATTCAGAATAGTAAGGGTTTCCCGGAGTATTCCACACTTAGCAAATAAAATGAAAAAGATCCTGTAGGGTTAGAGACATTTATCTAACTACAGTCATGCTGAAAAGTCCGGAACATCGACAATACTTTGAAAGACTACACTAAATACTGAAGAAAAACACAACCGTCAGTTAGCATTTCATCAGTAGCAGAATAAATAGGTTGTTAATCTACTTGAACATATCAGAGTAAAGGACATACAGAATGTTAAAACATGAAATACCATTAACTCAGAAGCAGAGACATTAACAACTTCATTTCCAAGAATCCTTCCTTCATTAATGTTTGGTCCAACAAGCACTGGTGCATGATACAATGGTGGCTCCAAGGGAGCATCTAACTACCAAGAACAGAACAATGGAGCATTGAGCTCTGCAACTAAAACCAGAAATCACTTTGCTATTTCTTATGAAAAACAAAATCATCAATTTCGTCGACCCTTGGAAATGGGCCGATTTGTCTATTTATACAACTCTCTAACCCTAACCCTATTTTACTATGTTTCAATAAAATACAATATCTGGGGGCTGGTACTACCTGCACCACCCTACAAAAGACCTGGAGACGGAATAGGTCTGCCATGTCAGAAGAAGAAGACAAGAATATACATCAGAAGAATCGGCCTCGAGAAGAGAGCCAGAGAGAAGAAAGAGGAAAGTAGGTCCCCTGGGGACCGAGGCTACATGCCTCATAAATGGGAAATGCGGCACCCTGTCTCCAATGTGCCAGGTGTACCTTTGAACGGTGCCTTGAGAAGACCACCCTATCAGAAACCAACTACCGAGCCAATACCTCTTGATGCGCCCAGCTACCCTCTGACAGTATTTACTAATCATTTCTAAAAGTGACCGGTCGGCCTCGGGGACCGGGACACAGATCGCTTTAAAGAATACAAAATTTTGGATCCGGAACTCCGGGATCCGGGAACTTACGTCCCCAAAAGAATAAAGAATTCTTAAAGCCCAAATTTCCCCGGTTCTCAGAGAATGCTCAAGGCTGTTTATTATCATTGAAGGCCTGAAGGATGCGGAAAATGCCATCTTCATCAATCTTCCTTAGGCTGGCCCTTCTGTGTCTGGCCACTTCAACTTGTTCCACCAAGTCCAAAATATTATTTTGGAACTCATCTGCCATCCTTGTGGGATCATGGCCATTAAGTACCATTTTGGTTAGCTTTTCCATTTGAGCCCCATCCATACCCTCCGGGGATTGATACTGGGATGCCATTCTTTCATCAAAATTCCCCAACACTGACTCCTCGGGGGTATAAGTATTTGTGCCGAGGGGATCAACCCTGGAAGCTTTTGTTACAAAGGACCTATATAAATTGGAAGAATGCTTTAATGTGTTTACCTTATCCTGTAAAGACTCTACCATTTGCTTGGTTACCTCCAATGTGAGGTCCAGTTTAGAGTGCTGAGCCTTTACGAAATCAAATGATTCCTCACCCAGAATTCCAGATTTGAAGATTATATCTTCTCCCAGGGTGAGGATTTCTTCGAACTCTACCTTCCACACCTGGTAATTTTCGGTGTCACTCTCCCACTGTTCAATCAGTGCTTCTGCCTACAAAATAATCTATCAGGCCATATATAAATCTGGGAGAGTGGCCGCTAGGAAACACCGGGTGTTTCCTACCTGTAGAGCAACCCAATCGTCTACACCCTGAGCCTTCTTCTTCATTACTCAGAGGGAGTCTATGTTGTTCTGCGGTAATTCCTCTGATGTGGAGGTCTGTGGAGGGGTGGCACTGAGGGGTTGGGCCAGCTCTGTAAGCAACCCCATGAGGTTTGCGTTCTTCTCCTTTTCTGCCTTGAGCCTCTGGGCCTCTTTTTCATATCGGGCCTCCACTGCCCTTGTCGCTTCTTTTAGCAGGTCCACTTCACCCTGCTTTCCTCTTTTGCCCAAGGATACCTCTGTGATGTTATAATCTGTGGGGTCCGCGGTCACTTCATCGGCGTCTGGGGGAGGCATTGCCACTACTACAACTGTTTCTCCACTCGGCCCAGTTCGGAGGGTATGAACTATCCGGGCCTTCTTTGCTTTTGGCGGGGCCTGAGCCAAGGCCATCATTTTGGCCAGGGAGAGAGGGACTGTTGGAGCAGTTTGGGATTTCCTTTTCCTGCTTTCGGCCAACCATGGAGGTGGGAGAGGTGGCCTTCCTGCCAGTGTGTGTTCTTTGGATCCTCTCCCGGTGTCCGGTGGTGGCTGCTCCTTTTCATCATGTACTTCCTCTATTTCTCTCCCTGCCGGAACCTCTTCCTCAGCAACATCTTCAATTTCTGTCTCCTTAGCCTGGTGTCGGATGTCAATTATCATGTCTAGACCCTGATCGGCTTCTTCAGGGATCTCTTCTCCATGTTTCTCCTCTTCCTCATCTGTTGATAGTAGGGGCAGTATCGGGCCAAGATTCAGAGTTTGGGCCGCTGTGATTACCTACCCGAAGGTTTCTCTCAGGGGTGGCCTTGGGAACACGGCGGCTAGGGTTATGGTTGGTCCTGAAGTTCCAGATCTGGGTTCCCCAGTGGATGCCTTCTATTCACTTGGCAGTTGTTGGTCCACTCCCAGACCTTCTGTTCCTGAGGCCCCGGAGATAATCTTTGGTTCTGGCCCCTTTTCTTCTGTTTTCTGCTCTTCTTGTTCTGCAGCTTCTACTTCCCAGTCTTCCAGATCCACAGCCTCCTGTTCTTGCTCCGGGACTTCTGTCCCCGCTTTTGTATCATCCCCTTGCAAATTTCTGAACTCATCGGCTGCAAACATGTCAAACTCCTCTTCTGGAGGGGGACTGGCTGGGTTGTGCATTTGTTCTACTTCCTTCTCTGATTCTGGGGAACTGGAGAAAAGGATCTCCACTTCTTTTGGGAGGGAAGCCCTTGGCGCTGGTTCGGCCTTTGGCTGTGCAATATGCTTTCTCTTCCTCTGGGTGATCAAAGGTGGCCCCGCGTCTACAATTTCTACTGCCTCCATAGGATCCACCCCCGTCGCCTTCGCCATTAAGGCTGCCAGTGATGGGGAGGAAGGAGGAAGAATTGGTTCGGCCATAAGCGGGGGAGTGGTGAGCCTTGTGATCAACTACTCCCTCATTTGTTGGGAGGCCGCTACAGATTGCCTAATCTTTTCTTGGATGGGGACTTGCTGTGTGGAAGGTGTTTTTTCTATCCCCTTTCCTTTATCTGCGCCTTGTGCAGAAGTCCCGGCCCCCGGGGTCAACTTTGGTACCGGTGGTAGTGTTGCTTTTGGTGCCGGCCTGGAGGCTAGGCACGCACTCCCGAGGCATGCCTTCTTAAAATAGGCATGACTTCTCTCAACCACCTCCTTAGTGAAGTCCTCAATTATGTGGTCCTCCTGGATAGCCCAATTTATTACTGGCAGTGGCAATTTGTTGATCCCCTTTTCTTTGTACTGGGGGTCTGTGGTGGGGGCGTCGTCTGAAAAGTCCGCTAGGAACTTCCAGAGCTTTAGCTCCTGCATCATCTCGGCTGTCATTCTATTGTAATTCCAGCTACACACATCCATATCATCCTGGCGATCTGCCCAGAAGTCCTCCATGTGTGCATGGTGGGGGTCCGCAGCCCGGGGCAGTGCCGTTGCAATTCTGCCATGCGGATCAAAAATTTTCCGTGCCAGATAAAATTCCTGCAAGTTGTAACATTGAAGCTCATTATCTGTCTCCTTTGCGGCGGCTAGATTATAGGTGTAGTTCCCATAGGAGATTGGGAATGAAACTTTTGTATGCAGCTCCATCATCTACCAGCAATATTCTAGCAGCATGATCTTGTCCCCGCAATGCTTGGGCAACAAGTAGGGTTTCACGGAGAAGCTGGCAACCCTAATGTATGTGTGCTGCTGGAACTGGATGTAGTAGTGCCCATAACTACTAACCAATTTCATCACCTCAGTCGATAGGCGGTATCCGACATCCCGGGTGGGCGTGAGCAAATGGTAGTAAATGAAGGAGTCATTTACCCGGCAATAACTGGGGAAGCTGGCTTCCCATTGAATCTATGGGAAATGGTCCCACGGTTCTTTCTGTCCCCGACCAAGTCTGAGAACACCATCTGTAAGCAGGCCATTGGAGTGGGGCCTATGTTGGGCCAAAGCCCAGAAAACATAAGAAGTCATATAGAACTTCTTCTTTACGTTCAGCTGCAGGAACTGGGAGTCGACGTGATTGGAAATTATGGTCACCCAGTCAAAGAACTCTCCCTTAGTGGAGATTCCCAGGAGGAAATAGTACATCCACTTTGCAAATTCCTGGGCGGAGGGTTGCCCAAATACCCGGGCCAATGCTATCATCCCCATTTGGATGCTTTCCTTGAATTCAGAGCGGGGGATATCTATCTTCATTCTTTTGGGATCCCTCTTTGGGACCTTTAGCCAGTGAGTGTTCATGTACACCCGGGCGGCATCCTCCATTTGGTTGAATTGTTTCAAGGCATCGATCCTTGTAACCACCATGGCCCTATCAAATTACGGGATCCCTAGGCCTGCTTGGAAAGTAACTGGGTCAAGCGACACCAGTGGAGTGGGGAACCCCGTAGGTTCTACAGCTGCAAGCATGACGGCCCAGATGGAAGAGTTATAGTTGGCAGCCAGGGTGAGAATAAGCTCCGGAGACTGCACGGAGCATGGGAAACAAGCTGCCCGAAGAATTCTGGAACCTCCAATGTTGGTTGCAATTTTGTCTCCAGCCTGTCGCTGGATATGCATTATTTTTACCAGGGCCTGCATTTCTGCCCAAGTCCCGACACTGGGGTCGGTCATCAATTTTACCTGGGACTCAACCTTTGAGCCCACAATCTCCTCACCCTACATATACTTCATGGTGAGGGGCAGCTTTGCCAGGGCCTTCTCTATTTTAGACTTTGCCGCTTCCCTGGTCTCGGTTGTGGACGGCAACTCCGGACTTCCGGGAGGAGATGAGGCGGATGCTTCAGACATGATTGTAAAGTGAAGTCCGGACCTGCAAGACAAAGTGACCATCAAAACATATTCATCAAAATAAAATAATAACTCTAGGGTCCAGAGTTCTTACCATCGCGCCGTTTTCTTTTCCTGAAAAGTTAGTTTTTTTGCACAAGTATCCGAAAAGCAAAACATAAACTTAGAATTTTATCATATCCCCGGGCCCAGAAAGTTTTATCATATTTGACAAAGACATAGGATGAATTAGTGGAAAGAGGTCCGTGGCCCGAAGAAATGACCGTTAGCAAAGAGAAATGTGGAAGCAAGCCCACGTGGACGCCACGTGTGCTAGCATTGAATAGATGTGATGGCACTGGCGGCGGAGCCAACTGTTCAAACATGCGAAAAGGGAAAGCCACTTGGCCAGAAGTAATTGCTCACATGGGAAATAAATGAGGCTCTGACAGCCTTGATGGAGGAGAGAGAAAAATTCCTGTTTGAAACCGGCCGAGAGCTGAGTTTCAAACAGGTGGTTTTCTCCCTCGAAGCAAGCTTGGAGGCAAAAAACCAGCAGCAAGGGCGACTCGACCAGCTCGTCAAGCCACCTGGAAGGATATACAGAGAGCCGAGGGGTATATACATGAAAGGGAGGGAGATATACAAGGGCTACCTACAGAAATATACACATATACATAAATATACACACAGACGACTCCCGCGGGACAACCAAACACGGCAGAAACAGCTATATACAATATCTACATTATGCACATGCTATCCACAGGCTATTTACAAATTATTTACAAACTATCTACATCTGCACAAAAGGTGGACAACCTTCTGGTAGAGCTGAGCCACCAGCAAGCGGAAAAACTAGAAGACCAAAGAAAAACAACAGAGAAACAAAGCAAACGGAACGAAAACAAGCAAACCCAAAGAACCAAAAATGAAAGCAAAGTGAAGAGGAGGGAAGCAGAGAAACCAACCAGAAAACACAAGAGGCGGAGGAAGGGAAAGATTACCAGGATAACTCTGCAACAACTTTGAATCGTCAAGCCGTCGAGGTCACCACCACAGAGCGCTAGCGTACGTCTGAGAACAGTGGAAGGTGTTAAGCTTTGATTACCACAAATCTCTCTGTAACTGCTCTGCTAATCGCTTTGAAAACTGCTCTATTTCTCTCTAAGTGCTCAAATATTTTAATCATGGTAAGTGTGAAAATGATAGGTGAGTCTATTTATACCCGCAGTAAAAATTAATCCTCCTCCCTCTGGAGATTTCAGGTTCAGCAAAACCTCTAGACTCCGGGCCCGGGGATTCCTTACGAGGATGTTCCTAAAACTTAGGAACATCATCGCAAAAAATCTCAGAGTCCGGAATCAAGCTTCCAACCAAAAGGCAACCTCCAGGATCCGGGATCTCGGAGAGAAACAAATGAAACAAGAAAACAGCACACATCGGGGAAGAAAACCCCGGAGAAAGAAAGCAAAAGGAAAAGAAAGACAAGGCAAAGCTGTAGCAAAAAGCAAAGCGAAAAAGGGGGACCCAACATTTTGCACACAAAATGTAGGGATGGGGATGCGGGGCATAACATAAGGGTAGTCTCTCAGGTTGAGCTTCTTGTCAAATATTTGGTTAGTATACTTATTATCATGGTACTGTCCTCTATCATTTTTATCCATTTTGGCAGCAAGGTCTTTCACTGCACTCACCAATTTATCCATTGTATCATCTTCTTTGACATTTTTATTATTTGACCCCTTCTCCTTCCAAAGTTTATTGTCTTTCCTCTTCCCCAATTTCCCTGATGCTTTCCTATTACTCTCAATGTCAATTGATATTTTATAAGAATCCCTTAAGGTTGTAGGGATTTTATCTCTAAGTATATATGACATTTTTACATCAGCAACATTGATATAAGTGGTAAGGCATACTTCTTCATCTAGCCTTAAGACTTGGAAAATTTTATTCATGGCCTTCTGAAATCTATTGTTAAACTCGGGCATACTTTCATTTGGGAACTTTTGAATGTTATTGAATTCATTTAACATGTATCTAGAATTTACATGTTCTCTATATTTTTCCCTAAAAGACTTTACAAATTCATCCCAGGAAGAAATACTATCATTTGGTAAATTTATGAACCAATCCCTAGCATCTTCTGTTAATGACTGAACAAAAAGCTTCAAAATAACATCTTCATTTTCAATCTCAAAGTCAGTTATCTTGTCACTAAAATATGTAGATGCTCTTCACAAGTAACAACATTATTTCCAGTGAACTTAGGGATTTTATCTCTCACCTCATTGGGGATCACATTAGGGTGACCAAGAATGCCTTCAAAAAAGAGGGCTCTATATTTGTTCATGTGGACAGGCCTTCTACGGAAATTTCCAAGTTCATTATTTCCACTTGGTCCAGTAGCTCCTTCTTGATGTTGAATGGGTGGGGGAACACTTTTCTTAAGGTTGGTAGCTTGAATGCTTGGTCCAGGACCACCGGGATCAGCACTTTCATTTTAGGCACAGTTCTTAGCATTTAAATTTAAACCAGAAGATTGCACCTTAGGATCATCCCCTTGATTAATTGGGATTGGGCCAGTAGATTACTTTTGTGGCTGTGTTCCATGATTAACTAGCATAGAGCTGCTTGTAGAAGTGTTAGTAGTAGCATGTAGAAAAGATATCTTCATCCTCATATCTGCTGCAACAGCTTCTAATTCTAACTTCTCTAGTTGCTTCGACAAGTCCTCTTTGGCTTTCTTAGCTTGGTCCAACTCAAGATCAACTTTAGATGCTCCTATAGGGACGGCTAAGTCTTTCTTAGGCTCCTCTATGGTCACACCAATAGCCTTTTTCTTACCTTTGTTGGGAACCTCTTTCATATTTGTCTTAAGCTTTACATCATGCTCAATCTGATATGGGAATAGTTGCTTGATGATAGGCCCTTCCTTCTCAAATTCATCCTTGTCATGATTTGAGATCTTATTTAGGGCTTTGTTCCTTAAATAATTAAGGTTACCAAACAATTCTGGATTCAAACCTTTAACTTCTTGACTCAGGCTTTTAGCCTTAAGGTCATTCCTTCTGGTCTCAGCTAAGAGTTCTTCTCTTTCCAATAGTAAATCATATATTTTCTGCCCACATTTCTTCTCTGCTTTAGCTATTTCCTTTTCTTGTTCTTTCTTTCTCCTTAAGATCATAATTTCATCTTGCAATTTATTAGAATCATATGAAATGGTTTCAGCAACAGAGGTCTCTTCTAGTGGAGCAAGATTTTCTTCTGCAGGAAAGAAACCTATATCAGTATTTTCTCCATCCCTGAAGGGGTCAAAATTAGCATTATCTCTGTAAGTATCAATTGGTCCCATGGGTCCTACATCTTCATATGAAGATGACTTTCTTTCTAGAACAAGAGTTTCCACCCTTCCTTTAGAGGCATGTTGGGAATCATGCTTTGATGTCCCTCTCTTGGACCATTATTTCCTTTGAGGTGTGTGAAGTTCCTCCGCAACATCCTTTTCAGGATTTATTTTGAAGTATGATCTGGTATTTCTTTGTTGACTCATCTTACAGAATAGACAAATATTTCAATATGTTTAATGTGCAAAATTGGAGTACACAGAGGTTAGAGTCACCACCTCTTTTCAGAGGATAAATATATAAAGATTGAGTATATTGTCCTGACTCAGGTTTTCCATTTTAGCAATAAGTCAAGATGAAACTTAGAGAATAATATTTCTCACTAATTCCTCACCTTGAAACCTTAATAAAATGCTCCTTCACTGTTCATATTACTACAAATCAACTCTGCAACTTTCCTTGAAAAAGATACACTGTATTAAACCAAAGGTTTTGTAGTCACCAGTCATTCTATCTGAGACAAGATTCATATCATTTTTAGGATCAAAACTTTCAAATAGTGTACGCTAATAGATAGACAATATAGACTTGCCTTTAGGAATATGAGGAAAAATAGACTAATTCTCAGTATTGCTAGGAAAAATTCTTTCATAAACATGACTCTTAGAACATTACAAAGTCTCCAGTAGAGTCACCAATTTGTTAGCTCTTTTTCTTGTAGAATCAATTAAAATAGAAATAAATGCTTGACCCTCAATTCCCAATTCAGATTCATACATTAAAAAGGATAATTAACAAATATATAATCATTCTTCACTCTGATCTCCACAAACTTAGATGGGTATACCTATCTTCAGATTCAGTAAGTGACTTAGAATCTAGTAGTGGATTAAGGATTCATGATCCTTCTTCTTTTTAAGTTCTTGGAACTAGAAAGGTTAACCTATTGATTCTCTCTCTAAGGAATCATGAAAATGAATTGTACTTATCAATACAATTAGCTAAACATCTACATATCTTGATAACAGAAATTAAATATTCTCATCATTTGATTGATTGATGATAATACAACTATTCAAAACCTGACTAGTGCTTAATCCATCAAGCCATAGAGTCAAAATTAAAACATACATTCATCAAAGATAATTAATCTAATACAACAAGATCTCAGATAATATGCCTTACAAACTATCCTCTCAGTCTCATATCCCTATATCAAATTCTTTCACAAACCCTAACCCCCTAGAACTATCTGTGAGATTTAAACCATCATTGATAGCAACTTACAAATAGCAACACAGTTACCTTGCAACTGATACATTTAACATGCCTGACATATAAAACATACAAAAGATGAATAAAATGCAAGAAGACATAAACAATTTGAGAATGGAAATTCCATTGTATTTTTATTAATAACCTTCTGATTTCAATACATTCAGACTGACTGTAGACTTGAAAAACTAAACACCATTCAAAAGCCTACTTCACAGTTTTTATTTTTACCATCCCTGATAATGTTATAATATGATCTACTTATAGGTTCAACCATCATGGAATCCTTTAAGATAAGGATGCAACAAGCTTCGGATGGTTTTAAGAAATCTAACCCTACAACTTAGAAGAAGACAAAAAACAATAATGCACCAAGTGGTGGAGAGACAAAACAGAGAAATGGAATCTAATTTGCACTTTGTCTTCATGTGATCTTTGACACCTTTGGTAGTGTATGTTCAAGAAATTTTCTGATTTGATTCTGATGATGACTAACCTGCTTATCTTCTAAGCAACCCACATAAGGTATTCTGACATTCCTTTAATCTTCATCAATTATATTGAGATCAACTATGACAGGATTTTTCTTTTTGGGCTTGGTCATGATATCCCATGATGTCACATCCTCTTCCTTAGGCAATTCAAAGATTTGAATGTTCTCAAGATGAGTCTTTTTTATTTCCCATCTGGCATCTATTATGCCCTTAACATCTAAGATGAATTTATTGCAATCCATTTATGCCTGTATCACCTCATCTAGAATTTTGTTGAACCCCTCCATATTAAGCTCTCCCTGATCAGATACATAAATATCCTTGTTGGGAAGCACACTATCAAACTCTGATCCCCATAACCCTAATGGGTTGATTTGATCATCTTCTATTCTGATAAAAGGCACAAATCTATTATACCTTGGCCCAACCATTTTAAAATTAGCATTAACCTGGTTGGCCTTTCCTTTGAAGAAAGATAGAGTAGCACCAATTTGTTCTATTTTAGTACCAACCAAGGTTACTATTTCTGGCACATTTGGCCTCAGTGGTGCACTAATGCTAGTCTCTCATAAAGTGAAGTCCTCCCAGGCCAAGTAGCATAGTAGGGATTCAAAACTATTAAAAAAAATTGCCACCTCTAATTGTAAGCCTAGAGATCTATGATATGCTCCATATACTATATCAATTTTTTCCTTTATGGTGTTAATCCTATGCTACAAAATTACAGCCAATGTTTCCAAAATTACACTATTATGCTCAGTAACTCCCTGCTTTGTTTCAGCCAATGTATCACCTCTATCTTTTGTCTAGATCTCAGCATCCATAACCTCTTTGGGCTCAATAGGGGTAGCCTCTGCTATCTCCATTAGCTATTTGGTAAGCTCATCTATAAGCTTATCTTTTTCTTTGATCTTTATCAGTGTGAGCTCCCTATCTTTGACAATATCACTAGTGTCACTAGTGAGCTTCTGTAATTTATCTGACAATTGAGTTGTCTTTGCCTCATTTGGGTGAGAAAACTGAGTCATCACTTGGGCTATCTCAAATTCCCTATGTTATCCAGTGTCCATATGATTTTTTTTCCCTCCATCTTCTCCTGAATGTTGAGAATAGATGGCTTTTGATCTTTGGGAGCTAAGCTCCACATTGCAAGTGCTTGAGATTTGGGGTTATAGCCAAACCCTCTTATCATGTTTCCAACCTTAGTTTCTGATGAAAATTTGATTTCAAGTTGTCTTCTAATTTTATCTATAATAAAGGCTCAGGGTAAGTCCCAGTCTTCCACAAATAATATACCACTGGCCTTAACCAGTTCTCTAGCTTGCTCTGGTGTTATTTCCTTAGATTCAGGATCATATTCCTGTAATGTTTGTAAGGCTTCTTGTGTAATTGGATCACCTCCTACCAGTTGCAACTACTTCCCAACTTGTTGCTACTTATTCCAAATAAGGAAATCCTTGAATTCCCTAGTCTTTATGAAACTATCATCTTTGAGGAACTCCTCCTGATGCAATAATCTTTCATTAGTACAAGACCTAAGGGGTAAATCCTCCTCTTCCTCAACATCTTTCTGCAATTTCTTTCCTGACCTAATCTGCTTTCTCATTTGATGATCATAGGTCCTATTCCTAGTTATTAGGGTTCCTATACTATTAGTTCTCCTTTTCTTAGAAGGCTCCCCTGCTTTTGTCTTCTTTTTTTTGAGTGGGGGCGCATTTGTTACTTCTTTTTATGGGACCTTTGTTAGGTCAATAATATTTTCACCCTCTTCTCACAGAGCATATGCAATTGCTTGATATCCTATATGGGTAGTAGGTGAAGGGTAACCCTGGTCATTATCATCATCATATTCAAATTTTGAGTGATCTTTGTGACCTTTCTCTAGCACCACTAGTGCATCTTATAACTGATTACACAAAAGTGTGTGGTTGTCAATCATTGCATATAGCCTTTTGAGATAAGGCATGTTAGGGTAAAAACCTCCAAAAATTATTCCTTTTCTCCTCACCTATCTCTCCAAATCCATAAGCTCATTGAATTTAGTTGCTCTTTTATTCACCTCTTCATCCTCTATGATGTTTCTGATCAGATCATCTTCCATACATTCTTCATGTCCCTTTGTGTAAGGGATGGTGGGTGTAAGAAACTTCTTTGCACTAAAAATAAATCCCTCTGTATCAATATGTCTATGTAGGGCCACATTCATTCTGTATTGATTCAACCAGGCATTCATCTAGTCTAGGGCTCCTTTTCTAACCAGAAAATTATAAGCTCTGAACTGGCTAGGGGTCAAAGTACCCTTCCTATGTGAAGCAAGGTGCTCCTTGTCTATTAAAATGAGCCTCCTACTAAACTCCATTGCATCTATCCTAGGTGGTACATGATATGAAAAAACATGTGGAGGGTATGGGAAACCATAAACCTTCATAATTGTAAAGTTCCTTTCATAGTATAAATCATTCCAATTATGGTCTCCTAACCATTTGTCCAAATATTGATAGGCCCTCAACAACTGAATAACCCTAATGGGAAATCTAGGCTTATCAACTCCTAAACACTTAAGAAATGGATAGGTTATCCAATTCTCAAAGGCATATAACTCTTGTTCTCTAGATGTGTAATTCCACACTCTAATCCAGAACTGAATAGGGTTGGGCTGATTATGGTGAAACCTCTATGGTTGTAGAGATTGGCAAACCAAAAAAGGGAAGTTTTAATAAAGGATCATATGCATAAGAATTGAATAATGCATGAACCTTTGGTGATTCTTCTTAGCTTGTATATCAATAAATCATTGGTGCATTTGATCAATAATATATTGAATGTAGTCATAATTTGAAGTGGTGTGAAGATTCTGCATATCTAACACCATCATCAAAATGTCTGAAGTGATCCACTCTATTCTGGCATCTTTTCTAAGCACTCTACATAGTAAATATGTGATGTATTTGATATAGAAATTTAGGTCCTTGTAGAAATATGGAGATTTTCCTACCATGGGGATTACATAGGCCTTCATTTTTTTAGGGAAATGATGATCCCTGATCAACTTAGCAACAATACCAAACTCCTTGGTATAGCTGTCCTCGAAGATCTTCAAATTTGTCTTAGTGGCCATTGGGTAATACACATTGAAGGCTTTCATAAAAGTATTTGTGTCCAGGGTGAGTAGAGGCTTCCCATCATCCCTCTTAATATTTTTTATCAAAGGGTCATATCTACCGGCCAGTTCTAATATAAAATCTATGTTAACAAAGACATCAGGGACTAATAATCTTTCCAAACCACAGGTCCAAGGGTTTGAGATAAGCATGGGTCCATCACTATTGTTAAAAAAGTAGTTGAAAAGTGAATTCCTTGATGACCCTGGTGTTTTTGCATCTCTAAAAAATGACATATCATCAATCAAAACATCTGCACTAACCTTTCGATTCTAACTAGAGCCGGGAAGCAGAGTGAAGAATTCATTTGAGTAGTTTCTTTAACCTTTTGAATCATCTTCAACATCGTCGCTTCTCCCACTGGTGGAATCCATGCTTTGTGCTTGACTCATTTTGTTTTGTTTTGTTATCAACCTTTGGTACTGATATTGAAACAAATCTATCACTAAACCCTCACTACCAACTGTAAACCCTCTGTAATTCTAAAATCAGTCACCGAACACACTGCAACTTCTTTTCTCTGTCAAATTCTAAATTGTTGAATCACCTTTTGAATTCTCTATTGCTGGAAATTTCACTTCACCCAGAAAGCACTATAACTTCACAAACTCTTCACTCTGAGAAAAAGGAAGCTTGGTAAAATGAAATGATTGACGGACGAGCATACTTATAACCCATAATTAAATGCATGTTTCTCTTCAAATTGGTAAAATAACATCCAGTCACTTCTGCCATTAATTTCACATATTGTGCCATCAATTTATGGTTCTAGCCATGGGATTCAAACTGTCAGACAATCAATTTTAGATGAGTGTTTTTGAAAAACAAACTTATAAAATTTGAAATGAAATCAAAATCAAATCTAATTGGCTACATTAAATCAAAATACAGCTACTTTCCCATCTGTTAAAATCCATGTAATCTAATTGGGTAACAACCATCCATGGTGGCATCACTGAAAAAGTCACCTTTTAACTTAGGTCAGCTTCTAGAAATATAGCGACTGAGTGGTCTCCTTGTCACATGATAAATTTGGTAACTGTAGTTCCTTCAGGAGCCTTGGTGACTACTGTTGGATTAACCATTAAATCAATGTTTGTCACGATGTCTCTTGATCCTTTAAATTAACCTTCATTCTTACAGAGAAAATGTGACTAATCCTTTTACTAACTGTTCTTTCACCATGGGTTATATCCAGAGACTCCAAGACTGTGGTATCTCCATGTCACCTGATCATTTTCTTAACCCATGCTTAATCAAGAGAATTCGTGACTAAACATAGTTAACCTCTTGATCATATGATTTTAACTCATTAAATTTCATCTAGAGACTATGTTATTATCGTTGATCTTTTCTTTCTCAGCATCTGACAGTTGTCACCAAGTCTCTAGATCTTCTTAAAAAACCCTAATTCTTCACAAGACTTGGCAACAAATGGATGCATATCCCATCTTTTCCTTTTGTCTCTTAATCGCTGAACATCTTTTGACTTTTCAAACTTATATCACAACAATGTGACTACTTTTAGATCACATTCCATCTAATTCTTTTCGCTGAATGTCTAGAATTTTAACTTAACCCATCTCATATCCAGAGACTTGGCGATAATACTATTTTAACATAGACAACTTACCGTTAGTTTATCCAGAGACTTGGTGACCACTGAATCTCCATGTCGCCTGATGGTTTTCAAACCATGGTTGTAATTTGGAGACTTCCCGAGTACCACTGGATGCAAACTCTGATCAATGGTTGTGTCTAAGTCTCCTATTCTTTTACTTAACTCACTTCTGATCATGATACTTAGCGACAATGCTTAAACTATTAAATTATGAGCTTAACTCATAACCATGAGTAATATTAGGAGACAACGTGACTACATAGTCTCAAAGTTGCTTTATGAAAATCTTAACTTTGATTAAATCATGAGATAATGTGACTGCAATCAGATTACAACTTAAAATCAACGGTGGTCACCAAGTCTCCTTATCATTTTAGAATATTCTATTTCATCTGGGGACTACACGACAAAGGCTTTTTGCCAAGTCTCATGATAATAAAGAATATTCATTTTCTCTTATGAGACTTGGCGACTAGAAATAAAACACATGCAAATAAACTTGACTTAAGTGCCAAAAAGGTAATAGGCAAATATAACCTATTAAGGAAAATTAGGGCTTCTTTACATTTTTGCCTAGAAAATTACCATTTTTTACCATAAACTCCAACTTTAGGGTACAAGCACAAGAGGAATTCTCAAAAAATTTTAGGGAAAACTTCAAAATAGGAAATATAACCAACACCCCATTGAAGAAAATATGGGCAATATGGCTAGCATCAGGTATTGTTTTACATGGGATGAAATTACTCATCTTGCTAAATCTGTCTACTACCATAAACACATTGTCTAGATAGTTGGAGTCCTAGGTAACCCCACTATAAAATCCACACTTATGCACTCCCATGGTCTATTTGGGATGGGAAATGTTTGCAAAATACCTACATTTGAAGACATCCCATTTTCCTTCTGACATATCGCATACTAGTCCACATATCTTCTTACATATTTTTGCATCTTCGGCCACCATTAGTATCTCTCCACTAAGTATAGGTTCTTGTTTAACCTAAAGTTTCCTCTCAAACTTCCATTTTTCTTCTCTTGGATGAGGTTCTCCCTCATGGAACCCCTTGGAACACATAGTTGATTCCCTTTAAAAAACAATCGATTATGTAAGGTATAGTCTGTAAATTTACTATGAAAGTGAATCTCAAAATCAGTACAAACCTTGTAGATCTCTAAGAAATATGAATCTCCTTCACAAAGTTCTTTAAAACCTTCAATCCTTGTACAATGTAATTGAATCTCATGGATGTTAAGAAATCTCCTAATAAGGTCATCTTCCACCTTGTTATTCACACCCTTTTATGCTTGATAGTAAAAGTATATGACTGTAGAAACTCCATCCATTTTATATGCCTTATGCTAAGTTTCTCCTATGTATTTATATAGCTTAAAGCCTGGTTATCAATATATACTACAAACTCCTTTGGAAACAAGTAGTTCCTCCACTTCTTGAGAGCTTGCACCAATGCATAAAGCTCTAAATAATAGGATGAATAGCTATATTTTGATTCATTAAGCCTTTCACTAAAGAAGGCTATTGGTCTTCCTTCTTGACTGCGAATTGAACCCACTGCTATGTTACTAGCATCACATTCCACTATAAACAACTTCTCAAAGCTTTGTAACTTCTCAAAGCTTTGTAAAACCAGTATTGGTTGGGTGGCTATCTCTGTCTTCAATCTCTTAAATCCTTCATTAGCTTGCTTGGTCCACAGAAATTTGTCTTCACTCCACCCTTAATGGTATCTAGGATAGGTGCACAAATCTCATTGAATCTCCTAACAAACTTCCTATATAATTGGGCTAACCCATGGAAGCTTCTGACTTCAGTCCCTATTTTAGGAGTAGGGAAACTCAATATGGCTTCTATTTTTCTCTCATCCATTTTCAAATCACTTTGGGATACTAGAAAGCCTTGGTAGATTAATTATTTCTTCATAAACTCACTCTTTTCAAGATTTATGGTGAGATTCTCCTCCTACAACCTCTTCAATACAAGTTCCAAGTGTTTCAAATTCTCTTCCTTTATTTTACTAAAAATGAGGATGTCATATAAGTAGACTACTACAAATACCCCTATATAGTCTTTTAAGACTTCATTCATCACCCTCATAAAAGTACTAGGTTCATTTGTAAGCCTAAATAGCATTACTAATCACTCCTATAACCCCTGCATGGTTTTAAAAGTTGACTTCCACTCATCACCCTCTTTCATTATAATTTGATAGTATCCACTTTTTAAGTCAATCTTTGAAAAGTACTTAGCACCCAACAAGAAATCCATTAAATCTTCTATCCTAGGAATAGGAAATCCAATCTAATCATTATCCTATTTATTTCCCTAGAGTTAGTAAACATTATCCACTTACCTTCCTTCGTTCGAACCAACACCATTGGGACAACACATGGGTTGACATTCTTCCTTATCAGGCCCTGGTCCAAGAGTTCCTGCACTTGCCTTGCAATTTCTTTATTCTTCTCTGGTGTCATCTTATATGCAACCTTGTTAGGAAATGATGCCCCTAGCAAAAATTCTATTTGGTAACTGATCTCTCTCTTTGGTGGAAATGTAGCTAGGGTCCCCTTACAAATGATGTCTTGGAACTTATCCAACAACTGCTTTACTTATGCTAGCATAGGTGATGGCTTAGGTGTCTCTTCCTCCTTTGTCTTTACCAAGAATGCATAGCCAATTCCTTATTCCTCCTGCATGTATTTGAGGAATTATTTCCCACTCATTAGTAGGGTATTGGAGTCCACTTTCTTGACTGCATCTTCTTCAATTAATGAATTTATTTTAAAAGTCACTCCACCCTTCTCGAATGAATACTTGTTCTCTCTACCATGGTGGACTACCTCCTTGTCATACTGCCATAGCCTTCTAATAAATAGATGGCATCCATCCATTTGTAGCATGTCACATAGTATCCTATCTTGAATCTTCCCTATGGTTAATTCAACCCATACTTGTTCATTTACCAATACATTCTTCCCCTTGTTTACCCAAGTGACTTTATAGGGACACACATGAGGAATCTTGGTTAACTTTAAGTTCTACACTACTTCCTCTAAGATCACATTATCTATAGATCCTGAGTCAATTCTAACTCTACATACTTTCCCAAGTATCTTACACTTGACCCTAAAAAGAGCTCTCCTTTGTTTGTGCTCATCTTTGCTAGTTTCTTTGATCAAGATTCTCTGAAGCATTAAGCTTTCTCCTTTCCCTGAATCTAGGCTTACCTCTAAATGATTGGTGTTTTCTTCATCTTGGACATATGCAATTTTCTTCTCCCCTTATGAGTAATTTTTATTATCTAAACACCAAGAGATAAGGTGTCCTAACTATCCATAGTTATAGTATTTCATAGAAGCAAAATGTGAGCTTCTTCCAAGTCCTCCATGTATTCCTCTTCCACCACTATATGGACTTCTCCCTCTGCTATAGCCACCTCTATATTGTGACTCACTTGTTTTTTTATTGGTTCTTGAGTCTCCTTGACCCCTGGTATCATGGCTTCTACCACTCGAACCTCCTCTTTGTCCACCTCTGGATCTCTACCTCTTCCTCTACTCCTTGATTTAGAATCTTTCTTCTTTCTAAGTTTCTCTTCTACTTTTAGGGCCATCTAAAAACAACTATGAATATAGGTTAGAGTAAAAGGATTAGTTCCTCTTGTATATTTCATCTTAGTCCATTAACATACCTAGAAACCTTGATGCTATTTATATCTTTTACCCTAGATCTAAGACAAAGCTTTTTAAATTATTTTGTATAGGATGCCACATCAAGATCCTTTTGTCTGAGATTATTCCTTATCTTATGTAGTTGTATATCATAATCTTCTGGTAGGTAGTTTTATTTCAGCTTAGCCACTATAGCACTCCAATTTTCTATTGGCTTCTTGCCTTCCTTTTCTCTTTCTTCTTGCGAAAAATTCCACCAACTTAATGCTTGTCCTTTTTTCCTTGATTTGGCTATCTTCACCTTCTGTGCCACTATGATACCATCACATTTGAAATAGTTTTCCATACCATCAATCCACTCCATAACCAAATCCACATCCATCTTTCTAGAGAACATTAGAATGTGTTGTAGGGCCTTGCCACTTAATGCCTTGAGGGCCTTTAGGGATCGTTCCTTAGGTAGAAGAGGGTCAAGCTTAGGTTTTACCTCCTCTTCAACTTTACTCTTTCCCTTATCTTTCTCTTCTACCATTTGTTCTTTCATCTTGTTTATTTCCTCTGCAACTTTTTCCAATTTTAACTTCATTTCCTCCATAGCTTCTTCCAGGAGTTTGTTATTTACTTGTTTCTCTGACAATTCTCTTCCCAATTCTTCATTAGTGACCATGGTGTCCTCTCCTATGGATTCACTTCTCTCTGACATACACTGATCAAATCCCAAGCCTTTCAAAGGGCTATGATACCAATTTGATGGGGAGCTCACACACAAGAGCACTCTTTCTCCAATCATGAACTCTCTTTGGTCCTTCTTAGAGTATCCTTCTCTACCCTTTCCAGATGATGATTCTATGGTCATCTTTCTCACTTCTAATTGTCCACCAACTACGAACTTCCACTAATCCTTTCTCCATTCAACTATGCACCAAAAGCTCCATTGAACCACCAAACCTCCCAATCCTCTCTTTTCTACTAGAATGGTTCATTTGAAATTTTCTAGGTCACCTTAAATGGTTTCCAACTCAATTGGATGGACTCTCAAAAAGGTTTCAAGTCGAGTCCTTGGTTTTCTTGTTCTGAGGCCTTGTAGCCTTTTTGGTCAATTAGGCCTCCTAAGAACTGATTTTCTTGGAATTACTCATGAGAACCCTTAACTCCCCTCCAAACTAATTATGGATTCTTTTTTGGTCTATCCTAGACTCTATAATTTTCAAATTTTTAGACCCCCACTCTCTCTGTACGCGGGATTTTCAAAAAACCCCTATTTTTAAGGGCTTTTGGAACATGTACTCCAGTCTAGGTTCTTTTCTTCAATGAAGTGACTTATTCAACTCCAATTAACCTCTCCTTGCATCCACTTATCAAGGAGTTTCTCCTCTACATTATCACACCATTTATTGGTTTCATCCAATCCATCTAGTAATCTTTTCTTGTCACTGTTTCTTCCAAGCTCCTAAGCAAAATGCACTAGCACTCGCCTAGAGCTTGGTGTTAAAATTGTTTCCCCTACACAAAAAAACTCCATAATTCATATATACACTATACATGGATTCCCCTACTTGATTCAAATATTCCATAGATATTTCACCTTGGGAATTCAAGTGGGGTGCATATTTACATGACTGACTCAAAACAGGACAACGGACTAGAAGAAAGGAAATAATTTACAAAAGCCTAACTAGTAACACTAGATAACTAAAAAAATTCCATAGTGAGTAATTACATGTCAAAACACAAAGGCTCAATGCATTAATTCATTACTTTCAATCCACTAACCAACTAGATCAAAGCTCTGTTACAAAACATAGTTAAAAACTCTCCTTTCCAATACTCAATCCATACACAATGACAACCAACCCTTCATTTAGGGTTTCTTCCACCTTATATATGTTATCCCTTCATGATTAGACCCTAAGATCAGGATTCAGGCACCATTAAATCCATTTCCTAAATTTTAGGAAATTTTGTCATGACAACTCTTCAAAATTGAAATTTTGTCATGAGCAACTTTTACATTTTTTTGCATTTCACCATTCCACTATGTCTAATGACCCAAATTGACTTCAAATCATCATTTAAGACCTTCAAACACCTAAAAACACAAAAATCACAAATGTCACTCCATTTTGGGATCAAAAACCAATTTTGACCACTTGGTTGACTTCCTAGGATTTGGACACTAGATCTTAGTGAAACATCAAAATCACCTAGCCTAAACACACCTAACTCAAAACACCACTAAAAAAACTATGGGAATTTATAAGTATTCCTTATTCACTAGGTGGTTGGCCAAACCAACCTAAAATCCAAAATGACACAAGATCTTCACAAGACCTTTTTGGGTGCTCCTGCACCATTCCCCCCCTGCAACAAGAAAAATAGGTTACCTATGGGATGATCAACTCCATGATTATTCCATGCTTCTTGAAGTCTCCTTCTTCAATCCATGTAGCCTTTGACTCTATTTGGTGTTCCCATTTCACCAAGTATTCCATGTAGATCTTGTTTCTGGTTTTCTTCTTCACCCTTGAATCTAGAATCTTCTCCACTTGTGGTTTAGCTTGAATAGGTACTCTGATCTTCTCCACCTCTTTAATTACCTTTTTACTATACTCTCCTTCACCTACATCTGGGCCTTTCTATGGAATCAAGTTCTTCACAATGAAAATTAAAGAAATGGACATCTCCTTCGGTAGCTCCACCTTATAGGCATTGGCACCATACTTGGCAATCACCTTACAAGGTCCAATCCTCTTTATTTGTAACTTTCTTGGTACCCATTTCTATAGCCTAGCCTTGTTTCAGAATACCAGCACCAAGTCTCTTACTTGAAACTGTAGATCTCTCCTTCCTTCATCTTTCTTATCCTTCAACTTCTGATTGACCTCCACTAGAGTCTTTTTTACTTTCTCATGAACTTCTCTCATTAACTCTGCAAAGTCAGCTGCATGTCCACTAATTCCTTCATATCCTTTGAGTTCCCTAAGCTCCAATACACCCCTTTTATGTATGCCATATACAATCTCAAATGGACTCTTGCTAGTAGTCTTGTTTGTACAATCATTCTAGGCAAATTCTGGCCGTGGGATGACTTGTTCCCATCCTTTCCCGTACTCTTTTTTCAAACATCTTAGCAAGTTGCCAAGAATCTTGTTGATCACTTCTATCTTCCCATCCATTTGGGGATGATAGGTAGAGCCATGAGACAAATTAGCACCTAGTCTCTTCAACAGGGTCTTCCAAAAGTGCCCCACAAATTTCACATCTCTGTCTAAAACTATTCTCATTGGAAAGCCATGGATCCTCAGTACCTCCTTCAAGAAAAGATGGGCAATATGGCTAGTATCATGTGTTGTTTTACATGGGATGAAATGACTCATCTTGCTAAATCTATCTACTACCACAAACACACTGTCTAGATGAGTTGGATTCCTAGGTAACCCTACTATAAAATCCATAATTACGCACTCCCATGGTCTATTTGGGATGGGAAATGGCTGGTAAAGACCTACATTTGATGATGCCCCCTTTTCCTTCTGACATATGCCACACTGCTCCACATATCTTCTTATATCTTTCTGCATCTTTGGCCACCAATAGTATCTCTCCACTAGGTCTATGGTCTTATTTAACCAAAAGTGTCCACACAAACTTGCATTGTGCTTCTCTTGGATGAGGTTCTCCCTCTTGGAACCCCTTGGAACACATAGCTACTTCCCTTTAAACAATAATCCATTCTGTAAGGTGTAGTCTGCAAATTCACTGTGAAAGTGATTCTCAAAATCAATACAAACCTTGTAAATCTCTGAGAAATCTAAATCTCCTTCATAAATGTCTTTAAAACCTTCAATCTCTGTACTCTACAATTAAATCTCTTGGATGGTAAGAAATATCCTAATAAGGTCATCTTCTACCTTGTTATTCACACCCCTTTTATTCTTGATAGTAAAATTATATGACTGCAAAAACTCCGTCCATTTTATATGCCTTAAGCTAAGTTTATCATGTATATTTATATATCTCAAAGCCTAGTTATCAGTATATACTACAAAATCCTTTGGAAAAAAGTAGTGCCTCCACTTCTCTGGAAAAAAGTATTGCCTCCACTAAACCAGGTGAGGTTATGAGAATTTGCATGTCGTCCCCTAATTTATTAATAGAGTTTGATGATGTGGAGAAGAGAGAGAGACTCCCTATTCCCCGTCTCCAAGGTCGTTCAAAAAAAATTGGTAAGTTCATAGTTTAATGATTCTGAGTTAAATTAACCCTCTAGGGTATGGCACTTCTATAATATTATTTTTATAATAGTCAGTATATTGGCCACATATATTGACCACATAAAAATAACATTAAGAGTCCCTAAGTTTTATTTAAAAAACTTTAATTAGGTTCTCCCCCTTCAAATATTATCCAATTAAAATATTTAAGTATTGTTTTAAATTAATGGCTAGGTTAAAACTGGCCCCGAAGAGGAATCTTATAACTTAAATGTTAAGACTAGATAGTCGAGTCAAGGGCTTCGATTAATCTAGGATCAAACTTTTAATTTATCAATAGTTCAATTAGACGTTTAATAAAATGAACCCTTAAATTTCCAAATTCTCTATATAAATAGGTGATCACCTAGGAAATAAATAATGAAGTTTATTAAATTGTCTATTATGTACATCTATACCCTACGTGGTAAATATTAACAAAAAAAAGTTCTTAGGGAGATCGACCAAATTAAGTTTCTACTAATAAATTTCTAAATAATAAAGAGTTTGGGATTAAATTATAAATCTCCCCAAATTACTTTGCAAACTAAAGTTATATTACTCCACAACATTTATTTAGCCCACTTCATAGACAATTAAAATAACTTCACAACATTTGTTTTTTTGTTCGTTTTAAAAAAAAAAAACTCTATTCAAATAGAGTGACTAAAAAGTCAACTCTTGAGGATAAAGTTATCCATTTAATACTAAATTTAAAATACCCTC
This sequence comes from Thuja plicata, assembly GCA_018584345.1. Classification (NCBI taxonomy): domain Eukaryota; kingdom Viridiplantae; phylum Streptophyta; class Pinopsida; order Cupressales; family Cupressaceae; genus Thuja; species Thuja plicata. The sequence goes on along the minus strand of MU225293.1, from coordinate 4,238,686 downwards.
TTTCCCTCTCAAATGAAATCCCCTAACCCTAATTCAAAATTAGGGTTAGGGTTCATATGTGACGGAGGAAAAAGAAGGGCTCTACTAACATTGTATCTTCTTTCTTTGTTTTTTTTGTTTGGCTCTAACCCTAACTATATTGTTTGTTGCCATGGGATGTGCAGGTTTGCAACATCCATGGACAAATGACATTGAAAGACTGTGTATATATATCTTAATATATATATATATATTTTATTACAAATAATATGCAAGCGATGGTACATGTTTTAATGGCGGCTGTCACGCAAATGATGGAGGATCGTGGTTTTTTAAGACCGCACAGGTTTTATTAACGGTGGGGAGGGGTTTCAACTAGGCCGACCAGTGGGTGGCACTTCTCCCACAGCCCACCACAGCGGTGGTAGGGCCGTCGATTGTGGTGGCAGCTGTGGTGGCTGCGCCCACCATGGGCTGCCCCACTAATATAAACAGAGCCACAGGGTTGGGTGGCTTCGCGGCCGCCCCCCAAAAAAAAAAATTTGAAATTTTTTTTTTTTAATTTAATTTTTTTGTTATAAAATAAACGTCGACTGCCAAAATGGGAACGCTCAGTTTATTAAATGTTTTTTTTTTTATTTA
>MU225293.1:4192155-4235711 GCA_018584345.1 Thuja plicata | reverse complement strand
AATATATATATATATATATATATATATATATATATATATATATATATATATATATATATATATATCATAAAGAATTAAGCAATATTCAGAATATTAAGGAAATCATTGACATACTAAGTTTATTACTAAAGATTACAAGATTACATCAATCTCATTTTAAGCATATATCATAACGTAAAATTTTCATTGCAAGAATTCAAAATTAAATATCTATTTCTAATAAATCCCAATCTCATCAATAACCATAACATAATCATAATGTATTTCCAAATCAATAGTCTCAGAATAAATGTCCGTAATAGAAAACATAATATAGTCCATAAGGTGCATCATAAAGCATCATGTGTCCATGCATCCAAAATAATCAAATCCGTGGCATAAAGCATAAAGTCCATAATTTCTATAGTGCATCAAAAGTAAAGTATCATATGCTAAATCTATCATAAGAAAAAAATTGGAAAACTACGATGGGGTTTGGGGTGAGGCCTCACACATATGCTCTTCCTTTGTTTTACAAAAAATTAGGATGTCATCTAGGTTGACTACTACAAGTACCCCTATATAGTCTTTTAAGACTTCATTCATCACCCTCATAACAGTACTAGGTGCATTTGTAAGCCCAAATTGCATTACTAACCACTCATATAAACCCTTTGTGGTTTTCAAAGCTGACTTCCACTCATCAGCCTCTTTCATTCTAATTTTACAATATCTTCTTTTTAAGTCAATATTTGAAAAGTACTTCTCACCCCCAAGCAATCCATTAAATATTCTATCATAGGAATAGGAAATCTATATCTAATATTTATCATGTTTATTTCCCTAGAGTCAATAAACATTCTCTTCTTACCTGCCTTCTTTGGAGCGAACACCACTAGGACAACACATGGGCTGATGCTCTTCCTTATCAGGCCCTAGTCCAAAAAATCCTGCACTTGCCTTAAAATTTCTTTATTATTCTCTGGTGTCATCTTATATGCATCCTTGTTAGGAAATGAAGCCCTTGGCACAAATTCTATTTGGTGACTGATCTCTCTCTCTGGTGGAAATTAGCTGAGGTCCCCTCAAAAATGATGTATTGGAACTTATCCAACAACTGCTTTACTTCTACTGGCATAGGTGAAGGCTTAGGTGTTTCTTCCTCCTTTGGATTTACCAAGAATGCATATCCAATTCATTCTTCCTCCTTCATTTATTTGAGGAATTATTTCCCACTCATTAGTAGGGTATTGGTGTCCACTTTCTCCACTACATTTTCTTCAATTAGTGACTATATTTTAAAAGTCACTTCACCATTCTTGAACGAATACTTGTTCTCTTTGCCCTAGTGGACTACCTCCATGTCATACTTCCATGGCCTTCCAAGCAATATATGGAATGAATCCATTGGTATCCCATCACATAGTATCCTATCTTGACACTTCCCTATGGTGAATTCAACCCATACTTGTTCATTGACCAATACATTTTTCTCCTTGTTTAGCCAAGTGACTTTATAGGGACACACATGAGGAATATTGGTTAACTTTAACTTCTGCACTGCTTCCTCTGAGATCACATTATCTATAGATCCTCATTCAATTATAACTTTACATAATTTCCCAAGTATCTTACACTTGACCCTAAAAAGATCCCTCCTCTATTTTTGCTCATCTTTTCTAGGTCCTTTGATTAAGATTCTCTGAAGCATTAAGCTTTCTCCTTTATCTGAATCGAGGATTACAGTTGAATGTTTGGTGTTGTCTTCATCTTTGACATATGCAATTTTATTCTCCCCTTGTGAGGAATTTGGCTTATCTAGACACCTATAGATAGGGTTTCCAAACTATCCACAGTTATAGCATTTCATAGAAGCAAAATGTGATCTTCTTCCAAATCCTCCATATCTTCCTCTTCCACAACAGTATGGCCTTCTCCCTCTGCTATATCCACCTCTATGTTGTGACTCACTTGGTTTTTCTTTGGGTCTTGAGTCTCCTTGACCCCTAGTATCATGGCTTCTACCACTCATACCTCCTCTTTTTCCACCTCTGGAATCTCTACCTCTTCCTCTACCTCTTGAGTTAAAATCTTGCTTCTTTCTAAGTTTCTCTTCCAGTTTTAGGGCCATCTGAAAACACCTATGAATAGAGGTTAGGGTAAAGAGGCTTATCTCCTCTTGTATATTCCATCTCAGTCCATTAAGGTACCTAGAAACCTTGATTCTCTCTATCTCTTGCACCTTAGATCTAAGACAAATATTTTTAAATTCTTATGTGTAGGATACCACATCAAGATCCTTTGTCTGAGATTTTGCCTTCTCTTATATAGTTAGATATCATAACCTTCTAGTAGGTAGTTTTATTTCACCTTAGCCACCATAGCTTTCCAATTTTATATTAGGTTCTTGCCTTCTTTTTCTCTTTATTCTTGCAAAAAATTCCACCAATTTAATGCTTATCCTCTTAGCCTTGATTTGGCTATCTTCACCTTCTACTCCTCTGTGATACCATCACATTTGAAATGGTTTTCAAATGCTCAATCTACTCCATAACCAACTATGCATCCATCTTGCGAGAGAACACTTGAATGCCTTCTTGGGCCTTGCCACTTAATTCCTCGAGGGCCTTGAGGAAAGGTTCCTCAGGTAGAAGAGGGTCAGGCTCTGGTTCTACCTCCTCTTCAACTTGAGTCTTTCCCTTATCTTTCTCTTCTACCATTTGTTCTTTCATCTTGTTTTCTGCCTCTATAATTTCTGCCAATTTAAATTTCATTTCCTCTATAGCTTCTTCTAGGATTCTATTCTTGACTTGTTTCTCTGACAAGTCTCTTACCAATTCTGCATTAGTGACCATGGTGCTCTCTCCTACAGATTCACTTCTCTCTAACATACACTGATCAATTTCCAGGCCTTTCAAAGGGCTCTGATACCAATTTGATGGGGATCTCCCACACAAGAGCACTCTTTCTCCAATAAAGACCTCTCATTGGGCCTTCTTAGGGTATCCTTCTCTATCCTATCCGAAGGATGATTCTATGGTCCTCTTTCTCATTTTAAACTCTCCACCAACTTCAAAATTCCACTAATCCCTTCTCCATTCAACTATGCACCAAAGGCTCCATTGAACCACCAAACCTCTCAATACTCTCTTAGCTACTAGAATGGTTCCTCTGAATTTTTCTAGATCACCTTCAATGGTTTAAAACTCAATTGGATGGACTCTCAAAAAGGTTTCAAGTCGAGTCCTTGGTTTTCTTGGTTTGAGGTCTTGTAGCCTTTTTCGTCAATTAGGCCTCCTAGGAACTGATTTTCTTGGAATTCCTCACAAGAACCCTTAGAACCCCTCCAAACCAATTATGGATACTTTGTATGTATATCCTAGGCTCTATTATTTTCAAATTTTTAGACCCCCACTCTGTCCGTACATAGGATTTTCAAGAAACTCCTACTTTTAAGGGTTTTTGGAACATGTACTCCAGTCTGGGTTCTTTGCTTCAACAAAGTGACTCATTCAACTCTAGTGATCCTCTCCTTACATCCACTTATCAAGGACTCACTCCTATACATGATCCCACCATTGATTGGTTTCATCCAATCCATCTAGCAAGCTTTTCTTGCCACAGTTTCTTCCAAGCTCCTAACCAGAATGCACTAGCACTCGCCTAGGGATTGGTGTTAAAATTTCTCCCCCTACACAAAACAACTCAAAAATCCATATATAAATTGTACATGGAGTCTCCTACTTGATTAAAAGAGGTAATAGATATTTCACTATAGGAATTCAAGTGGGGTGCATATTTACATGACTTGCTCAAAACCAGACAGCGAACAAGAACAAAAGAAAGAATTTACAAAATCCTAACCAGTAACACTAGATAACTAAACCAATGCCACAATGAGTAATTACATGTCAAAGGATAAACACTCAATGCATTAATTCATTACTTTCAATCAACTAATCAGCTGGATCAAAGCTATGTTACAAAACACAGTGAAAAACTCTCCTTTCCAATACTCAGTCCATACACAATGACAACCAACCCCTCGTTTAGGGTTTCTTCCACCTTATATATGTTATCCCTTCATGATCAGACCCTAAGGTCTAGATTTAGGAACCATTAAAGACCTTTCCTAAATTTTAGGAAATGTCGTCATGAGAAACTTTTACATTTTTTTTCATTTCACCATTCCACTATGTCTAATGATCCAAATTGACTTCAAATCATCATGTACGATCTTCAAACACATAAAAACACAAAAAACCCAAATGTCACACCATTTTGGGATCAAAACCCAAGTTTGACCACTTGGTTGACTTCCTAGGATTTGGAGACTAGATCTTAGTGAAACATCCAAATCACCTAACCTAAACACACCTAACTCAACACACCCCTAAAACAAATATGAGACTTTATAAGTAGTCCTTATTCACTAGGTGGTTGGCCAAACTAACCTACATGATAAAATGACACAAGATCTTCATAAGACCTTTTTGGGTGCTCCTGCACCAAGATCGATGGGGAGTTAGAGGTGGTGGGGGATTTATAACTAGAGGAGGGGGACCTTCGCTAAGGGGCATTGGCTAGGTTGGACTAGGATCAATCCTAGAGGAGGAGGAGGAGGCTCCATATCTTCTTAGCAGGGTGCATGGTGTAGGATCACCTAGGTTAGAAAGCATTTTTGGTTTGTAAGTTGTTTTTAAGGTGTTTTGTTAATCCAATTTTGTAATGACCGAGGTCAATTTGGTGAACAAACACCATAGTTATTTAAGTTGTTTGTTTTTTATGAAAATGACACTATGATAAAGTTCTTGATTTACACTGGTGCTTGGGTTACACTATGTTGATTAGGGATGTTGTTCAGACCACTAAGTGATGTCACTTGGGTTATACTATATCACTTGGGGATTTTTATTTGACGATGATTTCTTAGGGTTCTTGACTAACGCTCAGTGTTGATTTTTTGTTTGTTTTGACACTCGGTTATGATGCTCAGTAAAGTTTACACTGACGCTTGGTAATGTCGGTTAATGACTTGGATATCCTAGATTGTTCTTTTATGACCATCCTAGTCAATAGTAATAGATCATTGCATGTCACCATGTCTTTAATGGGTAGTTACACCTGTTTGAAGTGATGGGAGGTTACTTAATGATCACCCATGCCTACATTCATGAGGTTGGTGAAAGTTGTTGGAAATTGCGGGATATATACCTAGATTCATGTTGTTTCTAAAAAGGATGTGAGTGCGTTGTAAGAGATAGAAGAACTTAATAAAAGTTTAACTATTTGTTCTTAGCCTACCTTTGAAGTTTTATTGTTTTTTTCAAGTGCAAGTAGATTAGTTTTTTTGTTTTTGCAAGTTGTAAGTTCTTGGCCTGTTTTGGGTAGTAAAATTACATGGCTCCTCAAGGTTCTTGAATCCATGGTGAGAACCATGTGCCTGGATAGAATTCAAGAGGAGCCCTTGTACATATTTTTATCTTTTGTTTTTGTAGGAGAGGTGTTATACATGAAGGTGGAGTTATTACATTAGGCGAGCTTGGTGATAGTCTAGTTAGGGAACAAAAGTGAAGAAAGATGTTGTGAGAGTGTTAGCTGAATGAGTTGGTTCAGCCAAGAGAATGTAGCTACCCTTGTAGGTTTAGTGAGAATGGAGAGATAACTTGTTGGTGGGGAATTGGGTGTTGAGTGAGAGGTGAAGACCTTAGTGACTTCCCTTGGGTTAGGTTTTAGACTACACTAGAAGGTCGGGGAAAGAGACCTTAGAGAAGAGTCAGACTGACTCTCTAGCAATAGACCCCAGACTACCCAACAGATTGGCATCAGTGCAAGAAGATTTGGGATGTATTTTTTGAGTGTTGTCTTCATACAAGTTTGTAGATTCATGAAAAATGGTGACCACCGTAGAGCTGGAAAAGAATGCAGAAGAGAAAAAAGAAGAGAATAGACTCCTGAAGGAACAGTTGGCCAAAATAGAAACTAAGTTAGAAGAAGTGTATCTTAGGACTGCATCAGTCAGTCAACTCATGAGAGAAATTGATGAAAAGGGTAAATTAGTAGCCAAGGAAGATATAATACCAGAGCCAGACCATGTGCTTCAAGAAGATCCATTCTTGAAAGTGTTGAAAGAAATGAGTGGTAAGTCCTTAGAAGGTGTGCCTCTTTAGTGGCAAGGTGGAACCAGGATTAATCATGGAGTAGATAGAAGGTCTCAAAAATCACTTTGACTATGATAATATAACAGAGGCTTAGAAAGTAAGAATAGCTAAGACAAGATTGAGAGGAACTGCTCTCACTTGGTGGAAATTTGTCCAATATGAAAGGACTAAAGAAGGAAAGAACCCCATAACCAGTTAGAAAGGTATGGTGGCCAAAATGAAGGAAACTTATCTTCCTGATGATTATGAAGTGCAGTTGTAAAAGAAGAGATAGAATCTAAGATGCAAAGACTTCAAAGTCAGTGCCTAAATAGAATAATTTCACAAGCTATGCTTAAGGTCGCATGTAATGGAAGAGGAGAGCTTAAAAGTGGCTAGGTATCTGAATGGTCTCAAGTGGATTATCCAAGAGGAAATTAGTCTCTTAAGCCCCAAGATAGTACACCAATGCTATCAACTATACCTCAAGGTAGAGGAGAAGTTTAAAAAGAAGAAAGATTCAAATAGTAGAGGAAGAGGAAGAGACAGTAGAGGTCACAGAGGAGGCGATGGAGGAAGGAATTTTGAAGCTAAGAACCAGAATGAGTCAAAACTCTAGTGCAAGAGCACCCTGTGTTCTTTGAAAGATATTTTTGTTCATTTTGGTTGGTAGGTTGGTTTAGCAAACCATCAATTACTAAGGACTATGCTATAAAGTCCCAAGTGTGTTTAAGGTGTGATTAGAGTTAGTAGTGATTAGGGTTTCCTAGTGATGAGGTCAATTGTACCTAGGGGTGTATACCCTTAGAAGTCAAGCAAAAGGTCAAAGGGTTGACCAAAACTCAAAATGGAGTGGAAATCAAGGTTTTTTTCATTTTTAAGTGTTTTAAGGTCATTTGATATGTTTTAGGACCAGGTTGGGCCATTAGAAGCAACAAGTTGTCATTTTGGCAAAAGATGTAAAAGTTGTCAAGACAACTTTTGCAACTTTGCAAAGTTGTCATGATAACATTTCCTAGTTTTTAGGAAAGGCATTTAATGGTGCCCAAATCCTGACATGAGGGTCCAAAAATGTGAGGCTAAGTTATATAAAGTGGGAAAAACCCTAATCCAAGAGTTAGTTGCCATTATGTATGGGTTGTGTGTGCAGAAGGAAGGAATTAGACTATATTTTCATGACAATGCTATGATCCAGTAGTGTAATGGATTGAAATTACTTAGATAATGGATTGAGAACTTTTATGTTTGCATGTACTTACTTCTTGTAGCATTGAATTGATCATTTTGTGTGACTGGTTTAGGTTTTGTAAATTCTTTTGTTTTCACTGTTTCGCTATTTGGCTTTGAGACAGTTATGTAAATATGCCATCCTCTTGAATTCCTATGGTCAAACTCCTATGGCCTCTTAGATTAAAGTAGGGGAATCCATGTACATTATGTATATATTTTGTGGACATTTTTTATACAAGGGAATAAATTTTAGCCTCAATCCCTAGATGAGTGCAACTGCATTCTGGTTTGGTGCTTGAATGGAGTAGTAGCAAGAAACCTTGCTCAGTTGATTGGTTGAATCCAATCAATGGTGGGGACATGTAGATAGGAGAGTCCTTGTTATTTTTATGAAAGGAGAAGCTCAGGGGAGGTGTGGAAGGAAATCAAAACAAGATAAGAAACCAAACTATGTGCATGTTCCCTAAAACCCATGAAAATAGGGGTTTCTTGGAAAATTAGTGTACGGACAAAGTGGGAACTTTAGACCTTGAAAATCCTAGAGTAGAGGAAAAACCCACAAGGAATCTATAATTAGTTCCCAAGGGTGTTAAGGTATTTTCAAAGAAAATCCACTTTTACAGTGAATAGGAGGGCTAATTACGCCTAAAAGGCTACAAGGCCTTAAGAACTAGAAATCTTGAACCCGATTGGAACTAGGGTGAAAGATCCACAAGATTGGATCTAGGGGAGTTGAAAGAGACTTGAAGAAGGCTAGGAATCCAATCACAAAGGAGATAGGACAAATGGGAAAGTAGATGACCAAGATAAGCAATGGATGAGAAGGGTTATGGAGAAGGACCTAGTGTGAACTTGAACTTGTTGGAGAGATCCTAGTGAGTTAGAGGAACATATAGGAATCCTCAAGTTAGGGTAGAGATAGGAACCCTAAGAAAGATGAAGAGAAGGTCTATTAGAGAGAAAGAAATGTCTAGGTGTTGGAGCTCCCCATTAAATTGGTATCGGAGCCATTGACATGCTTGGGAGTTGATTGGTGTATGTCAGAGAGGAGTGAATCCATAGGTGAGAACATCATGGTGACTAATGTCGAATTGGAAAGGGACTTGTCAGAGAAACAAGACAAGAATAGGCTTCTTAAAGAGGCAATGAAAGAAATGAAGATAAAGATGGCAGACGTTGTAGAGACAACCAACAAGATGAAGGAGTAGATGAGTGAAGATAAAGACAAGGGAAATAAACTAGTAGAGGAGTAGATAGAACTAGAGCCTAGCCCTCCTCTACCCGAGGAACCATTTATCAAGGCACTCAAAGAATTGAGTGGCAAGGCTCTAGAGGGCATTCCAATGTTCTCTGGTAAGATGGATGCAAAGATGGTTATGGAATGGATCAAAGGCATGGAGAGCCACTTTTAATGTGATGGGATCACAAAAGTACAAAAGGTAAAGATAGCCAAGTCTAGGCTAAGAGGACAAGCACTCACATGCTGGAAGTTTTTGCAAAAAGAAAGGGAGAAAGAGGGAAAGAAGTCCATAGCAAATTGGAAATCAATGGTGGAAAAAGTTAAGGAGAACTACCTTCTAGAAGACTATCACATTCAGCTACACAAGAATAGGAAGAACCTAGGCAAATGGACCTAGTTGTGCCATCATATACTAAAGAATTTCAGAAGCTTTGTCTTAGAACAAGAAAATAGGATACAAAGAGCATCAAGGTTGCTCGGTACCTTAATGGATTAAGGTGGAATATAAAAGAATAAATTAGTCTCTTTACCCTGACCTCCATTCATAGTTTTTTTCCAAATGGCCTTGAAAGTGGAAGAGAAACTTAGGAAGAAACAAGAGTCTAACTCAAGAGGAAGAGGAAGGGGTAGTGACAATAGAGGTTTCCATATAGGAGGTTCAAGTGGAAGAGGCAATGAGAGTAGGAGTCAAGGTGACTCCAAATATACAGAACAAGGACATGAGTCATGCAATAGAGGTGGATACAATAGAGGAAGGGGTTCTTATAACAGTGGAAGAGGAAGATCAAGGGATTTTGGAAGAAGTTCTCATTTTTCTTCCATGAAATGCTAAAACTATGGAAAATTGGGGCACCCTGCATATAGATGCCCTGATAGACCCTCAACTTCACAAGGAGAGAAAAATATATCTTATGTCCAAGAAGAGGATTGTTCTAAAAAATCAGAGGTGAGTCTAGATTCAAAGAAGGGAGAACATCTCATGTTGAGAAGAATCTTGATCAAGACACCCACCAAAGATGAACATAAGTAGAGAAGGGCTCTTTTTAGAGTTAAGTGCAGGATATTGGGGAAAGTGTGCAAAGTAATAATTGATTTAGGGTCCATAGATAATGTTATATCTGAGGAGGAAGTAGAGAAGTTGAAACTCACCAAGATTCCACATGTGTGTCCCTATAAAGTTACATGGTTAAACAAGGGGAAAAAAATCTTAGTAAATGAGCAAGTGTGGGTAGAATTCACCATCGTCAAGTATCAAGATAAGATACTCTGTGATTTTTTTCCAATGGATGCATGCCATATGTTTCCTGATAGACCATGGCAGTATGACAGGGAAGATGTCCATAATGGGAAAGAGAACAAGTACTCCTTCAAGAAAAATGGGGTAACTTTCAAATTCTAGTCTTTGATAGAGGAAGACATAGTGTAGAAGACAAAATCTAGTACATTGTTGATGAGTGGAAAGGAGTTCCTAAGGGATATGAAAGAGGAAGGAGTTGGCTATGCAAGCATGTTAAAGCCAAAGGAGGAGGAGACTCATAAGCAAGAACCTATGCCAAAGGAAGTGAAACAACTATTGGATTAGTTTAAGGACATAATATGTGAGGGTACACCAGCTACACTACCACCAAAGAGGGAGATAAGTCATTAGATTAAATTTGTACTAGGAGCATCTCTGCCAAACAAGGCTACATATAAAATGACACCAGAGCAAAACAAAGAGATAGTCAGACAAGTACAAGAACTTTTGGACCAAGGGTTGATCAAAAAGAGTATAATCCCATGTTCTGTCCCAGTGATGTTGGTTCATAAGAAGGGAGGTAAGTGGAGGATGTATACTAATTCTAGGGAAATTAATAGGATAACTATTAGATATAGATTTCCTATTCCTAGGATAGAAGATTTAATGGATTGTTTGGGGGTGCTAAGTACTTCTCTAAAATTGATTTGAAAAGTAGTTACTACAAAATTAGGATGAAAGAAGGTGATGAGTGGAATTCAACCTTTAAGACTATAGAGGGGTTATATTAATGGTTAGTTATGCCCTTTGGGGTTACCATTGCACCTAGTACCTTTATGATGGTGATGAATGAGGTCTTGAAAGACTACATAGGTGTATTTGTAGTTGTCTATTTAGATGACATCCTCATTTTTAGCAAGACAAATGAGGACCATATGAGACACTTGGATTAAGTGTTGGAGAGGTTGTAGGAAGAAAAGCTCACCATCAATCTTGAAAAGAGTGAATTCACGAAGGAAGAACTAGTCTACCTAGGATTTGAGTTTCCCAAGGTGACTTGAAGATAGATAAGGACAAAGTAGAGGCCATGTTGAAATGGCCTACTCCTAAGATAGGGATTGAAGTTAGGAGCTTCCATGGGTTAGCCCAATTCTATAGGAATTTTATTAGAAGATTCAGTGAGATCTGTGCTCTAGTCCTACAGACCATTAAAGAAGGGTTGAAAACCAAATTTGTATGGACCAAAGAAACTAAAGAGGGGTTTGAAAGGTTGAAAAGAGAAGTAGCCACTGAACCTATATTGGTGTTACCAAGTTTTGACAAACCTTTCATAGTAGAGTGTGATGCCAGTAGCATAGCAGTTGGGGCTATTTTAAGCCAAGAAGGTAGGCCAGTGACATTCTTCAGTGAGAGATTGAATGAGGAAAAGTCTAGGTACTCTTCCTATAACTTGGAGCTATATTCTCCTGTACAAGCCTTAAAGAAATGGAGGCATTATTTATTACCTAAAGAGTTTGTTTTCTTTATAGATAACCAAGCATTGAGTTATATCAATAGTCAAGACAAGATTAGCTTGAGACACATCAAATGGATGGAGTTTTTGTAATCATACACCTTCACTATTAAGCATAAGAAGGGGGTACAAAATAAAGTTGTAGATGCCCTTAGTAGAAGGATGCTTACAATATAGGAGATTTAGTTGCAGAGTACAAGGGGTAAAAGGTTTTAAGGACCTTTATGAAGGAGATGCAGACTTCTTAGTGATCTACAAGGTGAGCAAAAATTTTGAGAATCACTTTTATGATGAGTATGGAGACTACACTCTTTCGAATGGATTTTTGTTCAAAGGGAAACAGTTATGTGTTCCAAGGGGATCCATGAGGGAGAACCTCATCCAAGAAAAGCATAATGGGAGTCCAATTAGACACTTTTGAATGAACAAGACCTTGGATCTAGTGGAGAGATTCTATTGGTTGCCAAAAATGCAGAGGGATATAAGGAGATATGTAGAGAAGTGTAGAGTATGTCAAAAAGAAAAAGGAACTTCATCAAATGCAGGCTTATATCAGCCATTGCCCATCCCAAGTAGACAATGGGATTGGATAAGTATGGATTTAATTATGGGACCACCTAGGAAACCTACTAGTTTAGATAGTGTGTTTGTGGTAGCAGACAGATTTAGAAAAATGAGCCATTTTGTCCCATGCAAGACCACACATGATGCTAGCCATATTGCCCAGTTGTTCTATAAAGAGATAGTGAGGATACATGGTTTTCCAACAAGAATAGTTGCAGACATAGATGTGAAGTTTATGGGATATTTATGGAAGACACTTTGGAGAAGGCTAGGAACCAACTTGTCACATAGCTCAGCTTATCATCCTCAAACAGATGGCCAGACAGAGGTGATCAATAGGGTAGTTGGTAATTTGTTGAGATGTTTGATAAAACAATATGGACAAAGTTGGGAGCAAGTGATACCTTAGGAAAAAATTTCCTACAATGATAGCCCAAATTAGACCACATGTAAGAGCCCATTTGAGATTGTTTATGGGTTATACTCAAGGGGTGTACTTGAGTTGAGAGACAAAATGGGGATTACTGAGTTGAAGAAGACATTAATGGAGGCCAATCAGAAGTTGAAAGCCAAGATAGATGAGGGAATACGATATCTTCAATTTGAAGTGGGTGATCTAGTAATGGTGTTTTTGAATAAGGCTAGACTACAAAAGGGGATACCTAGTAAGTTGTGGATGAAAATGACCCAATGCCTATAAGGTGGAACAACCCAAGGAAATGTAAATTTCTCCAATTTTCAATGTGAAGGATTTGATAAAGTATAAATGGCCAAAAATAGATGAAGTGTAGTAAAAAACTAAGGTGAACAAGGATGTGGGGGAGTTCAAGACTCAGGATCAGATCAAACCAAAAGATGAAAGGATACTAGATTCAAGAGTGAAAAAGAAGAACATGCATAAGATCTATATGGAACATCTAAATAATTGGAGGTAGAAACTAGATACATAAGCCACTTGGATAGCTAAAAGTGACTTCAAGAATCATGGAATCAGTGAGGAATTCCTGACACCATAGGTACCCTAACTTGTTTGTTGCAGGGGGAGAATGGTGCAGGAGCACCCTAAGGTCTTTGAAAGATCTTTCTAGTCATTTTGGCTAGTAGGTTGGTTTAGCCAACCATAAGTTAATAAGGACTATGTTATAAAGTCCCAAGTGTATTTAAGGTGTGATTAGAGTCAGTAGTGATTAGGGTTTCCTAGTGATGAGGTTAAATTGTACCTAGGGGTCTATACCCTCAGAAGTCAACAAAAAGGTCAAAGGGTTGACCAAAACTCCAAAATGGAGTGGAAATAAAGGTTTCAGTTTTTTTAAGTTTTTTAAGGTCATTTGATATGTTTTAGGACCATGTTGGGCCATTAGAAGCAACAATTTTTCATTTTGGCAAAAGATGCAAAAGTTGTCAAGACAACATTTCCTATTTTTTAGGAAAGGGCTTTAATGGTGCCCAAACCCCAAAATGAGGGTCCTAAAATGTGAGGGTAAGGTACATAAAGTGGAAAAAACCCTAATCCAAGAGTTAGTTGTCATTATGTACGGATTGTGTATGCAGAAGGAAGGAGTTTGACTGTATTTTTGTGACAGTGCTATGATCCAGTAATGTAATAGATTGGAATCACTTAATTAATGGATTGAGAACTTTTATGTTGTCATGTAATTACTTCATGTAGCATTTAATTGATCATTTTGTGTGACTGGTGAAGGTTTTGTAAATTCTTTTATTTTCACAGTTTCATTGTCTAGTTTTGAGGCAGTTATGTAAATATGCCACCCTCTTGAATTCTCATGGTCAAAATCCTATGGCCTCTTGGATTCAAGTAGGGGACTCCATGTAAATTTTTTATATAGGATTTGGATTTTTTTTATGTAGGGGAAGCAATTTTAGCCTCAAGCCCTAGGAGAGTGCAAATGCATTCTAGTTAGGTGCTTGAATGGAGCAGTAGAAAGAAAGCTTTCTCAGTGGATTGGTTGAATCTAATCAATAGTGGGGACATGTAGAGAGGAGATTAATTGTTAGTTGTATGCAAGGATAACTTCAAGGGAAGTGTGGAAGGAAATCAAAACAAGCTAAGAAACTAGATTGTGTGCATGTTCCCTAAAACCCATGAAAATATGGGTTTCTTGGAAAACTAGTGTACTGACAGAGTGGGAACTTTAGACCTTTAAAATCCTATAGTAGAGGAAGAAAAAACAAGGAATATGTAATTAGTTCCCAATGGTGTTAAGGTATTTTAGGAAAAAATCCACTTTTAAAGTGAATAGGAGGGCTAATTAGGCCTAAAAGGCTACAAGGCCTTAAGAACTCAAAATCTTGAACCCAATTGGAACTAGTGTGAAAGATCCACAAGATTAGATCTAGGGGAGTTGAAAGAGACTTGAACAAGGTCGGGAATCCAATCCCAAAGGAGATAGGATAGATGGGAAATTAGATGACCAAGACAATCCATGGATGAGAAGGGCTATGGAGAAGGACCTAGTGTGAACTTGAACTTGTTGGGGAGCTCCTAGTGAGTTAGAGGAACAAATAGGAATCGTCAAGTTAGGGTGGAGATAGAAACCCTTAGAAATACCAAGAGAAGGTCTAGTAGAGAGAAAGAAAGCTCTAGGAGTGGGAGCTCTCCATCAAACTCAATGAGAATCAAGGAGAGTCTAGTAACACAAGAGGTGGTTACAACTGAGGAAGAGGTTCAATAACGATTCAAGAGGAAGAACCAATAACCAGGGAAGAGGATCTTATTTCTCTTCATTGAAGTGTTACAACTATAAAAAAATTTGGGCATCCTACATATTGGTGTCCTAAGAAGACTTCTACATCATAGGGAGGAGAGAAGAGAGTCCACTATGTGCAAGAAGAGTCTTCTAGCAGCAAGACATCAGAAGTTACACTAGATTCTAAGATTGAAGAGAATCTAATGATTTGCAGAGCACTACTCAAAGAACCCATCAAAGAAGAGACAAGCCAAAGAAGGTCTCTATTTAGAGTCAAATGCAAGGTTCTCAGTAAGGCTGTAAAGTTATCATAGATTTAGGTTCTACTAAAATCATAGAAGCTATTGAAAAGTTAAATTTAAAAAGGATTCCTCATACTAATCATTATCGGGTTACTTGGTTGAACAAATATCAACATGTATTAGTTAACAAAAAATCTTGGGTAGAATTTTATATAGGGATATATAAGGAGCAAGTGTGGTCTGATATACTTCCCATAGATTCTTGTCATCTATTATTGGGTAGACCTTGGCATTTTTATTGAGCTGTAGTGCATGATGGAGTTAAGAACTCCTATTCCTTTAAGAAAGATGGAGTGACTTTCAAGATACAGTCAATCTTGGAAAAAGGTGCAGAGAAGAAAGGGGGGTCCTAACCTACTATTGGTTGGGGACAAGGAATTCTTGAAGACATTGGAGGGAGAAAATGGACTAGGCTTTGCTTTGGTTTTGAAACCGAAGAATGAAGAGGGAAATAAGAGAGAAGAGTTACCTTTGGAAATCCAAAAGTTGTTAACTCAATACAAGACCATAGTTAGTGATGGTCAACCATCCACCTTACCACCTGTGAGGTCTATTAGTCATCAAATTGACTTCATCCAGGAGCCTCACTTCCAAATAAATCTACTTATAAAATGACCCCACAACAAAATGTAGAAATTGCTAGCTAAACCCAAGAACTAATTGACCAAGGGTTGATTAGAAAGAGCATAAGTCCATGTATTTTTCCTGCAGTCTTAGCCCCAAAGAAGGATGGTACTTGGAGACTATGTACTAATTCTAGGGCCATAAATAAGATCATTATTTTGTATAGGTTCCGTATACTGAGGATAGAATATTTGATGGATTATCTTGGTGGAGATAGATATTACTCCAAAATAGATCTTAAGAGTGGATATCATCACATAAGAATCAAAGGTGGAGATGAGTGGAAGACTGCTTTTAAGACTACCGAAGGACTTTATGAGTGGCTTGTTATAACCTTTGGGTTGTCAAATTCCCAAAGCACATTTATGAGATTGATGAATGAGGTTTTGAAGGACTTCATTGGAAAATAGATTTTAGTATACTTAGATGACATCCTAGTTTTCAACAAGACAAAAGAGGATCATCTTAGACATCTACAGATGGTAATGCAAAGGTTGCATGAGGAGAAGTTGACAATCAACTTGGAAAAGAGTGAGTTTGTGAAATAAGAGTTGGTATAGTTGGGTTTTGTTATCTTAGAGGGTAACTTGAAGATGGATACAAGAAAGGTGGAAGAAATATTGAATTGGCCTACACCAAAGTCAGCTATAGAAGTAAGAAGCTTCCATGGATTAGCATAGTTCTATATGAATTTTATCAGACAGTTTAATGAAATCAACGCACCTTTGTTAGATACTATAAAATGAGGTATTAAAGCCAAGTTCCAATGGAATGAGAAGGCTGATAAAGGATTTGATCATTTGACGAAGAGGATAGAAACTCAATCTATACTAACACTTCCTAGTTTTGACAAGTTGTTTATTGTGGACTGTGATGCCAATAATATTGTTGTCACTGTAGTTTTGAGTCAAGAAGGAAAACAAGTAGCTTTTCACAGCAAAAAAATTAGTGATGCAAAGAGGAAGTATTCCTCATATAATTTAGAATTATATGCATTAGTGCAAGCACTAAGAAAATGGAGACGCTATCTCCTTCCCAAAGAATTTGTGGTCTTTACCGACAACCAGGATTTAAGTTTTCTAAATTCATGGGATAAACTAAGCCATAAGCATATGAAATGGGTGGAGTATATACAAGCCTACACCATCACCATAAAGCACAATAAGGGAGTACATAACAAGGTAGAAGATGCATTCAGTAGAAGGTTTCTCATAGTACAATAAGTTTGGTTAAGAAGCATTAGCATAGAAATCTTCAAGGATTTGTATATAGCAGATGAAGACTTTTCAACAACATACAAGGTATGTCAAGATTTTTAAAACCATTTTCATAGTGAGTATTCTAAGTATACTCTTCAAGAAGGTATTTTATTTAAAGGAGGACAACTCTTTGTATCAAGAGGTTCAATGAGGGAGAACTTAGTACAAATTAAGCATAAATGGTTCATTCAGTGGATATTTTGGGTTGAATAAAACTCTAGAATTGGTCAAGGGGTACTACTATTGGCCAAAAATGAGTAGGAATGTCCAAAAATATGTAGAGACTTGTATAGTCTGTCAAAAGGAAAAAAGGATTTCATTCAATGCATGATTGTACCAGCCCCTTCCAATCCCAAATAGACCTTGGGAATGCCTCAGTATGGAATTTGTAGTTGGACTTTTGAAGACCAAGCAACGAATGGATATCATATTTGTGATTGTGGACAGGGTTAGAAAGATGGCTCACTTTGTGCCATGTCAAACCACACATGATGGATGTTACATAGAAAATATGTTATTTAGAGAAGAAGTAAGGATACATGGATTGCCTTTGAGTATTATATCAGACAAAGACTCTAATTTTATGAGTCCTTTTTGGAGAACCTTGTGGAAAAAACTTGGTACTAATATTTCCTTTAGCTTGGCATATCATTCATAGACCGATGGTCAGACTGAAGTGGTGAACCAAAGTTTAGGAAATATATTGAGATATCTCACAAAAGAATATGGACAATCATGGGATCAACTACTTTCTCAAGAAGAATTTTCCTATAATGATACAGTCAATAGATCTACTGGAAAGAGCCCTTTTGAAATAGTATATGGGATTCATCCCAGGGGTATATGTGAATTGAAGGATCTTGGAAGCAATGCACATAAGAGTGGGTATGCTAAATATTTTTCTCAATCCATGAATGAAGTCCATGACACAGTAATGGAAGCATTAGTGGAGAGTACAACTCACACCAAGTAGAAGGAAGATGCTAAAAAGAGAGATGTTCAGTTTCAAGTTGGAGATTTGGTCATGGTGAACCTAAACAAAGAAAGGCTGCAAAAAGGTGTTTCAAGTGAGCTTCAGATGAGGAAGATAGGCCCTTGTACAATTATAGCAAAGTATTAGTCTAATGCTTATAAAGTTGATCTTCCTGCAGAAATAGGATTATCTCCAATTTTCAATTTGGTAGATCTAGTGTCCTATGAAGGATCAATTCTAGAAAGAGGTCCTAACCTAACAGTAGACATAGAGGATCTCAAAGAACTAAAACTTACAGTTGCACTGAAACTGAAGGCAGAGAAGATTTTGAATTCAAGAGTTTCTGAGCAGAATAGAAGGTAGAATTACATGGAACATCTGGTCAAATGGAAAGGACAAGCTAATTTAGAGGCTACATGGGTACAAGAGACCAATTTCAAGAAGTTAGGCATAGATCCTAACTTGGTCCAATCACTTGGAAGTTGATTTATCTCTTTTGGGGGAGTATGGTGCAGGAGCACCTAGGTTAGAAATATTTTTGGGTTTGTAAGTTGTTTGTAAGGTGTTTTGTTCATCCACTTTTGTAATAACCGAGGTCAATTTGGTGAACAAACACCATAGATATTTAAGTTGTTTTTTTCAGTTTAGAGTGTGTTGAGTAGTTTGTAAACCTCTAGAAATTCAACCAAGGCCCTAGAAACCAAAGAAGGTGAAATGAAACTATGATAAAGTTCTCAGTTTATACTGGTGCTTGGGTTACACCATGTTGCTTACAGATGTTGTTCAGACCACTCGGTGATGTCACTCAGTGATGTCTCTCAGGTTACA
Organism: Thuja plicata; assembly: GCA_018584345.1. Classification (NCBI taxonomy): domain Eukaryota; kingdom Viridiplantae; phylum Streptophyta; class Pinopsida; order Cupressales; family Cupressaceae; genus Thuja; species Thuja plicata. The sequence goes on along the minus strand of MU225293.1, from coordinate 4,217,114 downwards.
CTATATTTCTCAGGGATGTTTTCTCAGTGATGATTTCTCGAGGTTGCTGACTGACGCTCGTTGTTGATGTTATGTTTTTTTTTCTGATGCTCATTTTTGATGCTTGGTAAAGTCGACACTAATGCTCAGTAATGGTAGTTAACGACCCCAAAATCATGGATTTTTCTTTAATAACTATCCTAGTCAATTGTAATGGCTCATTATGTTTTGCCTTGTCTTCAATAGGTACTTATACCTGAAGGATGTGAGAAACACTGATCTGATTGCACCCAAGAACAACTGCATGCAAAATACATGTTATAGGAAAGAAGCAAAAGAAGGAAAAACATGAAGAACTCAGAAGCTCATAGAAACTGAAAAGAGTAGAGCAAAAATGTATCTAAATTAATGAACAATAATTACAAAGTTCAACCTTAAAAGGTGAACAAAACCCTACAAGGAGAAAATCTCAGTCGCACATTAATAATTAATAAAAGAATTAATTATTAATGCACTTAAGAGAAATATTAACCACTACAGAGTAATGATAACTTAACTAATTAAATCAGCATGATTTAATCAAAAAGTCTAAAGGGAAATTACTCTAACACCCCCCCTTAAGCAGAGATTAGGAGGTAAGCTAACCTAGCAGAACTATGAAAGAAAGAAATGGGTCCTGGAAACAAGGCTTGATCAGGTACCCAAGTACAGAGAAATCTCAGTTAAGAGGAGAAAAAGGAGAAAACCTAGTGGGAAAAACCCCTCTCCAAAAAGAGATGAAGCCTAGTGAAGGATTGAAGAAGACTCCAAACTAGAGAATGTCCCAGAAAATAGGAACAGAGAAAGAACATGTAGAACACCTCTGAAGCATGAAGCTACAAAAATTGTCGAAAAGTAACTGTTGGAAACTCCACTATAATACAACATGATCAGGTAGAGAAGACTGTAAACAAAGCCTAAAGAGATGATCAATCGAAGATGGAAGAATGCATCCAAAATAGGAATGGAAGAAGAGCATCTATATGGTAAATGATCCATCTCACCAAAATGCATAGGTAACACCCACTACATCCCACTAGTACATAGGACCAAATATTGAATACATAGATCACTCCATCGAACCAAGGAAGCATTAAAACCAATAGGAGATACCCCCTATGATGATGAGTAGGGAGAGGTATGACATGTACACTGAAACAAAATGCCAAAAAATGTTGCATGATGAAGAACATGTTGGAAAGTTGACACTCAAGGTTTATATGACTAATTTTGTATTTTCATTATGGCAATAAATCCATATGAAGTTTTTATAAGTAAGTTCACAAACTTTGAAGATCGAAATTTGGCTAAGTATAGAAAATAGAACAAAGCAGAGATATATAGTTGATCAGTGCACTAGTGCATGTGCATACGATTAAGTCATACTATGCACCCTTATACTCAAGATTTATGATATGTTACTAAACTTAGTCTACACATGCATGGTATGATATGATGGTACAGAGAAGCTACATCAAGTTCAAGTGACACTAGCAGTTCCAAAAACAAAGCATGAAGCTGACTTCAAATTTTGATTAGCATATAATATTTTTTTATGTAATGGCCATGAGCCTATTTTAATATGATTTTAATTATGTCTTTAATGCTCATGTAAACATTTTTAAGCCAATTCATTTTGAAGCATTGTGTATGTTGTTTATGGGCCGACTAAGGTCTTATTTTTGGTCACGTCTATTCAGCCATGTATATATATATATATTTAACATGCAATTTTGTATTCAGAGGAAGAGTGGAAAATGTGCAAAAAAGATATCCAAAAGAAAAACACAAACAAATTAGTATGAGATAGAGCTCTTTGAGAGATTAGAGCATCATCGCATAAATGGAACTGAATAGACAACTGTGTCATAAATATAGTTCATCTTTTGATATAGTGTATATTTATAATCTGAAGGTTGTAGCCTTCATCCTATTGGGTAGTGAGATCTGGCAGTGATCCATTCACCTTTAACAGGGTTTTTGTCAATACTCCTAACAGGGTCATTGTACTTGCATTGTAAAGACTGCTCCTAACAGGGAAAAGGAACTCTAACAAGTTCATAAGACTAGTACAATTAATTGTGGGTACTAATTTCAGCTGTGGTTTTCCTCTGATCAATGTTTCCTCATAAAAATATCTTATGTTGTGTGTTATTTTGTTATGTTTCATTTCTTATCTATTTGATTTAAGTTTCAAGTTTCTAAAATTAAGATAAATGAAAAACATTGATTCACCCACCCCCTCTTAGTATTTCTAACAATTGGTATCAGAGCTCTAGTCCTCTGAAAGAAATCTTAACCACTTGAGGAGATCATGGATTCAGTAGAAGTGAAACATCTAAAAAATAATCTTGAAGCAGCCCTTAATGATCTTGACAAATCTGAAAAAGAAAATGAATAACTAAAACTAAAATTTGATGGTTCCCAAATTCTTATCAAAAAATTAAGAAAAGATTTGAAAGATTGCTCTACAAATGATTTGGGGAAAATGGTCAAAAAGATGAATGAAGAAAACATGTCTCTGAAGGACAAGATTGAATATCTGAATGAATAGATTATAGATAGCCTAACAACTATTGAAGAAAGGACCAAAGAAAGTAAACAATTAGATGAAGAACTTATGGAAGCAAATATGAAGATCTTGGAGTTAGAAAACATCAAGAAAAAGATAGAATCTGAATTGAAAAAATCAAAGAATCATATTGAAAAACTACACACAAGTTCTGATCTAATACAATCACAAATCTATGCACAAAAGTTAAGAGGAGATACTACTAGTGTTAGATACAGTATAGCACAAAGTGAAACTAATACAATACAAGAAAGTAAGAAAGTACAAGAAAAACCTACAGAAGTAAAATTTACTGAGAATCTTGTAGAAGCTAGAGCAGAATCATCTAAAGATGAACACAAGATAGTAAACAAAACTTGTTATGCCTATAACAAGCATGGGAATTTGGAAAGAGATTGTAAAAAGGTAAGAACCTTCAATGGCTATATTTACTCTTGTAATAAGTTTGGCCATAGGGCTATACATTGCAGAACTAGTGAGAGAAATCAATCACAACATAACCAAAGGAACCTGACTCAATACAATTAGACAAATCAACCTCAAAGAAACTATCAGGACATTACATGTCAAATATGTAATTATTATGGACATATAGCCAAGCATTGCAGCATGGCAAACAATACCAATAGACCTTCAATCATCTGTCACTCATGTAAAAAAGCTGGACATATCTCAAGATTCTGCAGATCCTGAACACAAAGACAAGAAAAGCCTAAAGGATCATTATTTGAAGAATCTGGAGAAGTAAAGTTTGTAAAAACTACAAAATATTCAAGTAAAATATGGGTTGAAGTAAAGAAAGATGATGATGTTAACAAGGTAGTAGATGCATCCATAGTGGATGCAAATTCTACATCTGGTTAGATTAACCTCATGGTCATAGGGGATCTATTCAAGCTCTAAACCCCTACATGGCTGGTATACTCACCTCTGAGTATGTGCCTATGGATTCATGTATTTGGTCACAAGTTGAGATAGTTTGCATGGATACATAGCTTGTAGTTCAACAAAAGAAAAGATTGAAATTATCAATTAAAACCGTGTTGCGGCAACAAGCATTAAATGCAGTAACCTATATATAAGTCAGTAAAAGATCTTATATCTTCACTTTGCATTTGAGATTCAGCATTCAAAGAGAATAGGAGAAGATAGCATTGAAGTATTGAAGGATAACCATTGGTTGGTTAGAGAAATAAGTTGAAGTTGAAACGGAACCCTAGCACGAATGAATTATTTCAGAACTCCAGAAAAATGCTACTTAAGCAATCAAAAAGTAAGTATGGAAACCCCTATAGTCTTTGACATCACCGAAAGGAAAAGATTCATGTTTAAAAATCTTCCATTCAAGTCAGTGCTTGATGCTGCAGAAGAGGCATTCTCCAAGACTCCGTTAGGAGTCGTGCATGTAGAGGACATACGTGCTTACATCTACTATAAGAAGGAGTCTGTGGGTGATAGTAACATAACCACACTCATGGAATCAATGATGAAATTAGATTACTCATTTGAAGATGAATACTCACATCTCATTGATAACCCTATTTTTGAGTATACAAATGCACACGAGTTCTATGAACTAGAATGGGTTAAAATTCTACTCAGTAGGGTTCATGATGATCTATTTTGGATTGGTGAAGTTCCTATCTACATTACTGTTGACCTCATTCATGAGATGACTAGAATCCCTAAGGTTGGACATGTTCTTCCTACTTGAAAGGATGTAAAGAAATAGGTTGAGCAGGCATGCTTATCTAGAAGTGATTGGTGCGGGATGACTATTGATCCCATTATGGAAGAATACATTAAACTTATAACCACATGATACTTGGTTACAAGTTTCAGCACGCAAGCAAACTTAATAGTGTCTTTGCAGCTATAGTTCTGGAAGCAATAAGGATGGAAAGAGATAACACATGATATAATCTTTGTGAGATATTGCATGCACAACTAATTGAGAACATTAAATCTATAAAGCATGACAAGAGCAACATATTCAAATTTGGCTCATTGATTATCTACTTATACTTCCACATTGTTGGTAAGGTCTCTAATCTATACCTAGATAGGAGAAAACCTACTATGTCTCAAATTTCATTAAAAGCTACATCAGAAAGTAGTGTAAATGACTCTATGGATATGGAGATCCAGACATTCAGGATCAAAATGCAGAAGAGGTTTAGAATACTGGAGAAGATAGTTGAAAAATACAAGGACACCATATGCTTCATGGTGGAAACTGACTGTACTTGCATTGAAGAAGTTGAGCCAAGAACCAAAAGGATTCATCCACTTGGATATGAAGCAGAAGAACATGTTTTAGAAGGATATGCACAAGTTATTTTATTTGCGCCTAAAGATCCAAAAGAGCCTAGATGGGGTACATACAAAGAGAAGACAATTCAAGTTGATTATGTCTTATACAGTGAAGATAATAAGAGGAAGGCATCAAGGGTTACATCCAACATCCTGAAAGTTCATGGTGTCACACAAGAAGACCTAGATAAAGCTAGGGAAGCTAAAATTACAAGATAACTTAAGCAAACACCTACAGAGATCAAAATAGAGAAATCAGATGATAACCACAAGAAGAAAAAGAAGAAGTTTGATGAAGATACATCTATGCCCTCAACTACTATTGACCTGGAATCCTCTCCACCTTCAGTACCAAGAAAATTGACTAGAAGAAGGAAGAAAGTTACCACACGTCACCCATCTTCAAGGAAAACATGGAGCAAAGTAAAGAATACTCAAGCCCCTCTTGAGGTAGGATTCAGACCTAGTCTTGAGATCTTAAGGAATAGAATCATTAATGAAGGAAGAATAGATTCAATTACAAATGTCTATGACAAGTACCAAGAGATAGATAAATCATAAATACATTCGATGATTATCTCTCATATTATCAAGTTTAAAAGGTTGGTTTTTGAACTCAAGACATTCATTCTAGACAAAGTATGGAACATAATAGACTTATTGAAAATACAATCAATAGAAGAAGATATGAGGATTAGAGAAGAAACATTAGACAGTCCTCTCCTTGTTTTCTCACATGATGAGAAGACAATATTGTTATATTTGGTAAAAACTCATCTAAGAACCAAAACAAGAACTCTTCACATTATGAACAAAGAGTATGAGTTGGTTGGAAAAGAGACTGAAAGAGCATTCAAGAAAGTATTTTTGGATAGACACATGTATCAATCAATGACACCTACAGCTAAAGTGACTCTAGTTCCTTCTAAACAAGAAAAAGAACCAAAGACTCTTAATGTGCCTATGACAGGTCCCCAAGATTCTACGCTCAAATTTCCATCACCCTCTAACACAATCAAAGATTCAGATGAAACCATTGTGATCAATGATGTTAAGATAACAATGAAAGATTTAGATAATGACTTAAACAAATTTGAAAAAGCATTTGTCAGTACTAAAGAAGCAGAGAAGGTATGCATTGATAATACTCCCTTGCAACAAGATGAAGTTATTTCCAAAGATTCAACATATTTGACTAATGAGAAAGATAATCAATCTAATGAACCACCCTCTATTGAGATCCCAGTAAAAAGTGAATATATGGATGTTAGTCAAATTTCCATATTCACTCCATCTATCAAACCAACAGTATCATTGTTGTCAAGTTTGACCCCTGACTCAGCAAACCTAGATGCATGGGGAGAAGAACACTTGATAAAAATCAGTGTATTAGCCATGGAGAAATCCAAAGAGAAACAAGTTATGAAAAATCCTCTCTTTCTTGAGTCAGTAAACATTTTGAATAACCTAGTGCCAATAGAAAATAAATTGGCAAATATTCAGTCAGTTGATGATGTTGATAGTATCTTGACTTGCTTCAAAGTAAACTTCACAAGTTTAATAGATTCAGCTACTAAAAGTGTAGAGGCGAAGTACAAAAAGGAAAGATTGGATGAACTGATAAAGAACCTCTCACTAGATCTCAACTCATTGAAGATTGGTCAAACAATTATGAAAGAGTTAGAAGCAAAAGGCAAGAAGGTGATACCTAACTGTATGGACAAAAGTTCATTCACTTTTGAGCACATCAAGAAGATTGAGGAAGTAGACATCTTGGTTGAAAAATTAGGAAATTATTTGAAACATCCTCCCAAGACATCAACATCTACAACCACATCTATCAAGGGTAGATAGAAATGATTGAAAAAGCCAAGATAGAGATCAGCAAGATAAGGACCAAGCAAACCCAACTTAGAAAAGCACTTGTGCCCTCCTTAGCTATATTAAATGAGAACATAAAATAGATAGATGAAACTATTATCACATATTATCAAGGCCCCTACATGGATGTGATGAAAATGGAGAAGCTCACATATGCATTATGTGCCCATCTTCATACTATTGATGCACTCAAGGCATTTTGGCACAAGAAATCAAGAATCTTTAGATTGCATACCAAGATGTATACTCAGAGTAAGCACATAGGGAATTTAATTTTTGGTACCTTCGTCATTAATGCCAAAGGGGGAGTAGTGTATATAAAGGAGTATGAAAAATATAGCTGAAGGTATGAAGTACAGTAAAGTTATAGTTTTTGTTGTTTAGCCAAGGTATATGTAACTTGGCCACATTCCTTTGTTTCCATTAATGAAAAAAGGGGAGATTGTTGGCAAGTTGACACTTAGGTTTTATATGACTTATTTTGTGTTTTCATTATGGCAAAAAAGTCATATGAAGTTTTGACAATTAAGTTCACAAACTTTGAAGATTAAAATTTGGCGAAGTATAGAAAACAAAACAGAACAGAGATATACAGTTGATCAGTACACCAAGGCATGTACATACAATTGAGTCATAATATGTGCCCTTATACTCAAGCTTTATGATATGTTACTAAGCTTATTCTATATATGCATGGTATGATATGATAGTATAGAGAAGCTACAACAAGTTCAAGTGCCACTAGTTGTTCAGAAAACAAAGCATGAAGCCGACTTCAGATTTTGATTAGCATATAATATTTTGTTATATAATGGCCATGCACCTATTGTAATATGTTCGTAATTATGTCTTTAACACTCATGTAAACATGCTTAAGACAATTCATTTGGAAGCATTATGTATGTTGTTTTTGGGCTGACTAAGGTCTTGTTTTTGGTCGCGTCTATTCAGGCATGTATATTTATTTAACATGCAATTTTATATTAAGAGGAAGAGTGAAAAATGTGAAGAAAAGATATCCAAAAGAATAGCACAAACAAATCAGTATGAGATAGAGCTCTTTGAGAGATTAGAGCATCAACGCATAAATGAAACTGATCATACAACTATGTCGTAACTATAGTTCATCTTTTGATATAGTGTATATCTATTATCTGGAGGTTGTAGCCTTCATCCTATTGGGCAGTGAGCTTTGGCAGTGAGCCATTCACCTTTAACAGGTTTTTTCGTAAAGACTCCTAACAGGGTCATTGTACTTGCATTGTGAAGACTACTCCTAATAGGGCAAAGGAACTCTAACAAGTTTATAAGAATAGTACAATTATTTGTGGGTACTAATTCCCACCGGGGTTTTCCTCTGATCAAGGTTTCCCCGTAAGCATATCTTGTGTTTATGTGTTATTGTGTTATGTTTCATTTGTTATCTATTTGATTTAAGTTTCAAGTTGCTGAAATTAAGATAAGTGACAAACACTAATTCACCTCCCCCCCTCTCAATGTTTCTAACAGAACATACAAACACATATAAAGGATGCTGTCATGGAAGGATCTCTCACTTGACACACATCATGAGGCTAATGTCATGGAAGAGACACTCACATGAAAAAGGTAGATGGTAAACAAAGCAAACATCAAACCCCACATGGAACTTTATAATGTAGTGCGAGTACAATAAAATCTCAAGCATGCATCAGATGACACTTTATCTTAGAGCATTTGAAAACAAGAAAAGCTACAGAAATAAAAGTATACAATGTTTAGAAAAGGAAACAATCCTAGGACATGAAACATCCAAGATATCTAACAGAATGGCATAAATAAAAAACTGAATACATAGATACATGGAGTATAATCTAGGTGTGAGACCCATAGAATAAGAAATTGAATGGAAGCAGCTTTTTGACGCCATGCGAAAGTAAAAAAAAGGAGTCAAGAGGAGAGAGATATAGTGAATGGAGTGCAAAATGGAACCCTATCTTTGACTTGAAAAAATCCTACAAGACAAAAAAATCAAATAACCAAACTAAAAAAGATAGAACGACCTCGGAACCAACTTTTCGTCGATATCTCGCATGGTGAAAAACACCTCCGTTTGCTCAAGTTATGAGAAAAAAACCACTAGGAGGTCAAAACAAAAAGAACCTCAAGAAACCTCAGTTTAAAATGGCAGAGCTCTACTAAACTAGTGAAACCTCCAAAATTAGGACTGCCTCCAGATTTGCCGCCAAAAGTGGCAGAAAAAAAAAATTTAAATGAAAAAAAATAATAATAAAAAATAACAATTGTTTTTTTTAAGAAAAACAATAATTGTTTTTTTTTAAGAAAAAACAATTAAAAAAATAGAAATTGTTTTTTTCTTTTTTAAACAATTAAAAAAACAAGCATGCTTTATTTTTAAAAGAAAAAAATGTTAAAAAAACAATTTTTTTTTTTATTTAAAAAAAAAATATTAAAAATAATTTATATTTTTTTTTATGAAAAAAATACTAAAAAAAATGCGGCAACGACGAGCTCTAAGCTCACCTTGGCTAGCTCTAAGCTCACCTTGGCTAGCTCCAAGCTCGGCTCGGCGAACTTAGAGCTCAACTCATAGAGCTCCGAGCTTGGCTCGCACATCTGAGGGTTCGGTCCACCGAGCTGTGGGCATGAGTGCCGAGTTGGGAGCACGGGTCCCCCAAAAAAATTTAATTAATTTTTTTGAACTTGGACGAAACTGCCTTGATTTGCTTGCCCAGAAAATGGGCATAAGCAAAAAAAAATTTCCTTAGAATGCAACTTAGGCCAAAATAGTCATGCCTTATATCGAAATAGGGGTTTTTGGGCCTTCTAAGCGCGATGGTGAGGTCCGTTTGGGCCCAAAATGATCCAAAAAAAACCTTTCCCACAGATTGAAGAAAAAAAACCCCAAAAAAAGAAGACAATTTTTCCTTCAAATACAGCTTCAAAAAACTCCAGAATATATAGCAGCAGAGGGGCTATCATACCATGAAGGATCTGAGAAACATTGATCCGATTGTTTCCAAGATCAACTGCATGCAAAATACCTGTTAGAGGAGAGAAGCAAAAGAAGGAAAAATCTAAAGAACTCAGAAGCTCAAAGAAACACAAAAGAGTAGAGAAAAAATGTATTCTAAATTAATGAACAATAATTACAAAGTTCAACCTTAAAAGGTGAACGAAACTCTAAAATGGAAAAAGCTAGGATGCACATTAATAATTAATAAAATAATTAATTATTAATGCACCTAAAAGAAATCTTTAGCACTAAAGAGTAATGACAACTTAACTAATTAAATCAACCTGATTTAATCAATAAGTCTAAATGGAAATTACTCTAACAATACCTATTCAAAGTGATGGGAGCTTTCTTAACGATCACCTATGCCTGCATTCATGAGGTTGATGAAATTTTTTGGAGAGGGAGGGATATATACATAGATGCATGTTGTTTCTAAAAATGATGTGAGTGTGTTGTAAGAGATAAAAGAAGTTAATAAAAGTTGTAGTGTGTGTTCTTAGCCTATCTTTGAAGTTTTATTACTTGTTTCAAATGCAAGTAGATGAGTTTTTTTGTTTTTGCAAGTTGTGAGTTCGTGGCCCATTTTTGGTTAGTAAAATTACATTGCTCCTTGAGGTTCTTCAATTCATGATGACAACCATGTGCCTGGATAGAATTTGATAGGAGCCCTTTTACATAGTTTTATCTTTTGTTTTTGTAGGAGAGCTGTTGAACATGAAGGTGAAGTTCTTACCCTAGGCGAGCTTGGTGATAGTCTGGTTAGGGAAGAAAAGTGAAGAAAGATGTTGTGAGAGTGTTGGCTGAATAAGTTGGTTCAGCCAAAAGAATGAAGCTACCCTTGTAGGTTCAGTGAGCATGGAGAGATAACTTGTTGGTGGGGAACTAGGTCTTCAGTGAGAGGTGAAGATCTTAGTGACTTCCCTTGGGTTAGGCTTTAGAATAACCTATAAGTTATGATAAAGAGACCTTAGAATAGAGTCAGGCTGACTCTCTAGCAATAGAGCCCAGACTACCCAACAATGAGGAGATGGACTGATTAATTTTCTGCAGAGAGCGGAGGAGAGAGGTGAGGTGAGAGATGAGGAGATGGTAGAGGTGGAGGAGGGAGGATCCATATCTTCAAGATCGAGCTGTACTAACAACAGTGACAATAGTAGTGAGGATGAAAAGGACTCACAGGTAGTGGCTAGTGAGGGATTGAGGGGTACTTGAGAGGAGGGTGATATTGGTGTGGAAATGGGAGGCTAAAAGGAGGACTTATCAAAGGAACAAATGATGATTCAGGAGGTTAGGGATGTTACCTACAGACTAGCGACAACAACGTTATGAGAAAAAACAATAGAGAGGGAGAGGTAGGCTTACGTAGAGGTGAAATCCTATCTAGATTATGTTTAGGATCTATCCCTCAGGGAGGCTATGGATTGGTTATGGAGATCAGGTCAAGAGGCCCATAGAGAGATAGAGTATTGGCACCAAAATTATGAGGATGTCATTCCTTCTATTGAGCATGAGCCTAGCTATAGTGCCTCTCATAGATCTAGCATATTAGAGTGGTAATAGGATAGTGGTGTAGCATCTCACCCACTCCAAGCTCCTCAGGATCCTATAAAGAAGCACGAGATAGGATCTCATATGCCACCTCTTCACCATCCTAGAGGCAAGGATGGGGGTAGCATTTGTTGACATTCTCTTATTGTATCATTATATCATTTTGTATATATATATATATATTTTATATACTTGCGAGCTCTCATTGTACTCATACACATGATATATGAGATGCATCTTTTTATTGGTGGTGCTTATACATGTTTTGACTTATGATATGGTTATATATGATATGCAGCTTATTTATAAATTCTTTCTCATATATGATGATGCAATTTTATGAGATGATTATGATTATTTTCACTCTATATGATTTGAACTATGCAGATTCCTTGATGTATGATGTTTACATTTCTACGATGTTTACATATGCATGCATGAAGTCTCCTTAATGGATGCATTTCTATATGATTTTTATTATGTACTTACTCTATGATCTACCATATATGATGTATGCACATGTTTTCTTTTCTTCTCTTATACAATAAATGAATGCAAACCTAAAATTCACAATGTATCTAAGTATGTGCATATGTTAGTTAGACGAAAATTAGTAAGAAATTAGTAAGGAGTTCATTGTGGTCAAAATGATTGATGTAACCAAGTCTTTGCTAGATTTTGTTTCAACATTTATTCATCATTGCACCTTATTTGAAAAGAAAGAGATTCATATGCACCCACATATTGACCATCTGGATACCGTTATTACCTCTAATAAGAAAAAGAAGATAATGAGCAATGAATGTTGAATTATTTTCAAGGGATTAGCTTAGATCGTGGAACTTCATGGCTGCCAGATGTGTGACAACTCCTATCACATTTATCCTAAATCATCCTTTCCCAAAAATCAAATTGAAACACTCCACAAATGTTAAAAAAACAAAATAAGATTATGATCCATCCTAGTCAATCTCACCACTCAGTGGTAACCTTGAGGAGCATAAGAACACAATCATGAAAGATAAATTGACAATAGAGTGACATGACTGACCTAGTCAACAATCTTAGTGTTCCTTTATTGGATTGGTTTTGATGTTTGATTGTGGATGTGTCGGGTTTCATAAATGGACTACCTGTATAAGACCAATTTGTCTGGTTTTGAGTGTATCCATCACTATCTTTGATAATTGATTGACTGATTCGATTTGATCCATTCGATTGATAAAAATACCATATTGTTGATAAAGATAGGTCATACAGGTCCATTGTTGATTTATGAATCTTAGTTCTTTTAATTTGATATGATGCTTGATCGATGCTTTCCTGTTGTCATAATAAAGATGATTTTATTGCAGGTTTTTGATGCAGTTTGATTCTTTTTTGGTTGGTTGGTTTCTTGAAGATATTTTTTTATCTTTTTGGATTTTTCAGGGCTTCATGCCCTTTTTAGTTCTTTTTTAAGGACCTTTTTTCTCTTCTTTGTATTTTTTTCATGACTTTTGAATACTACCCCCATTCTGGTGAACTGGCATAGACTAAGGATAGGTGTGAATACTTTCAAAGATTGTGCTTATTGGTCTTTGTGCTTGGCAAGCATAGTAATATACCTTTAGTAAGTACAAGTTAATCATTTGAGTTCATTGATGGAAAAATGGAATTTCAATACTTGGCTCTTGTTTGACAGGTTTTCACCAAGGTACCTACCCAATAGTGCATGTTTACTAAGTTTTCACCAAAGGGCGATTATATTTTTATTTACTTTTTTCTATTTTCTTTTTTTTTGTTGCTAAGGCATCTTTTTGCCAGGTTTTCACCAAGGTAAATTTTATATATTTTGATTTTTTTGTTGTCACCAAGGTGCCTGTTTTCTAGGTTTTCACCAAGGTAACTTTAATAAAAAAAAAATTTTGTATTTTTTTCAGGATCTTTAAGATATGTACACTTGACCTTGGGATATCAGGTATAGAACTTTTTCAGGTGCATGCTATTGATATAGCTTGACAATTGATCTCCTTCTTGAATAGCCAACTTATATGCCCTATTGTCACATGATTTGATTGTGACATATGGCCCTAACTAGTTAGGCTCAAATTTTCTTGGTTTGGCTATTTTTGCTTGATTTTTCTGATTCTCCATAAGGACAAGGTCTCCTACCTCAAATGTGCATGGCCTGACTCTATTGTGATAATTTATTCTAAGGTGATTCTGATAGCCTTGTAAGTGATTCATTACACTTTGACATTTCGCATCTAGTAAATCTAGTTCACTTAGCCTAGCAAATCTGTAGTCTTCATTTGATATGAAATTTTTCAATTATATTCTGAGGGATGGTAGTTCAACTTTGAGGGGTATTATGACCTTTGATCCATATACCAAAAAAAATGCAGTTTCTCATGTAGGTGTTCTTATACTTCTTCTATATGCCCATAATGTAGGACTAAGATGCAAACACACCTCTCAACTAGATTCATTGACCACTTTCTTCAATATTTTCAAGATTTCTTTGTTGGTTGTCTTAGCTTGACCATTTCCCTAAGGGTAGTAAAATGAAGAGAATATTTTTTTTTGAAACTTATCACAAAGATCATCAACATCCTTGTTTTGAAAGGGTGAAATGTGATTAGTAATTATGGTTTGAGGGATCCCATACTGACAGATGATGTAGTTCAAAATGAATAGGGAGATATTCTTAAAAGTAATATATGTTAGAGGAATAACTTCCACCCATTTAGTAAAGCAATTTGTGTTTGTGATTATGTATTTATGGCCGTCCAAAGAAATAAGTATAATTTTACCACTTAGGTCAACCTCCCACCTTGGGAAGGGTCATGGTGAAGTGATGGGTTGGAGTTCTTGAGTTGGCACATGAATAAGATCTCCATGCATTTGACATTTTCTACATCTTTTTACATACTTTTCAGCATCTGCCTCTAGTGTTGGCTACTAGTATCTCATCCTTAATATTTTCTTTTCTAAACTATTACCACTTGAATGGATCTCGTAAACTCCTTCATGAACATCATACAAAACTCTCTATGATTCTGTTGACGTAAGACATCTTAAAAGGGTTCCATCTAGACCTATTTTATACAAGGTGTTAGCCAACAAGGTATACCTAAAATCTTGTCAGATAAGAGACTTCCTTAGGTTTCTAGATAGGTTAGGTGGCAGGATATTGTCTTGAAGGTAATTATACATGTCTTTCTAACACGGAGACTCGGGACCAAAAACCACACATGTTGATTCTATCATTGGAGCCTCATAGACTAGAACCATCAATTCATCTTCTAACAGAAAGTGGAATTGGGTTTCATTGCCTAACATATCAATCAAATATGGTATAGTATCCATCGTATCTACGTATTTTCTTTGAACTCTTGGAACTTGTTCAAATACAATGTAGTGAAAAGAAGTGCATAGTTTATCCATCAATTGTCTATATGGGAAAAGATTTTCATCCTTTGTCATGTAATTGTTATTGACCTAACTGATATCCTCACCCCCTAGGATTAGGCTTGCTCCTGAAAGCCTAAAAATAAATATGGATATGTAGATCTGATTTTGGTAGCATCCTCCCATGTAGCTCAGACCTCATCATTAGGATCCCATAAGAACCTTACCTTCTCTATGTTGTGACCCCTGAGGGTCAAAGTCTGCTACTAGAGAATATGTACTAGCTCCAAAGCCAATTGCCCATCCTCTACCTATAAAGTGTTCCAATCCAATACATGAGTAAGGTTAGGAATATACTCTCTAAGAATAGAAACATGAAATACATCATGAATATTTGCAAGGCTAGGTGGTAGGGCAAGTTGGTAGGAAATAGGTCCTATCCTCTCTAAGATCTCAAATGGACCCACAAACCTAGGTGCCAACTTAGAACCTTTTCTATAAGGGATAGGGCTCTTCTGTGGGTGGACTCTCAAAAATACTTTGTCTCCTATAGAAAATTGTTTGTCAATTCTGTGAGCATCTGCATACCTTTTCTACTTGTCCTAAGCTTTCAAAAGGTGCTTTCTAATTCTCTGCACCTACTATTCCATATCTTGTAACATTTCTGGTCCAAGTATTACCCTATCATCTAACTGATCCCAACTTAGAGGTTTACAACAAGGATGACCATAAAGAGCCTGGTAAGGTGACATTCCAATAGAACTATGATAACCATTGTTATATGCAAACTCCACCAGATACAAATAGTCCTCCTAGTGGGATTTCCTATCCATTACATACATTCTAAGCATATCCTCTAGGACCTGATTTACTAGATCAGTTTGGCCATCAGTTTCTGGATGATATGCCAAACTAAAGTTTAGCTGAGTCCCTAAGGCACATTGCAATGATGTCCAAAACTCTGAAGTGAACATAGGATCTCTATCTGAGATAACCTTCCTAGGGACACTGTGCAACCTGACTATATCCTTCATGAAAACCCCTGCTACTGAGGAGGTAGTATAGGTTGACTGCATGGGAGAAAAATGTTCTACTTTGGTCATCTTGTCAACTATGACCATGATAGTGTCATGTCTCTGATAAGTGATGGGTAGTCCCATAATAAAATCCATAGATATTGTATCTGATTTCCATTTGGGAATTAAGTGCAGTTGCATGAGACCTGTCGGATGATGATGCTCAACCTTGACCCTTTGACATTCCAAGCACCTAGCCACAAAATCTACTATATCTCTCCTCATACCTGACCAAAAATATATCTGTTGTAGGTTTGTGTGCATTTTATTAACCCCTAGATGAGCTAAATAGGGAGCATGATGTGCTTCGGTCATGATGACCTTCTGAAGGTCGCCTGAAAGTGGTACATAATTTCAGCCTTGTTGTCTTAATAGCCCATCTGAATCTATAGAATAACCCATGAATCTTCCTTCTAAGGCCCTTCCTGATTCTATTTTTTCTCTAACTTCTTGATACCAAGCATCTAAGGGGAGCGTTTGCAAAATTTGACCCATTAAATTAGTACTAAGAGAAAGTGATGATAGTTCATGACTTCTTCTACTTAAAGCATATGCTACCACATTCTCTTTTCCCTAAATATATCTGACCTCAAATTCATATTCACATAAAAATTCCATCCACCTACATTGTCTCATATTAAGGTTTGGTTGTGTAAAAATGTACTGAAGGCTTCGGCGGTCTGTGTGCAATTCAAACTGATTCCCTAACAAGAATTGCCTTTAATGATTCAAGGCATGAACTACTACTACTGATTCCAAATCATGCATAGGGTAGTTAAGCTCATGATCTTTAAGTTTTCTTGATTCATAAGCAATAACCCTTCCATCTTGCATAAGTACTGCTCCTATGCCTTCCAAGGAGGAATCTGTGCAAACAAAAAAGTTTTTAGAGGGATCGGGTACAACCAAAATTAGGGCACTAGTTAACCTTTCTTTTAAGCTTCAAAAAGCTTCTACGCATCTCTTATTACAAATGAACTTCTTTCCTTTCCTTTTCAAGGAGGTGGGATGTGCTAATCCGGAGAATCCCTTGATGAAGCACCTATAATAACTAGCTAACCCTATGAAACTATGAACTTCTGAAACATTGATAGGTGTTGGTCATTCCACTATGGCTTGAATCTTGGAAGGATCCACTGCTATGCCTTCCCTTTAGATAACATGGCCAAGATACTTAACTTCTATTTGGAAAAACTCACACTTCTCCAGGTTGGCATACAACTAATTTTCTCAAAGCCATTGTAACACTTGTCAAAGATGTTGCTCATGCTCTTTTATTGATCTAGAGCATACCAGAATATCATCCAAAAATATTATCACAAACTTATCCAAGTAAGTCCTGAATACCCCATTCATAAGGCTCATAAATAATGAGGGTGCATTTGTGAGACCGAAAGGTACTATGGTAAATTCACAATGACCATACCGAGTATAGAAAGTTGTTTGATGAATGTCAGCTTCTTGAATCCTTAACTGATGATAACCTGACTTGAGATCAATTTTAGAAAATAATTTTTCCCCTTTCATCTGATCAAAAAAATCATGTATTATTGGTAAAGGATACCTATTCTTAATTGTTACCTTATTGAGCTGACAATAATCAATACATAACCTGAGAGATCCATCCTTCTTTTTCACAAAAATTACTGGAGCTCCCCAGGGTGACACACTTAGTCTGAGAAAACCCTTTTCCAAAATTTCTTCTAACTTCATCTTCAATTCACTTAAATCCTTAGTTGTCATGCAATATGGAGCCTTGGAGATGGGTTCTGCACTAACACTAATTCTATGCGTAAATCTATGTCGCTTTTGGGAGGCATCCCCAGAATTTTGGTTGGATATACATCAACAAACTCTTGAAGTAGAGGGTGATCAAGTGTAATTTCCTTACTTTCTCCTTCCACAAGATCATTTACCAATACTATAAGGAGTTGACATCCCTTCCTCATGCATCTCTTTAATTGCATTTTTGATATCATCTGAAGCAATATTGGGCACAAGATCCCAAATAGGGTTTTAGGCTTCCCCAAATCATATAAGCAGTGAATGGTCTTCTTTCTACAATCTAATTTGGCCTCATGCTCATCTAACCAATCCATTCCTAACACAACTTCATAAGATCCAAGGGGAATCACATGAAGATCCAACTTTGTTGAGAAGGATCCTAAACCCAAGACACAATTTTGGACACACAATTCGATGATCATCTTAGCCCCGGACGATAGTTCTACCTACTACTTAACTCTCTTCCCTTGAGCCACTAGCCCGCTTTTCTTTACTAATGATGGAGATATAAAGGAATCAGTTGCTCCAAAATCAAATAAGATAGAGATAGATTTACCCTTTAACAAATGTGTACTCTCAATGACTGTGCTTTGGTGGTCGGATTTCCTATGATCAACTGTAGAAAAAACTCTATGAGACCGACCAACATCTCCAACAGTTGGTTCTGAAGCTTCCTATTTATGATTATTGGTAAAGCTGGTGTACTAAGGACAACAAGCTGCAATGTGTCCCTGTTTCCCACAAGAGAAACACCGAGTGTTCTTTAAAAAATTCTTTGCAGGAGGTGACCTTGACTATTGGTAGCCCCCCCTCCCCTATTGAAATTTTGAGAGTTTTGGGATGGTTAAGGAGTGAGCCTTGCTGGTTTTGATTGAAATTATGGTTTTTTTGTTGCTGAAACCTTCCATTTCCTTGGTTATTGTTGTGAAATCTCCTTTTGTGGGAGTTTTGTCCCCCTTTAAAGGATGATTTTTGGTTTTTGGAGCTAGGAGTCCCTTGATAATAGTTCCCTTTAGAACTTGCCCCAACGTTAACTGCTTGGATCCTAGAATAACCACCTCATCCTGACCTTAATTTCCTCTCTACTAAGAAAGCCTTGTTAATAGCCTCCCAAAGGTTTTTAGGTTCAAGGACTGCCACCTCCCCCGATAATCAATCATTTAATCCTCTTATGAAATGTTGAACAAAAATAGGACCATCATCTTTATAACCTGAGAAAGGCTTAAGTTCATATAATTTTCACTCATATTCTTCCACAGTCATGTTTGCTTTCTTAAGATGGTGGAACTCTTCTACCCTACCCTACCTCAATTGGTCATACATGTACCAATCTTTGAAACTATCTAAAAATAATTCTTAGGAAACAGTGTCAATGCTGACCTAAAGATTTTCCTCTTCATTGTGCCACCAAGTGGATACAAATTTCCTCAAGTTCATAATGGCACATCTAGCTTTCACGTTACTACTAAAGGGGTGCATGGAGAAACATCTTTCAAGATCAAACAACTAGGTTTTGGCGAAGGATCCTCCTTCGTTACCATAAAAGTATGGTATCTTATTTTTGAGTAAGTCCCTCATGTGAGTGGTATCACTGGCTTCCATCTCTGGTATAGTTGTCCTTCTTCTAGGGCTTCTATCCCTTTCTCTATCATGGTGGTGAGAGTGGTTTGTTTCCTCATGGTTTCCTTTGTTTTCTATGGCATCGAGCCTTTGCAAAATTTGTTGCATGAGTTGTCTCATTTGGGCCCCTTGAGATTCATGACTTTGACTCTCATTCCTATGGTGACCTTGATCCTGTTCTCCCTCAAATTCCCCATGGGAACTCTCTCACTGTGCTCTAGAGGAAGAATCTTGGACTCTTTCCTTAGCTCTTCCATGGGTGACGGGAGGCATCCTGGATTACAATACCTAGTGTGAGATGTTACCTGTGGTACTATTAATTAAAAACAAAATGATTTCTATATAAACAAATATGTAAGCCAAAAGTGATCCATTTTAGTAAATCATCAAGTTTATACAATGTATGATGGATATGGAGGGTCACCAAAATCCCTTCAAAATTAACTAAACAACCCACATAATGTTTATTACTGATTAATAAAAATATAAAGGAAAAAGAAAATTAAAATTTAAAAAACTGAAAAAATAAAACAAACTACTTTGAAATTTATGCCTACTTGTAGAAGGCATAACTTTTGACACATAGATTGAAACAATACGTCGTTTACACTGTTGGAAAGATAATCAAATTATCTAGAGGAAAAATTGAGGAGCACTTTGACTCCTCAAAGCAAGATCTGTCAAGAAATGCTCTGAAGGACTCCAAAAATGTAATTTACTAAAATCTATCAAAAACTAAAAATAAATTATTTTTTTATATACACAAAAAATTTCTACCAGCCTCCTTTCATTCATCATCCATCTTGTTCTGACCAAATATTGATACAACATAAGTCAAGGGTAGCTAGCTGACCTATATTTAAGAAAGAAGTACTAATTTAAACGTAAATATACCCTAGAGCTCCCAGTGTAGCAACCTAGGGCTCTGATACCAAATGTAATGTCCCCACCAGGGAACCTATAAGGATCTGGTCTAAAGTACAAAGATAACAACTATAATTTTTTTTTAAACATTACTACTACTATTTTAGAAATTATAAAAATGAACATGTCCTTAAAGGTTCCCCTTAAATGATTTCCATGAATATAAAAAAATAGTGATTCTATAAATTACCTTAATGAATTCATTTCCTTTCCTAATTTGCATTGTATTTAGATTTTTTTTTTTTTAAAGGAGACAGAAATAAATACATTGTCCTTCTAAACATAATTTACCCTTTTATTTAATTTCATTTCCAATTAACCTTGCCTAAACATAATTTATTTGTATTATCAAAACATAAATAACTCTTACTTCCAGCTTTCATTTGAAGAGAGATGGGATATAAAATACATAATCACATTTGTTTATTACAACTTTCTAATTTCCAAATAAACATTCCTTTTGATGTTCCTAAATCTACCCTTCCTAAATTACATTACTTTTCCTTTAATATTCAATATAAATACATCAAATTGCCTATGGGCTTACAATAGTTCTCTACATCTTTGCTTACAATGGATAGTAGTACAAGAAACTTTTAAAGGAAATATTCAACACTGAATAAATCTGAATCCAAGCTAAGACACGAACCACTAATAGTACCTCAAAGATATTTTCCACCCAACCATGTGAAACTTGTGAAGTACCACTCCCCATGCTAGGAGATAGAACCAAAGTACTCTCAAGGCCTATGGAAATATAAAGAAAAAGAACCATGTAATCAAATACCAAAAGATAAATATCATAAATAACAAAGCACCACTAGACTGTGCACCAAAGGTTTAGGTTCTAGAATACTGCCTAGGTGAGTGTCATGACACAGCCTGTGCATTGGGATCCTCCATGGAAACCATGTAACACCGGTCCCCTCTCAAAATTTTAGGATCCACCATGGCAGTTACCCATGGTACCGGTACTCCAACAGGTCTATGTAGATTTAGCCATTAAATATATATCTTTCATTATCTTTTGAAACCCCCCTCCCAATTTAATTTTTATGTTATCACTTGTTTACCCATATGATTCCCTTGAAACTACTTTGGGTTCCAGCACCTATGGTGAGCCACTCACCTACGGTATCTAGTTCCCTACCTGAAAAAGATACCAAAACAAAGAAAACATCTCAAATGCTCTGATTCATATGTTAAAGAAACCCTCGTGTTTACTCAGACCCTCAAGATGAGTCCTAATCCTTAATCGTGAACAATATGAGGAAGATAGCAAGGATTTCATATACACTACATACTAAGAAAAACTTATTGTTCTACCATATGCAATATATTGAACATTCAAATGGGATAAAGGAAGTAGACAGACAACAAGATCAAACTGGAAGATGCAGACCAAAATAATAGAACAAAAACAATTGACAAAACATTTCCAAAATCTGCATAACATAGGGTAAAAATAACCATTTGTAGAACTTCCTAAAACATCCAAAGAAAAACACATACCTGAACTCCCTAATCTTCCCTAAAACCTAAATACAGAAAATAAAGCATCCTATACATCCGCAAAGAGAACATAACTTTCCCAAAGAGATTAAAAGGAAATTATATCATTATACAACATCATTCTTCCTAAATAAATCAATACATTATTCCCCATCTTTCATAAAAATTCTCACCACATAAAATTTCAGGAATTGAATATCAAACATTATTAAACACACACACACACACCCACACACATATTATACCAAAAAATGAAAGGAGTATTTTTCTATGGTTACAGATCCTACTTAGGGTCCTATGGAGAAACCTTTCCAAAGTTGAGCAACCTCTGCTTCCCGTATGAACCAGCCCCTCCTTCCAAATTACTAATGTATGCTCTCCTTCCGGGTTGTATTTCTAAGTTTCTCCTGAGATAAAACTCCTCCTTCCTCCCAGATATATCCTAACTCCAACTATTTCATACTTCTGAAATTTTCTTCTCTAAAATGAATATCCAATTTTCTCCCCCATAAAACCCCAACTCCTCACATACTCCAAATATTAAAATCCAGCCATATAGCTGGAGGAGTTTCTTTATGGAAGCAACAACTCCAACTAATATTGTTGGTTTTAAAAACATTAAAACAATTCCCGAAATCATAACTAAAGGTTTTATTTATATTTATTTACTTATTTAACTCACCAAGACCATAAAAGAACAAAGGTGAAAATAATCCTCAAGGAATTCACATAGCCCAATGGAAACTAACTAGCCTAACTACTATATATATGTGTGCACCCATATATACATACACATATATATTGCACAAATAAAGCATCAAATTCATATTTCAAAAGATAGAGAAGCTTCATTCCTTAATATATAAATACAAATAACGAGACAAAGAAAACATACACTAAAGCATAAATCACCAAATCATAAAATCATAAAACTACTTAACCCCCCCCAACTGAGGTGACTTCCAAAACAGGAACCTAAGTCAACAAGGTTCCCTTGAGAGTGCTTTTGGAAATATCTCCACACAACAATGTTCGAGGATTTTTTTAAGGCATGCTTAGACCTGTGTAGATAGGTGAAGTCGATGCCTGGTACCTGTATCCTGCATCACCAAGTCAAGAGAAACATCTATACATATATATAAATATACAACCAATGTCAAACAAGGAGGGAGAGTGCAACATCGTGTGGATCTCCTATACATGTGACTACGACTGCCTCTCCTCATCCTACAAACACATCATATAGAATCAATATCAAGGCATAATTGGATTAGTATGGTTAGCTCCAAAAATAATCATTACTCCATAATGTAAATCAAGAATTGAATCATCTTTATAAGAAATACAATCAAATATATGAAATAACATGTCCTGATAAAAACTTTTAAATCATTTTCTATCTTCCATAAAATATTTTAATTATCCAAACATATACTCATAATGTCTCATCAACTAAAAATAAACAAAACATAGAGTCCATAATTCTCAATATAGAAATCATGTCTGTAAAAAATATCAAGATACTAGGGTGGGCATTACAGGTTAGGTGGGAGGTTATTGTCTTTAAGGTAATTATACATGTCTTTATAACATGGAGACTCGAGACCAAAAACCACACATGTTGATTCTATCATTGGAGCCTCATAGACTGGAACCATCAATTCATCTTCTACTAGAAAGTGGAATTGGGTTTCATTGCCTAACAAATCAATCAAATATGGTATAGTATCCATCGCATCTGCATATTTTCTTTGAACTATTGGAACTTGTTCAAATACAATGTAAAAGAAGTGCACAGTTTATCCATCAATTGTCTGTATGGGAAAAAAATTTCATCCTTTGTCATTTAATTATTATTGACCTAACTGATAACAAAATAGGAATGACCATAAACTCTCAGATTCTTTATCCTCCTTTGTATAGCCATTTTTAACCCAATTATTATAACTTCATACTTAGCTATGTTATTGGTACATGTATAATTGAGTCAAAAATATTTAGAAATTGCATCCTTTTGTAGAGTGACGAGTACTATTCCTTCTCATGCGTCATGGTTTGTATATGAGTCATCAAAGAATAATTGCCAAACTTCTATTGTTAATGCTTCCATGGTAAAAATACTCGGGGAATGTTAGGAATGAGTAATACTGAGAGGGGGAGAATCAATATTACAACACTTTAAATTAAACTATAACCAATTCCAAATAAACCATAAGCTTGCTAAAATGAAAAGAACACAAACAAATAACACAGAACTCATAACACTATTATTTGATGTTGAGGAAACCCTGGCTAAGTGAAAAACCTAGTGGGGATGGTACCCACAAGCATGCACTAAAGTATAATGTCCATGTTCAGAGACCTAGCCATGTTAGGAGCTGAATATTACATAGTATATTTCCTTGTTAAATTAATAACAACCTTGTTAAAGGTATACAACACCCTGTTAGTGGCCAGCTGAGCTTAGAGCTCTTACAACAAAAACTTTTGTTACAAAGTGTTCTCAGTAATGAACAAATTAAGTATCTTCAATGATTAGATAGTTCCTATCATAGTTATTAAATGATCTTTGTCAACCTATTATCTCGCATCAACCATTCACATAGATACATACATATCATTTGTTGTATCACATCTCATCATTTCACTTTACAATAAGCATATATATATATATATATATATATATATATATATATATATACATATATATATATATATATATATATATATATATATATATCTTCATCAAGTCTTCTCTTTTAACTATTATTACATAGTCAACTCTCAATATAAAATAGAATTAATAATTTAAAGAGAAAATACAAACTCGGTGATCTTACATAACCAAAATATAGGTTATCCAAAATCATAATCCAACTTATCTTGCTAGGACTCCATGACATACTCCTTAAATCATCGCTACTTATTCAACTTCTCTCTTACGTTGTTTTGTTGTCTATGCATGTTTTCAAACATCTCTAATCATTGTAATCATCTCCAAAACCAAATCAATATCAGGTGGATGTCATAAATAATCAATAGTATCTCCCTCTAATCTCTCTAGTCATAAAATGTCATACTTGATCTTCGCTATCCAAAACAATATTTTCATACTCTGTATTTCTACTTCTGTACTTACTTATTTTGAAGATTGTATCTCCAAAATAGAACTTCATTTCATGTGATCAATATATCAGATGTGTTATCATAAATGACAACCCATAAGTGTCTCATACCATGCCAAAAAATATCACTTTCCAAAAATCTCTTCTTTTTTTCTCTTTATATATATATATAT
>MU225293.1:4159488-4192105 GCA_018584345.1 Thuja plicata | reverse complement strand
TATATATATTCTCCTTAGTTCATTTTTATTCTCTTCTCCCCCTTTGACAACAATGACAAAGGTGCATAAAAAATGTACAAAAATATAGAATTTAGTGCTTGCTCACAAATTTTAGAATATCTTGAAAGGAATCTTCCAAGATCTTCATTTATGTACTCCATGATTCTACCAATAACTAACTAACATGAATTATCCATTAAGTGTATAAAATTATGTCTTAGATCCCTTTAACTCCATGGGCATAGAGTTAGTCAAATATTTTGTAGTCTTCTCCATGTCAGATAGATGAGCTTTAATAATTGATAGCTTAGGAGTGATTAAGTTCTTCAGAAAACCAAATCTTGTCATCACTCTCCCTTTTTCAATATCCAAGACATTCAACTTGTCAAGAATCCTTGTAACCTCTTTGTCCATCTCTATTAGAGATTGTGAGGAGATCTCACAACTGTCCATCATGTTTTTCAGACTTGCCCTATCTTTTAAAATAATATTTTAAATGTGTCTGATAGGGTTCATGCAGTAGTTGAATGGCATCCTTCCATGTGTAACACAACTTCTAGCCTTTGATGTAGCTATTTTCATAATGCCTGTCCCATGAAATAAATGAGAAAACTTCCTTTAGCTTCTTCTCTTGATAACTCTTCTCTTCCTTCTCTCCAACAATCTTCACTAAAGACTCATAGTGATTATCAAATTCATCTAGTGCCAAACTCAAAATCTCTTCTTCATCCTTTCATTGAAAGACAATAGGCACTGGGAGTAGTTTGTTCATAGTATTGACTACTCTAGTGATTACCTTAGTCTTCTTATCTCATTTCTTCTCAGATCTTTCTTTTGATTTTGTGAATGCACCAAAATATGATCTCAACAATTCATCCTCATCCATACTGTAAACATCATTACTTAAGGTTTTACCCTTACTTTCCAACAATAGAGTAGTGGATGTGTTAGGTTCATGTTTTACCTCAACTCTTTCATCTTCATCTTTTGTTGAATCTATCTCATTTCTCTATTCAGATTCAACTTTATGTCCTTCCTCTTTCTGTACTTCCCCTTCATCTGCCACTGTGTTGTTAATATTTCCTACAAATGGGTCCTTCTCATCAAGTGAAGTGTCAAGGGTCACACACACACCAAAAACATATAAATATGATTTCATGACATCTTCACTCATCTCAAAAATTACCTTAGTTGTCTTAGAAAATTCACCAATTCCTATAGGTGTAGGCATCATATGTTTAAGAGGTGGAGTATTCTTGGGAATATCACTCATATGTATTTGATCTAATGCCTTCTGAGTCTCCTCTAGGACTTTGTCATATTTTTTGACCATAATTTTTACTAATCTTTCTTTGGTTCTCAACAAGGGTTTGAGTGCTCCCAATATTCTTTATCTCTCTTGAACTGAAACTACTAGAAACATGTCATCAATAGCTTGATTCCTACTAGCCTCATCTTCAATAAATTCTAGTTGTTTTCTTATCTCTATTTTACTATATAGTTCCTCGGGTATACTTCCCTCTATCTCTTGTAGATTCTTCTTGAAAACAAGTAAATGATTTACTACTATGTATTCAATATTAAGTTTATCAGATTCCTCATACCTTTCATAGTATTTGTCCCCTGAAACTAGCTTCCCTTGATCAATATCTCTCTTCTCCAACATCTTCAAATAAGGCTTCCATACATGTCTACCACTTGTGGTCTCTTATTTGGTTTTCTTATCTTCTCCTTTAGTCCTCTGTTCTTTAGGAGGTGAATCCGGTTTAGTGGATCTTGTGTTTCTCTATGGTACTAGCTTTACTATCTCTTCTTGCAATGTCTTTTGTAGTGGAAAAGGCGTGGTTAAATCAATTACTGTAGAATGTGGACTAACTACCTACTCAATCTCTGGAGGTGGAAGGGTTGCAGTAGTAGTACTTTCCAACCCAAAAGGTCTCTTTGCCATATTTTTCCTTACTTCTTTCATTTATTCTTTGGTCAAACCTGCCTTAGCTCCATAGTCATCAATAATGTTTTATAATTTTATTTTCCTCATACCTCTAGTCTTCTCTTCTCTGAATTTAGCTTATTTGTCTTCATATGTTCCCCATCCCTCCTCAGATTTATCAAATTTAGATGCCAACACATGTTCGATTTGCATAGTTAGAACTTCTGAACTGACTTCATAACCCATAGGGTAAGACCATTCCTTCCTAGGTACAACTACCTCAAAGCATACACAACCAGTTTCAACCATGAAGTAAATTGTATCCTTGTATTTCTCAACTAACTCTTTAGGAATTTTGAATCTTTCTTTCATTTACCTCTGGAGAATCTTGATCATGCCAAACAGTTCACCATCAATCCATCTATTGTTTTGTCTTTGGTAGCTTTGTGATGTCTAAATACTAGTGGGTATCCCTTCTCTCCATGCTCTAGGGTGCATGCCTTGAAACTTGTGCTCAATATGGATATACATATGAACTAGGAGTGAGCCAAACCTAAAAGTCTTAGATTTATCCCTCTTAATTATCTTTACATTCTCCAAGAATTGATGTGCCAGAAATTTTCATAGGATATAATTAGTGTTTTCCTTTATCATCATATAATCCATCATAATTAATCCTACAAAAATTGAATTAGACATATTGATGTAGTAGAATTTGTATCAAAGTATCATCGCAATCAGTCTAACATAAATGTAGAAAAATATCATTCACTGTCATAGCTCGCATGTCCAATTTAGAATATGTTAGGGTTTCAACTTGTTTATTTATGTTCTTCTTAACCACAATGATAACTCCAGTGTTGTCTAACCCAATTATCTCATGATTTAATTGACTACATATATTTACAGTTTGTTCTCCTATCCAGATGAACTGATCATGAACTTTGCTAAGTAAGATCTTGAACCATTCATCTTTGCTGAACTCATACAGATCCAATATTTTCATAATTCTTATTTCATCTATGTATTTTTATTCATCCTTCATTTTACCATTATCACTCGTGTATTCCATTTTAGTATAAATTTCATCAACACCCAATATATCATACTTTCAATGAATGTAATCCCTAATATCCTCTACATGCAAGACGTCATGCAATGTTTGAGACAAAGATCCTTCAGGGTCATCTTCACAAGATTTAAATGGATGTTTCTTGAATTTGTATCTAGGTCGATCTACAACATCATAAATCAAGGGTGCATCTATAGATTCTATATGATTAGATGATGTAAATATGTTAATCATGTTGAATTATGAATTCCCGCTTTGATCGATCATGCAATATAGTTATTATATTGTCTGATACTCTCTGATCTCTACTTGTCTTAGGTCATTTATCTTCAAATGGTAAAGAAATAAGTATCTTAGATGTCCTTTATTCATCATTAAGTGTAAAATGCACGTTACCCAATACACAACTTTGTATACTGTATGCATCGTCCAATGTTGTGCTCTTAGATATAAGTCCTATGATGTTTGCACATATCACAACTAAGCTTGTTGGAGCTTACTACTCAAAATAAGGGGCTAGATATATTCTGATATCTTCATCCAATGATCCCCCTAAGGCTATGATCGACCATTGGTGTCGATGTGTTCACATCACGCGAAGATCCTGTAGCATCTATTGTCTCTCCCTGAACAAATATCTCACTTGACTCTTTCATTTTCCATATCTTACCATTGTTTTTATCTTCTTCTTTCTTGAAAAAAATGTCAAATTCACTCCTATATTTTCAAGAATCTTACCAATATCACTATCATTCTTCTTTGTATCCATAGGAGATGGTACTCTTCTATTATTTACTCCATTATATCTGCAAAACTTTGCTATATGACCTTGATTTTTACATTTGTAGCATATGATCTTAGCTGTTGATTCTTCTCTAGTGTTATCTTGTCTATATCTAGATTGATTAGGTTTTTGGTATTCTTCCTCCTTGTGTCCATATATATTACAATTAAAACAATAACCAGAAAAATATTTAAAAGGGGTATTACCTCTGCAATCTCACTTCATGTGTCCAAACGTGTTACATCCAAAACATCTACCTATAAATGGTTTGATCTATTATCTAGGTTCTTCAAGAATAGGTCTCTCTCCATCAATCTTTGCATCATTATTCTTCTTGAATCTTAGAACATTTAGCTTCATTGAATCCAATACCAGTCATATTACCTTTAGGCTTCTATCTGTCTCTTTGTTCATCGATCAATTTACTGCTCATGTGAAGTTTCTCAATGTGTTTCTTTGTCTCAACAAGTTCACATTTTATGATCCGATTATATTTCTCCAATTCTAGATACTTGGTGTTGTAATGGTGAAGGTAAATTTTCATTTCTCCCATCATAATATTAGCATTCTTCAAATATTCTTCAGTCTTGTTCTTAGCATCCTTTTCTTCCTGAATCTCTTTAGCCATTGCTTCATTATTAATCTTTAGAGTATCATTTTCTTTTTCAATTTTCTTTATCTGGTCTAAATTATCATTGTCTAAATCTTCTTTTATCTGAACCATAAGATCATGTCTCTTATTTCTAGAAATTTCAAACTGATCTTTTAATTTCTTAATGAATCCCTCAGCTCTTCTTAGACTGAATCTCCAGTCACCATTTTCTACTTTTCTCTATCAAGGTCGTCAAGTGCTACTTCAAAGTTCTCTTCCAAACTTACTAAATCCATGTTGATCTCCCTTCAGTTGTTAGACTTTATCTTCAATGGCCAATATCTATGATATAAATTTTTAGGATTGAATAATACTGAGAGGGGGGTGAATCAATATTACAACACTTTAAATTAAACTTAAACAATTTCCATGTAAACCATAAGCTTTTTGAAATGAAAAAGAACACAAAAAATGACATATAACTCATAACACTGCTATTTTTTGTCAAGGAAACCATGACCAAGGGAAAACCTGGGTTGGGATGGTACCCACAAGAATGCACTAAAGTATAATGTCCCTGTTAGCAGACCTAGCCCTATTAGGAGATGAATATTACAGAGTACATTTCCTTGTTAAAGGAATAAAAACCTTGTTAAAGGTATACAACACCTTGTTAGGAGCCAACTGAGATTATAGCTCTTACAACAAGAAATTTTGTAACAAAGTGTTCTCAGTAATGAACAAAACAAGCATCTTTCTTCATCAAGTTGGCTCTTTTAATTATTATTACATAGTTAGCTCTCAATACAAAATAGAATTAATAATGTAAAGAGAAAATACAAAGTTGGCATTCTTACAAAACCAAAATATTGGTTATCCAAAATCATAATCCAACTTAGCTTTCCAGGAGTCCATGACATACTCCTTAAATCATCGCTACTTGTTCAACTGCTCTTTTACATTGTTATGTTGTCTGCATATGTCTTCAAATCCCTCTAAATCATTTTAATCATCTCCAAAACCAAATTCACCTCGGGTGGAGGTCATACACACTCCATAGTATCTCCCTCTAATCTCTCTAGTCATAAACCATCGTACTTGACCTTCACTATCCAAAACAATACTATTATACTTTGTATTTCTGCTTCTATACTTAGTTATTTTAAAGACTATCTCCAAAACACAACTTCATTCCAAGTGATCAATATATCAAATGTGTTTCCATAAATGACAACCCATAAGTGTCTCATACCATACCAAAAAATATCACTTGCCTATAGGGAACTTAGAGACAATAGGTTGATGGTTTAGAATATGGAATTTTGCTAGTTATTTAGCAATTCCTTGTCCTTTTATAGCCTTGCAATCCACATACTCAATATCAAACTTCTTTAAAATCATCACCCATTTGGCGATTATTCTTGTTTTTGTTTCTTTACTTAATAGATACTTCAATGGTTCAATGTGTGCTATGATCTTAGTTTAATGACTCAACATATAGTGTCTCATCTTTTGAGAAGTGAAGACTACTGCGAGACATGCTTTCTAAATTGATGAATAGTTTAGCTAATATTTGAAAAAAATTAGGCTAATGTAGTAAATAGCTCTTTCCTTTCCTTTATCATCATGTTGTGCTAGGAGAGCACCTAGTGCTGAATCTATCAGTGAAATGTATAGCAGAAGTGGTTTACTAGGAGTTGGTGGAACTAACACTGGAGAACTCAAGAGATAGATTTTAAAAATTTGGATATCTTGTTCACATTTTTATTTCCACACAAAATTCACTCCTTTATGAAATATATGTTGAAATGAATGACACTTATTTTCCAACTATGCTATAAATCTTCTGATGGATTGCAACCTTCCCTGAGTTCCTCTGATTTGTTTTAGATTCATTGGAGAAGGAATGTCTAATATTTCTTTTACTTTTTTAGGATCCACTTAAATGCCTTTGTACGAAACTATAAATCAAAGAATTTTTCCATATGTGACCTCAAAAGTGCACTTCTTTGGGTTCAACAAAACCTTGCATTCTTCCAACCTATCAAAAATTGATCCCAATACTTGCAGATTTGTCTCTATGATTTTTTATTTGCCCAATATGTCATCTACATAATATTCCATGGTCTTATGCATCATGTCATGAAAGATCATTTTCATTTCTCTTTGGTAGGTAGCACCATAATTTTTTACACCAAATGGTGTCATGTTCCAACAATATGTTCCTCAAGGACAAGTCAATGAATTTTTATGTTGATCTTCAAGAGCTATCTTGATTTGATTATATCCTAAGAAACCATCCATTAGAGATAATATTTCATTTCCTACTGTCAAATGAGCTATCATATCAATAATTGGTAGAGGAAAATCATCTTTGGGACAAGCCTTGTTCAAGTCTCTAAAATATGTATATATACGGATTTGACCATTATGTTTTGTAACTAACACAAGATTGGATATTCAGTATGCATAAGGAATGAGTCTTATGAAACTATCACCTAGAAGCTTCTTTAGCCCAGCCTTCACAAATAAGGTGACACGTGGATGCATATTTTGAAACTTTTGTTTTACTGGTTTTGCATTTTGTAGAGCTTGGTAAGTGATGTAGTACAAACTTCAGATCTAGACCTGGCATGTCAGCATATGACCAAACCAAGTTTACTTGCCTCTTCTTGAAGAAGTCAATAAATTGTTCTTTTTTCTCAGGTTAGAGATTTTGCAAGATAGATCTTCTTATGGTGGATTTCATCCCCTAAATTAACTTCAATAGTGTCTTCTACTAATAATGCTGATTTTTCCTCTTCTAATGGAAGGGATTCTAACTTTCCATCTTCTAGTGCCTCAAAAAGGTTTTCACTAGAAGATACATATTTTTTTTTACTTTTTTAACGGTTAAGAAGTACCTTTTGATTTTCACTTAGTGACCTTTCTTTTTTCTTTTTATTTTTAATTTTTGACTAGAAAGTGGAGCCGCCTCTCCAAAGTATGAAAATATGTCCAAATTAAAAGAAAACCCACTCTTGTGATCTCCTAATGGTATTGGTAGGAATAACAGTCCACAAGAAAACTGAGAGGGGGGGTGAATCAGTTGTAGTATAGATTATTAAACTTTAAACTTTATAAACCATATCATCAAAAGTAAGTGATAACACAGTAAATTCCAACACCATAACACAATATTTTTGTCAAGGAAACCCTGTTAAAGGTAAAACCCCAGTGGGAATTAACACCCACAAATAATGTATTGAGAGTATATTATCCCTGTTAGGGTCTTGTTACAACATTACAGTACACAGTCCCTATTAGGAGACAGAGCTTGTTAGGAGTCAAAGAAAATAGTAGGCTTGCTACCAAGGAACACTACCCAAATAATGTTAAAGCCACCCTCAAGGATTTACAATCAGAGTCAAGTGTATAAAGTAAATATACAATCTAGTGAACTGTCTGATAGCAACTATCTTTTCTTGGTCAGTTCCATTGAAGTATAACAATCATCAACTTTTCTCTATATCCAGTAATCAACAAGCTTTGCAGCTTCCACACATCTCTACCCTTTTAATCTCTACCACATCTACTCCACAAGAAAGGATCACTCATATGTACCCTCTTACAATAATTCATTAGGTCTGCCATTTAAGCTTTCCTAATGCATAATTAACTAGGTCGGCCAATTAAGGCTTTCCATCATATAAATAATTTTATAACCCCTTGATAAGATATTCATAGTACCTATAACAAGTAAACATCAATTACAATCAATCACATATACTTCCAGATCTGTAATCCACGGTCATAATTAATTTCACACGCTACATGTTTGAAGTCGGCCAGTAAATAGGTCTTCTCCACAATACATGCCATAGCTGACATCACCTATAACAAAACAACAATCAAACTCAACCCATTGCTCCAACATATGTCGGCTATCCATTGTATTCTCCTGTGATCACTCCCCCTAAGGAGTAGATCCATACATCAAGTTCAGAGAGTGATATATCTCTGAAAACCACTGGACTAATGCATATTTGCATCAATTAATTACCACTGGGAGGGGCCACCACCCCAAGCATGCCTCTCAGATATTCAAAAGAATCTTTTGGAAAAAGTTTGGTAAATATATCTGCTATATGTTCCTTTCTGCTAATGTACTCCAGTCTAATTTCTTTATTTGCTACCTTCTCCCTCAAGAAATGATAATTAATAGAAATATGCTTAATTTTTGAATGCATTATAAGATTCTTTCACATGTTTACTATGCTAGTGTTATCACAATGAATAACCACTGGTGCTTTGAAATTTATTCCAATGTCTTCCAACATTTGTTTCATCCAAACAACTTGTGTGCAATTTGTTGCAGAAACAACATATTCTAACTTAGCAGTAGATTGAGCAATATAGTTATGCTTTTTTTTCAACCAAGAAACCAGCCTTTTCCCAAGGAAAAATGCACCACCACTTGTACTATTCTTGTCATCCACATTACCTGCCCAATCAACATTAGTAAAAGCCAATGCCTGCAAAGTAAAATCATCAGATTTTCATACAATAATCCATATTCTATTGTCCATTTCAAATATCTGAAAATTCATTTCACATTAGCAATTGTGTTTCTTTAGGATCTGCCTGATATCTAGCCACAATTCCAATTGCATTGGTAATATATGGTCTAGTATGTGTTAGATATTGTAGACCTCCAATCATCGATATGTACTTATTATGAACAACACTTTAAGTTTCATCACTATTAGTCAGTTTGTTTCCTATCACCATAGGTGGTCCAACAGGTTTACAATGTTCCATTCCAAACTTTTTCAACATTTATTTAAGGTACCTGGTCTGAGATATTAAAATCCCATTTTTACTCTGATTAATTTGCAAACCAAGAAAAAATTTCATCTTATCATTCATTGACATTTCAAATTCATTTTCCATTTCTTTGGCAAAGTTATTACTCATATTATCATTGCCTCAAAAAATGATATCATCAAAAAAAAAATTTATAATCTAGATTCCATCTTCTTCAGTTCTTAAGTATAGATTACTATATGCATTACCTTTCCTGAAACCAAGACGAAGTATATATTTTTTCAGTCTTGCATATCATTCCATTGGTGCTTCTTTCAGTCCATACATTTCTTTCTTTAGTCTGTAAACCATGTTCTCATCATCTGTCAAAGGAAAACCATCATGTTGCTCAATGTAAACTTCTTCTTCTAGATCACCTTTCAAGAATGCTGACTTCACATCAATCTGTTGACTTCACATCAATCTGATAAACCTTAAAGTCTTTATGTGCAGCATAAGCAAGGAATAATCTCACAGCTTCCAAGCTAGCAATAGGAGAAATTTTTTCTTCATAGTTTGTGCCTTCTTGTTGTGAGTAGCCTTTACATACCAGTCTAGCCTTGTTTCTTACCAATGTTCCTTCCTCATCCATCTTGTTTCTGAAAACTCATTTAGTGCCAATCACATTTTTGTTCTCAGGTCTTGGAACCAATTCCCAAGTATTATTTTTCTTTATTTATTCTAGTTCTTCTTCCATAGCTTTAGTCCAAGATCAATCTCTACATGCTTCATCAGTAGTCTTTGGTTCAACTTGAGAAATCAAACAGATCTCATCTATAACTCTAGATCTAGTAATCATGCATTTTTTTGCATCACTAATAATTTGATATTTAGGATGGTTCTTCTTAACATACCTTGGTTTCTTCAATGTCTCAGTAGATTGACTTTGTTCATCTTCAATCTCATCGTCAACCATCAGAGATTCTTTAGGTTTAGCAGTAACCTCTTTTTCTGTAATCTGACCACAATCATAAATCATTTCCTGAATCTAAAACTTTTCATATATCCTCACATTGGCACTTTCAATCAATTTCCTCAATCTCAGATTGAAACACTTATAATATTTACTCTTGATGGAATAACCAAGAAAGATTCCTTCATCACTTCTAGCATCAAACTTTCCTATCTCATCATCTCTCTTGATATAAGATTTAATTCCAAATATTCTAAAATATTTCATAGTAGGTGTATGATTAAACCATAATTCATAAGGATTTTTACTTGTACCTTCTCTGATCTAAATTATGTTAAGTGTGTACACAACAGTCCCAACTGCTTCTCTCTAGTGTACATGCGATACATTTCCTTCCAGCAACATAGTCCTTGTAGCATCTAATATAGTTCTATTTCTTCCCTCTACTATATCATTCTGTTGTGGAGTTCTAGGGGCTGAAGTCTGTCTGTTTATTCCATTTTCTTCACAATATGCATTAAATAGCTCTGATGTAAACTCTCTTCCTCTGTCTAATCTCAAAAACTTCATCTTTAAACCAGATTCATTCTCAACTTTTTCTTTGAATAACTTGAACTCAAATGCTTCAGAATTCTCTCTCAAATATGTAACCCACATCATTATAGAAATGTCATCAACAAATAGTATAAATTACCTTTCACCATAGTATGATCTTGTTCGTGTAGGACCACATAGATTTGTATGTATCAGATCCAACTTCACTTTTTCTGAATAATCTTTTCTTTTAAAAGTTCTTCTAGTCTGCTTCCCCATAACACATTCTCTACACATAGTGTTAGATGGCTTCACAATCTTAGGTAGATCTCTTATTGCATTAGTTGTACTTGCCTTCACAATGTTATCAAAGTTAACGTGACAAAATATTTTGTGCCATAACCAACTATCATGAATCTTCACAATAAAACAAGAAGCCTCAGATGTGTTCAATTCAAATACATTACCTCTATATTTAGTACCAGATGTGATCAGGTCTCCTATTTTACTCTTGATAGAACATTTCCCATTAATGAAGCTCAATTGATAACCCTTGTCCACTAGCTGTCCAACACTCAAAAAATTATGCTTAAGTTCATCAACAAGTAATACATTGTCAGTGTTAGTCTTTCCATCCAAAGAGATAGATCCAACTCCAATAATAAGCTTAGGAGTATTGTCACCAAATATGACAACACCTCCATCATGTATTTTCAAACTCAAAAACTTGTTTTTATCTCCACTCATATGATGTGAACAACCACTATCTATAACCCATTCAAATTTCTTTTCAACTCAAGATACTAAGGTTTTTTCTTCATGCATAGGTACATCATACTTAATAGCAATAAATCCAGTTTCATCATATTCACCATCATCATCATCTGATATACCCTCACTAGCATAATAACATTCCTTGTCTTTTGAATATTTAGACTTGAAAAACTTAGGTTTGTGCTTTGGAACTCTTGTAGGAAGTCTAGATGCAAAATGACCAATCTTGTTAAATAAAAAAGATTTCAAAGGTAATTTGCCTTCAAATTTACCCTTACCTCTCTTTTCTCTTCTAGAAATCAGTTCCACAACTTCATCTAGCTTCCTTTCTTCTTCTTGTATTTGTTGCCATTCATCATCATAATCTCCAAGCTCTTCTCTTATGTCACTACTGTTGGTGTTTGCATTTCCAGATAAGGTCTTTTTGTTCTTGTGCATGGTTACCTTGAATGTTGACTCAACTTTAGGTAAAGTTTCTCCCAATTCTGTGGTCTCAAAATTAGTTAGTTTTTCAATGAACATTTCTCTGGTGAAGTTCAGTGTCAAAGGTATAATTTCCTCTATAGCTTGTACTTTGGTTTTGTATACAGGTGTCAAAGATCTGAGTATCTTTGCAATAACTTCTTCCTCACTAAAAGTTCCTCTAGATTTTCTAATGCCAGTAACCACTTTAGTAATTATCTATGCATATACCCTAATGTTCTCATTTTCTCTCATCTTTGTGTTCTAGTTTTGTAACTTTGCTTGCTTTGTAAAGTTGTCTCCAACATATAATGCTTCCAGTCTTGTCAAGATCTCATGTGCAAAGTCCAAGTCCTTTACTTCAATGAATTCTCCCTCTGAAAGAGGGCTGATCAAAGAATCCCTTGAAACCATATTGCATGAAAAAAACTTCTTCTAATCTTCAGTAGCCTTCTCTAACTCATCCTCAGTCGCTATCTTTTCATCTTTCTTTGTGATCATCTAGTAATCAATTCCCAGACATAGAAAATGTGTTCTCATCTTGTTCTTCCAACTGTTAAAGTTTTCATGATCAAACTTTGGACTATCCTTCCTGTACTAAGTCATCTTAAGGATCACCTCAAGCTATTAAAATTTCTCTCTAAGGACCAGTAGCTTTGATTAAAATTTATAAACCATATCAGCAAAATTAAATGATAGCATAGTAAATTCCAACACCATAACACAATATTTTTTGTTGAGGAAACCTTGTTATAGGTAAAACCCCACTGGGAATTAACACCCACAAATAATGTACTGAGAGTATAGTATCCCTGTTAAAAGATATTATCCCTATTAGGAGCTTGTTACAACATTACAATATAGAGTCCATATTAGGAGACAAACCATGTTAGGAGCCAAAGAAAATAGTAGGCTCACTACAAAGGCACATTTTCCAAAGAAGGTTAAAGCCACCCTCGAGGGTTTACAATCTGATTCAAGTTAATAAAGAAAATACACAATCTAGTGAACTGTCTGATAACAACTGTCTTTGCTTGGTCAGTTCCAATGAAGTTTAACAATCATCAAATCTTCTCTATATCCAATAGTCAATGAGATTCACAGCTTCCACACATCTCTTCCCTTTTAATCTCTGCCACATCTACTCCACAAGAAAATATCACTCATATATACCCTCTTACAATAATTCATTAGGTCCGTCAATTAAGCTTTCCTAATACATAATTAACTAGGTCAGCCAATTAAGGCTTTCCATCATACAAATAATTATATAACGCCTTGATAAGATACACATGGTACCTATAACAAGTAAACATAAATTACAATCCATCACATATAATTCCAGATCCACAATCCATTCTCATAATTAATTTCACACGCTACATGTCTGAAGTCAGCCAGTAAATAGGTCTTCTCCAAAATACATGCCACAGCTGACGTTACTAGTAACAAAACAACAATCAAACTCAACCCATTACTCCAACATATCTCAGCTATCCACTACTTAACCCACTTGTTATAATTGTGGAAAGCCTGGTCACACTGCTAATGTATGTAGAAGTGAACTGATGAATGTTCTAAGAACCACTTGTTTTAATGGTTATTGTTACAATCGCAATACATATGGTCATCAAGATTATGAGTGCAGATCAAGAACTAGTAATAGATCATCTAAAAGGAGTTTCAATGGCTATTGTTATTCATGCAAAAATTTTGGACATAAGGAAGAACATTGCAGATCAACTACACCTAACAAACCGGTGAATATTCTAAGAGAAGGTAACATGAATATTTCATGCACTATTTGTGGAAATTATGGACATGTTTCTATGAAATGTCAATTGAGAAACCCTAGAGGTAATTTTGGACTATGAAGCTCAATAGGTATGGCATGCTTCTATTTTCATAATATTAGACATCTTGTAAGAGATTTTAGATATAAGAACCAATCACCAAGCAATGATGATGAGAAAGGAAAACAGACTGTTAATATTAAAAAAGTAAGGAATGAAATGAAAAAGGTTTGTGTAAAGAAAGAAGAAAGAAAAGGAGATGCCAATGAATTTCCAGGTAACCCTACATCCTATGGCTTGAGGGATTCATCCTCAAACTAAGCTAGTAAGTTTTTCTTTGGGACTGAATTTCAATGTCATATGTAAGTTGTCCCTTATAGTAATGAGAGGTAATATCTATTTTCATAATAAGATGCATTGATGTTGATTTTGATGAGTTTCACAAAGATGAGTTGTTATGTATCACTGATTGTATCATTTTTGAAAGTTATGTGTTAATCCTACTTTTTTCATTAACTAGTGAAAGTTGTAATCGGTGGAGTGAGATCGGTGAATTGCATTTAATGCTTAACTAGTCGTTTGTTAACTTTTTGGGAAAATAAAATAGAGATAAACCTATTCATTATGCACATTTCATTTCGAAGAACATTTATGAGACCTAAGTGTTAGTTCATTGTGAGAACTATCTGTGCTAATAAATTTCAAATATTCAAATTGAGAATTCAAAATCCCTAACTGATATATCAAGTTGAGTGGTGATCATTTGCAAAGAACTTGGAGTTTTCAAGTTGCTAAGAAGAAATATATTTGGTTTAATATAGCGTCAAGGGTTGCTACACCTATGTTGATCAAAATATCTAAGGAGGTGGAACCTGAACATAAGTTACATCCATTGAAGGTAGAAAAAGTTGACAAAACCAGTGCCCTATCCCTAATTCCACCTTGAGTTCTATTGATCGAAGACTTAAGAACTTTCATTCACTGTAATATTTTTGAATTAGGCAGTGAAAAGATATAGAAGGAGTATTTAGCTATGTTCAATGATGGTGAAATCAAAACAAGTTCAAACACCTTCAAATGAAGGGTTGACACATATTCTAGACTTACTTGATATTTTAAAGGAAGAATGGATAAGATATGTTTTGACACATTTTCATGATCAATTCATATGGTTGGAGGAACCAATCAACAACAAGAAGAAGAAGAAAATCTCATCATTTCTCTTTACAAAATGTATGTATATATATACACACACACACACACACACACACACACACACACACACACACACACACACACACACACACACACATATATATGCACATATATATGTATGTATATATATATGTATATATATGTGTATATATATGTATGTATATATATATATGTATATATATGTATGTACATATATATGCATATATATGTATGTACATATATATATATATATATATATATATA
This sequence comes from Thuja plicata, assembly GCA_018584345.1. NCBI lineage: Eukaryota > Viridiplantae > Streptophyta > Pinopsida > Cupressales > Cupressaceae > Thuja > Thuja plicata. Next base: position 4,176,948 of record MU225293.1, on the reverse strand, counting down.
TATGTATATGTATATGTATATATATATGTATATATATATATGTGTGTATATATATGTATATATATATATAGACTTTTGTAAAGCAGAGATATAGAAGATGGATGAGAAAATATATATTTGTATGTGTATATGCAAATGTCAGAGAAGAGGATGAAATATATCATTGAAGAACTATGATTGGAACTATCTAAGCATTGGAGATGTTTTTTTTGTTCATTACTGAGAACACTTTGTAACAAAAGTTTTATTGTAAGAGTTGTAAGCTCGGTTAGCCCTTAACAAGGTGTCATATACCTTTAAGAGGGTTGTTATTCCCCTAACAAGGAATTGTACTATGTATTATTCAGCTCCTAACAGGGCTAGGTCTCCTTATAGGGACATTATACATTAGTGCATGTTGGTGGGTACCATCCCCGCTGGGGTTTTCCATTGGCCAGGATTTCCTCGACAACAAATAATGGTGTTATGAGTTCTGTGTTATTTTTTTTATGTTCCTTTGATTTCAGTATGCTTATGGTCTATTTGGAATTGGTTTAAGTTTAATTTAAAGTGTTGTAATACTGATTCACCCCCTCTCAGTATTACTTAATCCTAAGATGAGAATGGTAAGGTAATAAGGAACAAGGAAAGATTAGTATCCAAGGGTTACACTTAAATTGAAAGAATTTACTTTGATGATATGTATTCCCCTTTTTCTTGGATGGTGGCGATTAGGATATTTATAGCTTTTGTAGCATATAAGGATTTCAAGTTTTATCATATGGATGTCAAGTCATCTTTCTTGAATGGAGAACTAAAGGAAGAAGTGTACATTGAACAACCAGAAGTATTCAGTTTAGAAGAAAATCTAGATATAGTATGCAAATTAAAGAAGGTAGTGTATGGTTTAAAACAAACATTGAGAGCCTGGTATGGAAGATTAGATAGATGTTTTGTGGATAGAAGTTTCAAAAAGGCTATGTATATAATTACTTGTATTAAAATATGTATTCATGTCAGATCATGATTACTATTGTGTATGTTAATGTTATTATTTTTGGAGAAAATGATGATTTGTGTAAGAGATTAGTAGAGGAGATGCATAAGGAGTTTGAGATTTCTGTGATTGGAGAGTTGTATTTCTTTCTTGGATGGCATACAAATACAAGCAATGAAGGTATATTGATTTCTCAGTCCAAGTATCTCAAGGAGATGTTAAAGAAGTTTGGGTTGGAGAATTCTAAACTGGTTTGTACTCTAATTTTTACTAGTTGTAAGTTGACTAAGGAGTATGAGTCACTGAAAGAAGATGCAAGAAAGTATAGATCAATGATTGGTGGATTATTGTACCTGATTTCTACCAGACCAAATATTATGTATGAAGTATGTTCTGTATCCATATTTCAACAAGAACTGAAAGAATCACATGTTATGGCAGAAAAGAGAATTTTCAAATATCTAAAAGGTGCATAAGATTTTCCCTTATGGTATCCAAAAGGATCATATTTCAAGATGAAATATTATACAAAACAATATTATGCAAGTTTTGTGGCTAATCAAAGAAGTACCAGTGGTGGATCTTATTATCTTGGCTCCTGGTTAGTTTCTTGGTCAAGCAAGAAGAAGGATTATGTAACATTATCAACTGTTGAATCAAAATACATTACAAAATCCTCATATTGTACTAAGGTATTATGGATGAAAAAAACTTTGAAGGATATAGGTTTTACCTTTGATGCTCCAGTTTCTATTATGTGTGACAATAACAATGTTATAAATATATCAAAGAATCTAGTACAAGATTCTAGAACGAAGCATATATCTATTACATATTATTTCTTAAGAAAGAAGGTGTTGGAAGGTGAAGTGAAGGTTGAGTATGCTCCTCCAAAGGAGAAAATAGTATATATGTTTGTAAAACCTTTGTTCAAGTTTACTTTTGAGTATCTCATGAGGAAGTTAGGCATTTTTCCCCTTCCTAGTCTTCACTAGATGCACCGGTGTGTGCATTCGTCTAACATTTTGCATGTTTATTCCTTTAGAGATAAATTCTTGGAGAATTCCTCTCAGGGGGAGAAAAGTAAGTCAGTAAGGGGGAGTTTTGGCCCTTTTTCATTCTTTTCAAAGGGTGAGAAAGTTGGAGAAATTTGGAGAAGTCCAGTGAACCTTCATGTTAATATCTTTTCAAGTTGTTTTCTTTTTTATTGATGAATGTTTTCATTAATGAAAAAGGAGGATATTTTTATAATGTGAATTTGATGTTATTCATGGTGTTATCATTAATATTTTTCATTTATGTCAACATATCATATGCATATTCATGTTTTTTTTATGTCAGTTTGTGTGTATCGATATATTTGGTGTATCAAAAGAGGTGTTCACCAAAGGATGTGTCTTAACTATTCTTCCTTATCCTTTACTATGGTGGTCCTTTTCCTTGTACAACATATGGTGGATCATTTACTTGGGTTCAGTCCTATTTGGAGAATGTACATTCATGTTTTAGTCTCAGCAGATAGTATGTAATGTGCTCTTCTAATCCGTTGGTACCGAAGGCTTTGGAGATGGTGTGGTGTGTTTTTCTACATGAGGCATGTTCTATTGATCAAGGTGGTCCGTATTTCATTTCTTACCACTACAAGAATGTTTAGGTGTGACCTATTTAAATTGTTTTAGATGACATGGTTGTTCGCATCAAGAACTATAAGAAGAGTGATGATTTTAGCTGTTTGTGTGGCATGTTTGATTCTTGTATCTGAAAAAATTGTGAATTTGTTCATAGGAGAACTGTGTTGGTGATTATGCATGTGTATGTAATCGGTATCCAATTTATATATCATTTCTCTATTATAGTGTACTGGTAATAGAGATCTCAGTGGTGGATACAATCTATTTTTATATATTTTTGCAGTGAGCCTATGTGTGTTCAAAGTTAACCATATTCATTTGTAAGGTTAGTTATCCAAACCATTAGTAGGCCAACCACCAATGAACCAACCTACAGTGAGCACAACCAATAGTGAACCTTTGTAAAAATCCCCTTTGTCGATATTTCATTTCAATTTAATTAGCTTCTCTACGGTGTCTCCCAATTTGGGTTTGAACTTAAATCTTGGTGTTCTTTGTGTCAGTATTTTTTACTTACATGTTCATATCTAGTGTGAATGCTTAATGTGGTTAACAGATAGATCAAAATTTGATATTGTTATTTTTTATGATCTTACCAAAAAATTAAATGTTTTATTAAGTGTGAGGGAGTAATTTAATCACCCCCTATCATATATTCAGCCTATTCAATAGATAGCATGTTGCATTGAGTGAGGAGCTTTTTGTGTGCTCCATTTTTCATTCCTTCCTCCATGGGTATGCCTTGGTCCAACATATTTCAAATTTTATGTGGGAAACTTATAAAATGATAATTAATATTATGCCTGGCTGACGTGGATGAATATGGAAGCATGAAATAGTATATGTAGAGGATAATTTATGTTTAATGGAAAGATAATAGGTGTGTGAGTGATGAAAACTTGAAGAGAAGATATTCAGACATCATTATGCAACTATGTGCAACTGGTCATAGTAGATTATTATTTTGTGTTCTAGTTGGTGTGAAATATTTTAGTCGTGGATTTTTTTTTATTATTCCTTATTTTGGTAGTTAGTTGAGTTTCATATGTAATAGTTGGTTTACCTATGTAGGGAAGTTAGTCAAATTGATAGTGAGCCAACCAACAGTGAACCTTGCCAATGGTGGGCTTACTGACAATGCGGCTTTGTAAAAATCACCTTAACTAATGTCACCTTAACTGGTGTTCTTATTCATTAGATTAGTTTCTTCAAGGTTTTCCCCATAATGTTATAATTTGAAGTTGATGTTATTCATGGTGTTGTCATTAATAGTTGTCATTGATATTAACATATAATATTCATATTCATGTTTTTCTTATGTCGGTTGATGTGTACCGATATATTTGGTGTATTGGTAGAGGTGTTCACTGAAGGATGTGCCTTAGATACTTATGCTTACCTTTTACAGTGGTGGTCCTATTCCTTATGCAACATATGGTAGATCATCTATTTGGGTTCAGTCTTATTTGGAGCATGTTCATGTTAGTAATAACTGGGAGGGGCGGTGAATCAGTGGCCTTAAAAATTAATCCTTAAATCAACCCTTCAAACTTAGTATCACAAAATTATACCTCTAGTTATCTTCAGTCCTACAAGATGATTGCCTTGAAATACTTATATCAAATTACTACTTGTCGGAATGCTTTGTAAAACCTTCTACTATATGTTTACCAATAAGACGTCTTTCTATTTACCGAAACACAGTAAATAACTAGCATATACCAATCAATCCAGATTTACTTATGTGAAATACAAAATAGTAAAGTGATGAATCATAGACACATTAACACATGGATTTTTAATGTGCAAACCCTGTTAAGGGAAAAACCATTGGGACCGGTACCCAAAATCCTCACTCTTCTAAAGTGATCTTGGTGAAGGGCCAACCTTGTTAAACGTTACAAACACACTGTTAGGTGTGACCTTGTTAGAGGATTTAAATGAATAGTTTGGCACTTAGTATCTGGCATCTAATGCTACCATCCTTGATCAAACACTCACTTGGCTTGTCAATAGGTATCAGGCATATCCAATGCTACTTTGTATGATCAAAATTTTTGATGCTCCTTGGGATGTATCTCAATTACAAAAGACTTTAAAGTCCTGATCAATTAAGAAAATTGATGATTCAATGGTTAAACTGAAACAGTAAATTGATTTGTTCACATATACAACTAGAATTGCAAATTTTTAGATCTATTATAAGTGAATTACCTTTCTGATCAATGTTATCAATTCAATACCTTTGCTCCACACTGTTCCTCTCTGTGATGATGTATCACTATTCATTAGTGTCTACAAAATTTATCTCTTTCCTCAGCTTGATTGATGAGGTCTGAATGAAGACTTTCTTCTCCTTCAGAATCTTTTCAGCATCTATTCTCTTGTCACTCCACTTATTCATAATGAATAAGCTTGTCTCTTATATAGACATGATTTCACTATTTATTAGCTTTCTTGATCTTGGCGTGATCCATAATTCTTGCTAATTATATTTAAAGAAAAACTCCTTATTTAACTCATACAGATCTTCTTGCCAACTGGACTAAGTAGCTTTAAATCTTTTACTTATCTCTAGCTTTATCTTGTCGATTAAAACAATGATAAGTACCACTTAAGTCTATTTTTAGCTCTTAACAACTAAGCATTTTTTCATTTCTGACCTCTTTGTTCTATTGGTCAATACTTTAGTTAGTTGTTGGTGAAAATTGACTGTTCCGTCGGTGTGACTTTAGTTGTCTTTGAGATCTCTATCCGAAAGGAAATACTGTAATTCTGTCTGTCAGGTTACTTTGTACTTTTTCTTTTCAGGTAACACTGTGACTTTGCTCATCCATAACATTATGCTTTTGCTCGTTAGGTAACATTGTGACTTTTCTCTCATTGGTTTACTCTGTTTGTCAGTGTGCACTATGTCGGTGTATACAATCGCAAGTTGAATACTTAGCTTTTATGCATTACTGATAGCATAGCCTTTGATTCATTGGTTCTTTGAATTATTTAGTATTATGTTCATTGTGTGTGTGTATTTGGGTACCTGATGAAAACAACACAAACACTCAATAGGTCATTGCATTAGTCCAAATGGTTAGATAAAATGTTCAAAACAACTAATATCATCCTATTGCCTTCTAACTAGAAAGAGTGTAATTCATAACATACTAGCCCTCAGAATATGCTATAAATCAGTGAACAATACTATTCTAGCATGAAGGATTTAATCCAAATTTAAGCTAAAAATATGAAAAAGCATGTAATCTAGCTTTAAAAGATGAAATGGAAACAATACAAAAGCATGATATAATAGATGAAATGTGAGTCTAATATTAATTTCAACAGCATAACAATGTATTTTTCTCTAAAGTGAAGGCTTATTTGCTCTCAAAACAGGCTTCTATTTATAGAAGAATGGGAGAGAGAGGGGGGACAAGGTTCATTTATGAATTAGGAGACTCATAAATGAATATGTAAGAGTCATTAGTTCCCAAGGCATTAATAAGGCATGGGAGAGACATAGGCTTAAGGTATCTTCATTAATAAGGCATTAATGAAAGCCTTAAAGAGGCAAGGGAGGATGTAAGAGGATGGCTTGAGAAAATGGACTTTAAGAAAGTCCAGCTTGAGAAAGTGGACTTCCTCAAGTGGATAGAGTTGTTAATCATTCCTTAATGGAATGTGACAACATTAGGAGGTGGGTTAGAGTAGAATTTAGGATTAGGATTAGATTAGCATGGGTGAATGGGTTGAGAAGGGTTAGAACCCAGGGTAGAAGTGGTTGACATGGGTTAGGTCAGGGTTTGAGGGAATATTAATAAATGAAATAAACTTATTTAATTCATTTAGAAATATAGGAATTAATTATTTAAACAATGAAATTGCTTTTTAATATTTAGGGGACAATAGCCATTTTAATTAAATTAAATAGGCTAGGGGAATGGGTTATTTTGCAAGTGGGTATTTGATCCTGGGATTTATTTAATTTCTTTATAATTAAATACCATAGCCATATTTGATTTTTTATTCGATTTGACTAGTCGAATTTGATTTGAATTACATGGCTATAATAGTTAATATAAATTAGTGATAAAAATCACCTAGGACATTAAATTGATTTAAAGGATTATGCCAAGCAGTAACAGGGTCGTTTGGACATAATCGAGGGTATGATCACACTTAGGAAAAATAGGGTCCATAGTTGCGACAAACCAAATTCAGGTGGTTACATTTGCCCCTTTTTGAATTGATGTGCGAGCAACACATTGATTCAAAGAAAGTTTTTGATATTGACTTCAAAAATATTGAGAATCCCATTCTTGGTTGTTGAATGAAATGTTGATGAGATCAGTCTCGCACTTGATTAAACTAAACTGATATAATTGATTTTGAACTTGGTTGTCATCCAAAGATCAATAAAAGATTTTAAAAATACCAATTCTGAACTTGATTGTTGTCCAAAATTGATAATACTGATTCTGAACCTGGTTGTTGTCCAAAAGCCAGTATGAAGCTGCCAAGAGCTTTAAAAATCTTCTAAAATGAGGAAACATAAGATATCCAGCTTATGAGAACCAAAGCTTTCTATCCAACAGATCTGACTTAGTCAAGGAAAGTGTCATGCCCCTAGTTTGTTTGATAACAAAGTCATTGTTAATGCAGTTTCGAGAAAAAATTTAATTGATGATAGTGTGATCATGCCCCCTTGGGAACGAAATCAAAGGAAAGAAATAAGTCCCTCAGTTGAGAAAGATCAGAACACTTGTAAGAAGCGATAAGGCCAGAAAGAGTGGAGTAGAAGAAGGTGTGTTTAAAAATAAACACACGATTATCAAGTTAATTGTGTGAAAATATGAGTGATAATGATGTTTAGATCAAGATGTATGATGAAACTATCTAGTATTGTACCAATGTGCTGAACAAATGAAGAAAATTCACAATTTTTGAAACTATCGCAAAAGGACACTGTGCTGCTAAAAAATGTTGTAGGCACCTTCGATTTGGTTCCCGATTGAGGAAAAAGAGAACAAAAATGATTTTGTAGTTGTCTAGGAGGAGTTTTAGAAACCCTAAATGTCCCAAAAGACCCATATAAGCCTCCAAATTGACCATTTCACTATTCATTTTGACATTCAGCTATAGCCAATTAGAGAGCTCTGCAGAGAAAATGGTGGTCCCCATGAGGAAACATCGATTCGAGATGAGCCGACGACACCAGTGACCAGCCGAATACCCACCACCGGTAAGTACTCGATGAACTACCCTGTGAATTTTGCATTTTTGAATTTTATGCATTTTGGTGTGTTTTATAGCCCGTAGAAGGTAGGATCGCATCCTGCAAAATGCGCATCGCATCCGGTTTTTCCCAGATCATATCTGGTTTTTCCCAGATTCTGCGTCGCATCAGGGTTTTCCCGGATCGCATCCAATTTTGTAAATTTAGTCTTGTGTGTAGCTAGAAACCATCAGGGAATCGCATCCTAGATTTCAAGGATCGCACCCTGCATTTAGGATCGCATCCTATTTTTCTAGGATCATATCCCGTATGCACAATCACATCCTATATTTCTAGGATCGCATCTAGTAGAAGACTTAGGTTTTCAAATTGGTTTGATCTATTTGCATTCTACAAACTTGAATGACTAAGTAGAGTAGGAATATGCCCTTTATTGTAGATAGAATGCTAATGCTTTACTATTTTGTCAAAAATCAGGCCCAGTTTGAGGTAGTCGCCTTTCGAGGCATGTATCCTGCATGAGTTCTGGCATTGCCTGGCTGATTGTTAGATGATGAGTAGACTATCATGACCCAGTGTGGATTGCGAGCATTGATTGGTTTGCCTGAGATCGGGGTAAACTAAGGGTTGTTGACTGCTCTGGCTAAGAGATGGCATTCAGAGCACAACACCTTCCACCTACCTATTGGTGAGATCACCGTGACACCTGAGGATGTTTGGAGGATCTTGCGTGAGCCCATGGTTAGACATGAGGTTTTCTTTGAGTCAAGAGCTGGCGTTGTGATCGGGACTACTCATAGATTCTTCTAGGATGACAGCATAGATCACAGATACCTGTCCTGGGACTACATGGTTGATCACTATGATCGACTAGCTGTATACTTAGCTAGTTTGGTAGGCAGCATCCTTATGCCAGACAAAGGACAGCATAGTTTCTTGGTGGGCTGGGTCGGCATGGTAGAGAAGATGATTGTCCACCGTCGACGATTTTCCTGGGGGAGCTATATATTAGCTCATATATACTAAGAGCTGCATGAGATTGTTTACCACCATACCCGCAGCATGACTGTGGGTATATTGATTCTTTAGGTATGGGCCTGGGAGCACATCCCTATGACATGGCCGATTGGTGATAGCCAGAGGGCACCAGAGCAGCCCTATGTGTACATGTACGCAGGTCTATTACAGCAGCCCCACCTGGGCAAGGTTGAGTATTAGTGTCGATTATTTGACGATATGATAGAGGTCATATGGTGACCATACCTAGACTGTGAGGTATGGACATCTGATGCTTGACAGGTTCCCTTTTTGTGTCAAAGCAGATATCTGATAGGCCATACCAGGTACATCATTGAGCACTTTTTGATCACCAGGGTTTTGAGATAGTATGGCCAACAATAGGGTCGTACTGAGGATGTGGCTGTATATGCATGGATTAGAGATGAGGTAGCTGACTGGGGAGCACAGCTAACCTATGATACTGCTACACAAGACATCCATGACATGGTAGTGATAGACTGGGACCCTCACCCAGATGTTGAGGATGCTGGAGTATTAGATGGATATGCTGCAAAGATGCTTCAACATCCATTTCCATGATTTACAGTGTCGAAGGAGATGATTCCTCGTATAGAGGAGCCGCTGGATTATGATCCCAAGGATCGACTTATCAGGGGGAGAGGCAGTAGAGATAGAGCACCAGGCAGACATGGGGGCCGTGATGGTGGTAGAGATGGAGGCAGAGGTGGCAGGCATCCTCCCTGAGATGATAGGCATGATGGTGATGATAGGGGGGGAGGTGGAGAGGCAATGGATACTGGTGGTGTGAGCGGTAGTGGTCAGAGATGGCCGAGATACAGGTTTGTGGCCCCATAGAGAGATCCTGGCCCGTTACTTACTCCTGAGCAACAGAGACAGAAGAGACAGAGAGTTCAGGAGTAGGATCCTGGTAGAGATGAGGACCCTCTATCAAGGTGTGAGCAGGGGAGAGAGGAGCTCAGAGCTCAGATCACATCCTTGGAGGCTAGGGTGACTACTGCAGAGGCACTATTAGTAGACAGGGACAGACAGCTTGAGCAGCTGAGAGCTGAGAGGGATACATAGGCTCAGATAGTAGTCCATCAGGGATAAAGGGTGACTTATTATTACACCTTGTATCACGCGACAGTTCCTGAGGGTCAGAGGGCACCCACATTTTCTCATATAGCTCAGCAGTCAGAGGGGGCCATGCTGCCTCCAGAAACTCCATTCATGCCACCTACTCTTCCTCCTCCTGATCACGGAGAGGGGGCGGGCCAGAGTTGATACTGTGCACCATTTTATTGCTCTTTAAGATTATACATGTATATCTAGATCCTACTGAGATCCCCTTTTTGTACATTACATTGATTCATATATATATATATATTTGATTCGTGCTTCTTAGCATACTGGTTCTCTTTATGTGCACTGACACTCTGCATACTATCTGATACACTTTATGCTGTGATACTCTTTATGATCACTTATACTCTTTATGCTCACTAACACTCTTTATGCTTTGATTTGTATCATGTTTGTAGTTTCTGGATTCTGACATGTTTCATGTGGTAGATGTATCCATTTTTCTTTCCATAGATGTGGTAAATGTATCTTTTGCACATGTGATGATATCTTTATCTTGTGATGTGTTAGTTTATAGTTGATAACATAATTTTATAAGGTGGATGCGATGAGTATATTACTAACATGAACAAATGATATCTACGCGAAAATGCAAATGTATGTTTTTTTTGTTTTTTTTTTCAGTTTATGTAGAAATATATGTATTGATGCACTTAGGATGCAGAAGTAAAAATGCAATACATGGATGTTTTATTTTTGTATTTTTCAGTTTCACTTTTCAAAATGTATGCAAAATGTATGCTATGGATGATATCAGTAATATAAATGATGTAATTAACTTGATAGTTGTGGAAGAAGATAGGAACCATGTTTTGAGCTTAAATTTCCTTATGTTGTTATCACTATTTGGAAAAATGCATTAGGCAATCTTTAAATGCAGCTATATGAAGACTCTTAGGACTTGTCACTGATTTAGCAAATATTGCAACATTTTTATCATCATTGGACACTTTTGAAATGGATACCATCAAATAGTAAAATCATCACTAATACCCACTAATATTATGATAATATGAATACTATGTTTTATTGAAATGTTGAAAATAAACTTAGGCATCAAGGCATAGAAGCCAGGATAACAAAATAGTCATCTTCCTTTTAATGTACTAGTTTTTTATTAAGGCAAGATATTGAACTTGCAATGACCTTGAAAATTCATATCCTTGGGTACATTATGATTCGTATACCTTAGTGAGAATCTGGATCAGAAAATAGACAAGGAAATTGTGTCAAACTCATCGTAGTTTACACATAACAAAGATCGAGATATATGCGGCTATCAACCCATGGTGGTAGCTCTTACCATAAACATCCAAGTTAGGTGAGATTTATAGGATCATATGAAACAATCACCATACGCAAAAATCAAGAAAACATTATGCCCCCAATCCTGACGACTCTTTATCTTTGCGCAGACATCATTGAGTAACTAAGAAGACATAACAAAGCATCAATTGAGAATCAATCAGATAAAATTCATAATTACTTAGATGCCCCTAGTTGAAAACATCATCAGGACATTAAAGAATCATAATCAAACCATTATCAAACTATGAGTTTTAGTAGTACTTGTTCATTCATCTGTAAAAAATAGTAAAGATTCATCAATCAATAAATTAGAATATAAGCAATATGGCATTCCATGTTTGTGTAGGAATTTTGTGAATGTAAATGTCATGTCCCATGTCGTCAAAAGACACCTATGGTTTGAGGAAGTGACAATGTTTTGCATGTATTGAGAAACATCGTGTCTGTGGGCCAAACCATCCTATAGAAACCTAGCAACCACAATTGACTATGCTAACAAAGATGCCCCTAGTGCAGAATGACCTATTCCTAAGACATAAAGATAGACAAATCCCAAGCGAGGAAAAGATAGTCATGTAGGAAAAAAAAAGTCAGCGTATGAGCACAAGCAAAATAATGAAGGCCTAGTATTAGTAGTGCATTGATAGATGGAGCATAGAACACAAGTGACACCTGATTGCCCGGTTTTCACCACTTGGAAAGATTCTTTTTCTTTCTTTTTGCTACCAAGATGCCTCTTTTACCAGGTACTTATCAAGGCACTTTTCTGTTTTTAAATTTTTTTTGCTATTTTTTATTTTTTTGAATTTTTTTTTGTAGTATCAAGGCGCCTGTTTACCAGGTTTTCATCAAGGATACCCATTTTGAAGAACCTTTTTCACTATTTTCGGATTTCTTCAGGATCAATTTTCTGAATATTTTTGGTGTTTTGTAAGAACTTGTTGTTGTATAGGCTCTACTAGCCAAGCATTAAGCGTAGAATCACTTCAAATGTAGAGTGTTGATAGGATCTGGAAGAATGTCTCCCTCAGGTGTAGTTAATTGATAAGCTCCAGTCCCAAAAGTAGCAGTGATAACATAAGGCCCCAGCCAGTTAGGTTAAAACTTTCCTTTCTGCTCTCTGTTAGGCTGGTTCTTAGGATTCTCCTTTAGGACAAGGTCCCCCACTTCAAACTTGTGTGGTTTAACCTTCTTGTTGTAACCTTTGGACATTTGTGCTTGGTACACTTTGAGGTGATCGAATTCTTGCTGTCTGCACTCATCCAATAGGTCCAGAGAATTTATCCGATCAATGTGGTACTGTTCATCAGTAACTAGTCCTTGTAGAGAGATCCGCAAAGATGGGATTTCAACCTCAATAGGTAGTACTTCCTAAGTGCCATAGACTAGAGAAAATGGCGTGGCTCCAGTTGGTGTTCAGATGCTTGTTCTGTAGGCCCATAGTGCCAGATTTAGTTGTAAATGCTAGTCTCTACCAGACTTGCTCACAGTTCTGTGTAGGATTTTGAGAATTTTTTTGTTCGATGCCTCAACCTGTCCATTACCTTAAGGATAATAGAACGAAGAGCAATGTTGAGTAAGATGGAACTGTTCACAGAGGTCATCAATGTCTTGGTTTTTAAATTGGCCCCCATTGTCTGTCACAATTGAAGAGGGTATCCCATATCTGCAAATAATGTAGTTTAAAATGAACATAGCCACCTGTTTGCTAATGGCTTTGATTAGCGGCACGACTTCCACCCACTTTGTGAAATACTTAGTGGTCATAATGATGAAATTGTGTCCATTTCAAGAGTTGGGATATATCTGTCCAACCAAGTCAAAGGCCCATTGCTGAAATGGCCAATGTGTTATAAAAGGTATGAGTTATTTGGCAGGAGCACGGATGAGGTTTCCATGTGTTTGGCATTTAAGACATGCTTTGGAAAATTGAATAGCATCTTTCTCCATTGTAGGCCAATAATATCCTACTCTGAGCATCTTTTTAGCTAATGAAAATCCATTCGAGTGTGATCCACATATACCTTCGTGGACGTCTTTTAAAGCTAGATCAAACTCTTCTAGTTCTAAACATTGAAGAAGTGTACCATTGAGACTACGTCGATATAGGTTGTTAGTTATGAGGACGTAATGCGATACTATCCTAATCAGGGATTGTTTCTCATTTCTAGATAGATTGGTAGGAATGGTTTGGTCCAAAAGATAGTCAATAATACTGGCATATCGGGATTGATCGGGAGTATTTAAGGCACAAATTACCTGGTTGTTTGGATTGGCAAAGGTGGAATAGGATATCTCTTCCACCAAGAAGTCATAGCGGAATTGATGCTCCTCTAATTGTAACATGAATGCCAAGGTAGCCATAGCATCGGCTGCTTTATTCTTTGATCTTGGTATCTATTGGAAGGTGACGAAGACAAATTATTTCTTCAAATAATCAACTAGTTTCTTGTAGGGCATCAATTTTTCATCTCTTGTTTGATATTCCCCATTATTTTGATTGATAACTAGTTGGGAGTCACCATATATGTGTATCTCAATGATCTTCCATTCTATGGCGAGTTTGAGACCATTGACCAACGCCTCATATTCTGAGATATTGTCGGTGCATGGAAACATTAATTTGTAAGATTTGGGAATCTTATATCCTTGTGGAGTAATGAAGAGAACCCCAGCTCCAGATCCTTGTTGAGTAAATGACCCATAAAAGTACATCCTCCATGAATGTTCAGTGAGATGCATGTTTGTTTCATCAAGAAATTCAATTAGCAATGGTGTATCATCCTGGAGTGGTGAATTAGCTAGTTGGTCTGCAAGTACCTGTCCTTTGATAGCCCTCCGTTCAACATACTCAATGTCAAATTCACTTAGAATGAGGACCCATTTTTCCAAATGACCTATTAATGTTGTTCTACTTAAAAGATACTTCAGAGGATCGATCTTAGCTATGAGCTTGACTGTGTGCGAGAGCATGTAGTGTCTTAATTTTTGTGATGCAAAGACAACTGCTAAGCATGCTTTCTCAATAATGCTATAATTGAGCTCATAAGCGACTAGAGTTCTACTAATGTAGTAGATAGCACACTCTTTCTTTGTTTCATCCTCTTGCACTAGTAATACTCCTAGTGATGTAGCTATAGCTGAAATATATAGGAGTAAAGGTTTTCCATGAATAGGTGCCATAAGAATTGGTGGAGCAGTTAGGTACGCCTTTAATTCCCTGAAGTTGGTTTCACAGTGTTCATCCTAGTTGAATGTAACCCCTTTATGTAGCAGATTAGTAAAGGGTTTTTCCTTATCTACAAGTTGAGACATGAATCTCCTGATAGACTGGAGCCTTCCTTGTAGTGTCCTCATTTGACTAATATTATGTGGAGGAGTCATTTCTAGAATATCTTTTACTTTTGCTAGATCTACCTCAATTCCTTTAGATGATACTATGAATCCTAGGAGCTTTCCTGATTGAACCCCAAAGGCACATTTCTTTGGATTGAGCCTGAGTTGGAATTGTTCCATTCGATCTAATATTTTTCCTAAATCTGCAATATGAGTACCTCTTTCTTTGGACTTAGCCAGTGTGTCATCCACATAGTCTTCCATGTTCTTGTGCATCATGTCATGGAATATGGTTTTCATAGCTCTTTGATATGTTTCTCTGGCATTCTTTAGCCCAAATGGCATGACGTTCCAACAAAATGTGCCCCATGCACATGTGAATGTGGTTTTCTCTTGATCCTCAAGGGTGATCTTGATTTTATTATAACCCAAGAATCCATCCATTAAGGAATACATCTGGTAGCCATCTGTAAGGTCTATGATCATGTCAATAATTGGTAGAGGGAAGTCATCCTTCGGACATGCTTTGTCAAGGTCTCTGAATTCTGTGCAGATCCTAATAGATTTATCAGTTTTAGAAATAGGGACCACATTGGAGATCCAAGCTGCATAGGCAATGACTCGAATGAATCCAACTTTTAACAACTTTTCTAATTCTACTTTTACCAACAATACAACATGAGGATGCATTTTTCTGAGTTTTTGTTTCACGGGCTTGATCTCAGGAGCTATAGATAAGTGGTGCATAATGAGATTAGGATCTAGCCCTAGCATATCAGTGTAAGACCATGCAAAGTTTATCTTCTTCTCCTTTAGGAATTTTGTGAATTGTACCTTTTCTTCTTCTGATAGGGATTGTGCTAAATGAACTATCTGAGGATCTTCAATAGTGCCCAAGTTCACTGGCTATGTTGGTTCAATTAATACCAAAGATCTTTCCTCAAAGTGTTTAGGGAGGATATCAAGAGTCTCATCCTTTGGCAACTCTAAGAGGTTTTCACCATTGGATACGTCATTTTTATTTAGTATTTTGGGATTTGATACAGCCATAGAGTGGTTTTCACCATCAGTCCACTTTTTATTTTTATTTTTCAATTTGTGACTAAGAAAATTGATATCCTCCTGTGACATGTTCTCACTCCTTGCATTGGTGTAAGAAGGGTGAGGTTCACAAGCATTAAGGTAAAAAGCCAAGGAGTGGTCATTGGAAAATGTGAGCATAGGTGTAGGATCTATTTTAGTCCAATCAATGAGGTCTGGAAGTACCAATTTTAGGGAGTTAGGTTCTGAGAAGGACAGCATCGTGTTAGCATCAAAACTATTAACCGACATGACACAGTCTGTTAAGTTAATATCTTTGATGTTTAGGTCAATAAGAGTGAGATCATTGTTAAAAGGGTCATTGTCAAGCATATATGGATCGAACTCTAGTGACTCATCAGTAGATAACTCATCATCATCTCTTTGTAAAAGGAGGCTTCTTTCTTGTAGCCTATGAAATTCTCGTAGAGTTATGTATTCAGCAGTGTCTCTGTCAATGATCAGAGGAAGGAACTCTTCTTTTGCTTCAGGAGAATCAGTGTCATTGAAAGGGATGTTAGGTCGCCTACTAGGAGTTGTGGGCACTGCAAACATGTGAATTGTGTCTATCCCAATTTCTTCAGAAGCAATAGATAACCGATCATACTCATAGTCATGAGAGTCTATGACATCATCATCAGATCTATTCAAATATTCAGAAATGTTTATTTGATGGACTCTATTAGCTACTTGTAGATCAAAGTGAGGTAGATCTAGGACATGTGTAATGGTGACTAATTTCCCCCAGTTAGGATGTAAATTTTGTGGCTGGGGTTCCTCTTGAGTGATTGTAGCTATGGTGTCTCCTACCTCTTGAATGGGCGGTTGTTCTAGCAAAGGAGTATGAAGATCCTGTGGTACTTCAAAACTAGGTACATAGCATTCTCCTTGATATTCAGGATTCTCTGTACCAATATGTAGAAATCTCTCATAAAGCCATGGGTTTGATACTATTTCATCTATTTTATCACTCTCTTCTTCAGAAGGTGGACTCTGCTTTGAAGTAGGTTTGTTGTTTTGAGTATTAAAGCCTAATCCTATTTTATCTCTGTTGAGGCGGAACTCCATGGGTATGGGTTTAGTGATCCCTTGTCCTGTGTCATTAAGAGGTCCTTTTCCTTTGTATCCCATTTTTTTGAGGAAATCATATCCCTTTCCATACTATTATGGGGATATCTTTACATTTTTTACCTCAGAGTCCACTGGTTCTCCCTTGTAAAGCCAATTTAAGACTGCCTGCTCTTCTATGTTATCTGAAGAAGACATGGATGCCTTTATCATACCAGTAGCCTTGTGCACTTTTGGTTTCTGGACTGCGAGAGGTGTGAATGTTGATGATGGTTTTCCATAGGATCTTGGTGATACTGGAAGCTCTATCAGGGAGGGAGTCAGGTCCAACTTGTATTCTCCCATACCTATTTCTTGAAGTTTCAATGTTTTTCTAAAGCCCTTCATGACCATTTCTTTGGTAGTTTCAGGAGTAATTGCATCCATAGCCTCCTTGTTGTGTGGGATCATGCTACCTGCTCTAATATTGTTGCAAGCATAGTTGGCATCCGTAGGAATTGTTACCTCTATCCCATTGTGTGGGAATTTGATGCATTGATGATAAGTGGATGGTACAGCCTGCATCTCCTGCATCCATGGTCTCCCTAGTAGAATGTTGTAGGCTAGTGGTAGATCCAAAACTTGACATATAACATCTCTTTCATTTGGTCTAACTCTGATGGAAAGAC
>MU225293.1:4128295-4154078 GCA_018584345.1 Thuja plicata | reverse complement strand
TTAATGGAATGTGACAACATTAGGAGGTGGGTTAGAGTAGAATTTAGGATTAGGATTAGATTAGCATGGGTGAATGGGTTGAGAAGGGTTAGAACCCAGGGTAGAAGTGGTTGAGATGGGTTAGGTCAGGGTTTGAGGGAATATTAATAAATGAAATAAACTTATTTAATTCATTTAGAAATATAGGAATTAATTATTTAAACAATAAAATTGCTTTTTAATAATTAGGGGACAATAGCCATTTTAATTAAATTAAATAGGCTAGGGGAATGAGTTATTTTGCAAGTGGGTATTTGATCCTGGGATTTATTTAATTCCTTTATAATTAATTACCATAGCCATATTTTATTTTTGATTTGATTTGATTGGTTGAATTTGATTTGAATTACATGGCTATAATAGTTAATATAAATCAGTGATAAAAATCACCTAGGACATTAAATTGATTTAAAGGATTATGCCAAGCAGTAACAGGGTCGTTTGGACATAATCGAGGGTATGATCAAACTTAGGGAAAATAGGGTCCATAGTTGCGATAGAACAAATTTAGGTGGTTACATTCATGACCATACAAATTATACCAAGTTGGCATCAATGACAATACAATACATTAACTGATTTAATGCCTTGCATTAACTTTCTGTGTCTCAGTGATCATCAACTTAACATCTTCTAACATTCAATTAGTTATAGTTCATCAATCTCTACCTTTGGAATTGATGGAAACACACTACATTATCACACTATATTATCACAAATACAATATGAAATATAACAGTTGAAGTTCATCAAACTACCAATCTTATGTACTATAACCGATACAAATATTTGGTCCTCGGTAAGCTCACATAGCTTAGATTTGATTCTTACAGCTCTCTTTCTATGTTCAATCCCTTCAATGGATATATGTAGAATCTTTCTTCTTCTGATGTGATGTGTTCTCTTCTTGTGTCAAACTCTCTCCCTTTGACTATTCTCTTTTCTTTTGATGTTTCTTATCAACAATCTCTCCCTTTGTATGTACTCTCCCTTTCTAGTTACATTTCTCCCTTTGGATAATGTGATGGATATAATTTATCCCTAATGTGATAATGGATATAATCTCTCCCTTTTACAACAATGCCAAATAAATATTTGACAGTAATGCCAACCAATTCTTTCTATCCATAATATACTTCTTGAATTTCCTAATCCATCAGCAATATAACAACTCTAGTGCTTGGAGTAGATAAATACCTTGTTGTGTATAGATTTATCTATGAAGTCCATCTCTTTTCTTGCATCAACATGAATGATATTCTTATAATATGTAGGTTGAAGCAGCCTTCTAGTAATCTTACTGACCAGCAGACAAGGGTTTGACTCCTAGTCTTTTTCTCAAGTACTCAAATCCATCATTGGGTAGTGGCTTGGTGAAGATATCAGCTAATTGTTCCTTTGATTTCACATAGTCAAGTATCACCTCCTTTTATTCAACTTTTTCTCTCAAATAATGATGCTTGATAGCAATATACTTTGTTTTAGCATGAATGACTTGATTTTTGGAGATGTTTATTGCACTTGTATTATCACAATAGATAATTTTTGGTTCAAGAATTTTCATATGCATACCTTCAAGTAACTGTTTGATCCATGCAATATTTGAGTAGTTTGCAGTAGCAACAACATACTCTACTTCTACAGTAGACTAAGAGATGCATCCTTACTTCTTATTGATCCATGTAACAAGTCTGTCACCCATAAAGAATTCTCCTCTAGTTGTTCTCTTTCAGTCATCAATGTTCCCAGCCCAATCACCGTCGGTAAAGAACTTATGTTCAAATTTGCCTTATGTTCTATACCACAGGCCATATTCCATAGTATTCTTCAGATATCTTAGGATTCTTTTCACATCAGTCATATGTGATTCCCTTGGATTAGAAGAAAATATTGCAACTATTCCTACTGCATGTGCAATATCTGGTCTAGCATGTACAACATACATGAGTTTTCCAATCATAGATTTGTAAAAAGCCTTATTTACATCAGGTGACTTTTCCTCCTTTGTCAACTTACATTTAGTTTCCATCGGTGTTCTAACTAGCTTGAAATCTTCCATCTTGAATATTTTCAACATTTCCTTGATGTATTTAGATTGTGTAATGAAAATACCTTCATCTTGTTGCACGATCTGTAGACCAAGAAATAACTTGATCTCTCCAAACATAGACATCTCAAATTCTTTTCTTATTTCATTTGAAAATGATTTTCATAGCATATCATTGCCTCCAAATATGATGTCATCAACAAATATTTCAGCAATCAAATGTTAGTATCAGTATCTTCATTCAAATAAGGATTATTATTTTCACTAGTTCTTACAAATCCAATACTTATGAGATAGGAATGAAGTCTTTCATACTAGGCTCAGGGTCCTTGTTTCAATCCATAGAAGACTTTGTGTAGTCTACATACCATTTTCCTCTTGTCTAGATCACTAAACCCTTCTGGTTTCTCAATGTATACCTCTTCCTCAAGTATTCCATTTAGGAATGAAGACTTGACATCCATTTTGTATACCTTGAATCCTTTACATGCATCATAAGAAAGTAATATTCTCACTCCTTCTAGCCTAGAAATGGGTGCAAAGGTCTCTCCATATTCAATCCCTTCTTCTTGTGCATACCCCTTGCATACTAGTCTTGCTTTGTTTCTAGTGACTTCTCCATTCTCATTCAGTTTATTCTTGAATATCCATTTTGTACTGATGAAATCTTTGTCAACTGGTCTAGGTACAAGTGTCCATGTCTTTTTTTTCTCTATCTTCTCAATTTCTTCATTCATAGAACTAATCCATTCTTCATTATCAAGTGTAGCATTGATAGTTTTTGTCTCAAAATCACAAATTAGACATCTTGTGTTTAGAGACTTACTTCTGGTTCTCATACCAGCCTTCTTGTCTCCAATGATCTAGTTCTATGGATGGTTCCTTCTGACATTTGGCAAGTATAGGTTCAATTCTTTGTCTATCATCTTGATCATTATTTTTTCCTTCATTCTGATCTCCATTGCTTGGTACATCATCTTGAGCAATATCCATTTTTTTGGTATTTGTAGCCTGATGCTCGGGTGCAATAATCTGTTGCCTGGAACCTATACATTGTTGATCAGGTAGAGTGTGAGGTTCTTCATTGTAAAAAAACATTTTTTAGTCCTCCGATTCTTTCTTTCTTTCCTTTTCATTCTTCTCTACAAATTCATCTATCTTTACATTTGCACTTTCAACAATTTTGTTAGAGGCTTTATTGAGACATTTATAAGCCTTGCTCGTGGTGGCATACCCTAGGAAGATACCTTTGTAACATAAGAAATGGTAAACATGTCTATATATTACCTTTGAATATTGTTATGGAGGTAAATAAAATACTCTCCTTCTATTTTTAGATATGTAAATGAAAGATCCAAGTTGATTAACCCAAAAGGAAGGATCAATGCATAAATGAATCAATCATTTGGAAACAAGAATACGAAAGGAAGATCTTAAGTACACGGGTTTGATTGATTAATTTGAAATGTATTTTAGATTTAGATAGATTGAAAACCTTAATTGAATTGAATAGGAGAAATGCACTAACCTTGAAATATTGCAGATCCAAAAAAAAATTCTGAAGCCTGTGTTGAGTTTCTGGAAAATTTGAGACCGAATTTGGAATAGAAACACAGAGACGGACAAAACCCAGAAATATTTTTTTGTTCTGAAATAGTTCTAATTTGTACCCTCAATTCATTGTCACCATTTCCCATAATTTACGATTGTGTCCTAGGTCACAATCAACCTAAAAAGTCTCAGACTAAAATTATATTTTTGGATCCCAGAAGTTTGCCGAAAAGGGTATCCAAATCTTTGTTCTGATCTTATATTCTGAACCTGTACCTACAAGAAAAAGGGGTTTTTTTTGGGGGGGAGGGGTTTTCCTTAGGAAAACCCCAATTTTTTATTTAACCTCAAATATATAATTGAAATTGTAGAGATAAACAAAGTAAATCAAACAATTCACCCTGCTCATGTAAAAGTCCTTGTGGAGGATTCGAATCCTTGAATCGACAAGTATGGATACACCAAATGGATGTAGAATATAGAATGTAGGATGTTGGATGTCTTCAATCAATTTATTTTAGATCTTCAACACCAATCTTGAATGGGTTCTTGAATTGGAAAAGGCCTTGAGGAATGTAGATGTAGGGACTCAATACAAACTCTTGGTAAAGGAGATCATAAAGAATAGATAATACTATTGGAATCATAAGGGACAAAGAAATCCTCAAACCCCCAAGGAAATTAATTCTTTATCAACCCTACCATCATGATAAGAGAGACAACACTAGTTAAGGAGAGAGAGAGGGTATGGTTACCTCGCCCAATGAGAACTTATATCCCATTGTGAACCATACAAGGAAAAAAGTGTAACTGGATAGATGAAGTTGAACTGCCTAGTGAATGTGGCTACTCACTAGTCAACCCATTAGGGAGATCCACTCTTAAGGACACCTTCCAACCTTAAGGGATAAAAACATTGTATATTGAAACTGGAGGGATCAAGGGATCCATGTAAATTTAAACTAGAGGGATCAAGAGATCCTAAAAAGTAAAATTTCCATGCTTTAAGGATTAGCCTTTAATCCATAAAGGAAAAAAGTTTAAATTTTTGAAAATATTTTGAACGGGCATGTGTGCAAAAAGTGAGTAGAGCTTATGCCCCCACATTAAAATCATTGCTAACACTTTAATAGGAGCAATGAATTTTATGGAAACATAAACAACTCTACTGATTACATTTCCACTACGAGATGCCCCCAAATGAAGACAAATCAAGGGAAATATCACATAAACATACAAAGAACATAGAAGCAATCTACCTACTATGGGGTTAGTATGATCATAAGATAACATGTACATATAAATATGATATTATTGCAAATGAATGGACATCATTCCCCAAATAAGTAGAACCATGAAGGATAAGCTAATCAGGCGCATCGCCTATTCTCCCCATCTTGATTTATATCATTAAGGGAAGGTGGGCAACTTGCAAGAGGGACTATATCCAATACAGTAGGAATAATAGCCAATTCCAAACAAGGATCCTCTTGATAATCACATTACTGGATACTAGGTGTAATTGTCAATTGAGTTGAAAGCATATGAGGTAAATCAGTGTCAAGATCAATAGTCTCATATTCATCACTAAGATCAATAGGATCATCTAAAGTATCCTCCTCATCAAGATTAATTAAAATGGGATCTAAGATGTGAATAGGATCATCATACTCAGTCATCTTAACATCATTGTGAATATTGACTTCTTTCGACACATTAGGCATAGGTTGATCAAAAGAAGATAAATAATTTTGAAGAAGAGAAGCACTAGCCCTAGCATTATCTTTATGCTTATTATGAAGTTCATTAGCAAATTTATTACATTTTGATTTGTTTGACACGTGTGGAGAACTAGGAGGAATAACCATTGGTTCCTTCACAGGTTCTGTAGGAGAATCGGTAGGATTCACAGTAGGCTGAG
Source organism: Thuja plicata (assembly GCA_018584345.1). Lineage (NCBI taxonomy): Eukaryota > Viridiplantae > Streptophyta > Pinopsida > Cupressales > Cupressaceae > Thuja > Thuja plicata. The sequence goes on along the minus strand of MU225293.1, from coordinate 4,148,520 downwards.
AAGAAACACTAGGAGATTGAGTAATAGAGTTAGTAGTAATGGATAAAGGAGGTATAGAAGGAGTAGGCAAAAGACCATGGTTAAGATTTATCTGAGCCATTCTTAACTAGACAATCTTGTGATGTTTATAGGTTGAAATGAGTGAAAAAGGTTTTTAGGGCAAGGAGGACATGAATTAGGTAATGAGGTCCAAGATAAATCAAGAGTAGCACAATCTCTAGGCCTAGAAGGTTGATATAGACTATGATTAATAGATTTTACTTCCCCATTATGAATGAACTAAAGAAATTTATGAATAGGAGAAGCAATAGCATGCATAGCAGTTATCCAAGGAAAACCAAATTTGACTTGAAATTGATCACATGTAGGAACAATGATGAAGGTAGTATCTACAACCTTGCCACAAAGTTCAACGGGAAAGTTAATAGAACCAGGGGCAAGATAGAGGAAACCATTACAAGTTTGGATCTATGCATCTAATGGATCATAACAATCATGTTGTAAGCCTTTCTTAAAAATATTTTTCTCAATAATAACATTGATTAAAGATGTAGGATCAACAAGAAAACCATGCATAGGTATCTTAGCAATCCTAGCATACATATAAAGGGGACCATTGGGAGCCTTAAAAGTCTCAAAGTCATTAAAGGTAATTGAAAGTTCCCAAGGTCGCTTATCCTTAGTTTGTTTCTGAGGTTTAGGTAGAACTGGAAGTTGAGGTGGACGCAAAGGATTTTGAATAATAGGTTGATATACTACAATGCTCTCCACATGATTAAAAATGTGATTAAGATCATCCATCTTTGAATCGTAAACGATATCCACAGAAGATGGCTGAGAGATAGTGTTAGTATCATGTGTAGGTAAAGGATTTGTGTAGATTTTAATGTTTTGATTAGGAGGAGAGACATATTTTTTCCCATTAACATCAAAATTATCAATAGATAAAGCATTGGAATCAATTAAGTCTTGAACCTTATGCTTTAGAGAATAACATTTTCCAGTATCATGGTCATTCTGGCGAAGGTATTGGAAAAAATATTTAGAATCAAAGGATTTTGAAGCTATAGTAGTAGGAAGGAGAGGTCAAATAGGATGCAAGGTAACCATATTAGCACTTAACAACCTACTCATAATAGAATGTAAAGATTCTGAGAGAGGAGTAAACGTACGATTCATTCAGAAAGCAGTGGATGTAGAAGTGGCATTGTGTGATGCAACAACAACTTCATCAGCAACCACATTCATCTGTTTATTAATCTTGATGTAGTTTTTAGGTCTCTAAAATTTATTAGGATTAGGAGCATTGTCACTCTTATCAACTGGAATAGGAACCATTGGAGTGTTGCTCTCAAATTGACTCACTTGTAATTGATAATGATGAAGTGCTACACAAAGTTGTTGAAAAGAGGTAAATTTAGTAAGCAGAATCTTATCTCTAATATCATTTTTTAAATTTGAAATAAACATGTGTTGAATATCATTATCAAGAATAGGATAAGAAATCTAAGCATACAAATTCTTAATTCTACCTATGAAATCAGTCAAATTTTCCTTAATGTTTTGTTTACAATGCATTAAATCAGTTAAGGAAACTTGCGGACCAATGTTATTTTGAAATTATTGAATGGAGGTATTAGAAATTTTATGGAAAAAATCAATGGAATAAGGAGGTAAAGAATAATACCATTTCAAAGCCTTATCACGAAAGGTTCTAGCAAATAGTTTAGCTAAAATCCTATGGTCATGAGAATAATCACTACAAAGGATTTGAAATGTTTTAACATGAGTAACTAGATCACCTTTACCATTGTGATTCTCTAGACAAGGCATATCGGCTTGTTGAGGAACAGTAGCATGGATAATGTCTAAAGATAAGGGACTACCCATGTCACATGTAGGAATGCTAAACTTGGATTGAGTTAAAGATGAAATTTATTGTTGTAAAGATGAAATAGTTAGAGCCAAACTAATATTTGTGGAATCATTAGAAGACACAAGTGGCATAGAAACATTAGGAACACTAGGAAAAGTGTAGGAAGCAGTGGGAATAGAAGATACAATTGGTGGAACATTTGGAACCACTGTTGGAAGGGGATTAGTATAAGTAAAAGGTAAACTATGTTATGAAGGTTATGAGGTAGGTAAAGATACCGGTGGAAAACTCATGAGAATAGATGAGATTGGGAGAGATTTAGTCATCAAAGGATGAGTATAAGTAGGAATGCTAGATAAAGGAATAGAAGAAGGTACTTGACTAATGATAGGAGGAGTATATCCTAGATCTTGAGCCTCTTGAGCTAAATTTTTATCATTCAAATGCACAAGATGAGTGATACCATGCAAGAAATTAACACCTTGATGACTATCATGAAGGAATTTATTAAGAGCCTCTATAGCTTGAATGGAATCTTGATTATGGTTTTTATTGAATAAGCCAATTTCCCATTTTATCAAGTTCAGTTGAAATTTTTTACACTTGTTTAGGAGGAAATCTTAAAGCATCATCCTCATCATGTGATGAGTGAGAAGAGTTATGCTCCATAGAAAGATTGGAATCATGAATATTAAAGTTGTAATTTAGGATCCTACGGAAAGGAGAGGAAGATTTGGGATCAAAGAAACCCATGAGTCTATGACTTCTTCTAACTGGGATACTATAAGTACGACTAGAAGTGGTAAAGATCATACACCAATGCAATGGAAATGAACTAATTTAGAAAACAAAGAGTTTTATTTAACTTTTTAAAGGAAATGAAAGAACATACAAGAAAGCTAATCTAATATCCATGCAAGATCTAATCATAAAAGATGTAAATCTAGCACCAAAAAGAAAGAGTTGTCTATCGCAGGTTCACCAAAATGTAACATAAGAAATCATAAACATGTCTATATATTACATTTGAATATTGTTATGGGGATAAATAGAATTCTCTTCTTATATTCTTAGATATGTAAATGATAGATCCAAGTTGATTAACCCAAAAGGAAGGATCAATGCATATTGAATCAATGATTTGGAAACAAGAATATGGAACGAAGATCTTAAGTACCTAGGTTTGATTGATTAATTTGAAATGTATTTTAGATTTAGATAGATTGAAAACCATAATTTAATTGAATAGGATAAATGCACTAACCTTGAAATATTGTAGATCCAAATAATTTTGTTTTCTAGAGCCTGTGTTGAGTTTCTGGAAAATCCAAGACCAGATCTGGAATAGAAATGCAGAGACAGACAAAACCCAGAAATCTTTTTATGTTCTGAGATAGTTCTGATTTGTACCCTCTAGTCAATGTCACCATTTTCTAGAATTTCCAATTGCACCCTAGGTCACAATTGACCTGAAAAGTCTCAGACTAAAATTCTTTTTTAGATCCCGAAAGTTTGCCGAAAAGGGTATCTAAATCTTCATCCTAATCTTCTATTCTGAACCTGTACCTGCAATCAAATGGGGTTTGTTTTTTTGGGGAGGGGTTTACCTTATTCAAACCCTAGTTTTACAATTAACCTCAAATATATAATAAAAAATGTAGAGATAAACAGAGTAAATCAAACAATTCAACTTTCTCATGTAAAAGTCCCTGTGGAGGATTTGAATCCTTGAATCCACAAGTATGGATGCACCAAATGGATGTAGAATATAGAATGTATGATGTTGGATTTATTCAATCAATTTCTTGTAGATCTTCAATAACAATCTTGAATGGTTTCTTAAATTGGAAGAGGTTTGGAGGAATGTAGATGGAGAAATCTTCAACAAGAGGGCTCCATGGAGCTTGAATCCTTCAATGGCCATGAATGGATCTCCTTGATGAAAATGGATGCTTTAGAAGTGCTTGAAAGTGGATGAATGCTTCAATGGATACTTGTCTTTCTTCAAATCTTGCTTCTTCACCTTTGAAATTCACTCTTCAAGTCTTGAAAGTTTTATGATCCTTGATTATGCTTTTGCTTCTTGATGCTTAGAGAGTCTTCCAAAAAATGAGAGAGAAAGCTTCCTTTTATATGAAATTAGGGCACAATCCTCTAGAGATGCCGACATAGGATAATTAAATTCTAATTAGACTCATGCCCCTAGAAGAGGACATATTTTAAATATAATTTAGGATTTTTTGTCCCAAAGTCCGAAACAGTTGACCCGAAAGTGGGAATTAACTTTTCCCAAAGACCAACATCCAGAAACCCTGAGATTATAAATTTTGGGAACTAGACCTGAAAAAGGTCAATTATGACCTAGGTCAAGGTTGAGGCTGACCTTGACCCAAAAATGTCAACCTTGACCTTAAGGCCAAAGTCCCAGTTTCTCAGTCTAGGTTGCGAGAAATAGGCTAGAAAGAGTGGAAATGGGACAGAACAGGGGGATAAATCCAAATCAAAGTCAAGAACCCATTCAAGGCACTTGACATGACCCCAAAACACTTACCTAGAATGCTAAACCATTCTACCATGGAAGTGCTTCCATTTTCCAACTACACAACCTTCATCACTATTGGAGTCAAGCTTTCCATTTCTATCATCTTTTAATATATAACATTGAATACCAAAGATCTTGAAGTAACTTACATTGGGTGTGTAACCATACCATATCCCATAGGGTTTCTTTTTGGTTTCTTTCTTCAATTGTAATTTTTTCAATGTGTAAACAGAAGTACTGGCAGCTTCCCTCCAAAAGATTTGGGTGATGCCCTTCTCTATCATCAGTGTCCTTGCACAATCAACAATGGATCTATTCCTTCTTTCAGAAATTCTATTTTGCTGTGGTATTCTTGGTGTAGAGACCTATCTTTTGATTCCATGCTCATTGCAAAAGTTAGTGAATTCATCTAAAATAAATTCCCCTCCTCTATCTGATCTTAATCATTTCAATTCTTTACCACTTTGTTTTTCAATCATTGCTTTGTACCATTTAAACATCTTGAATGCTTCTAATTTATCTTTTAGAAATATAACTGTCATCATTCTAGAGTAATCATCAACAAAGAGAATAAAATATCTACCATCATAGTAACTCTTTGTCCTCATGGGTCCATGTAGATCAGTATGGACTAATTCTAGAATGGCATCAGATTTATGGGTTTTTCTTTTGAAACTAGACTTTTTCATCTTACCTTTTTGACAATTTTTGCACATGATATTGTCGGGCTTATTCATTGTCGGTAAGCCTCTTACATTTCTCTTTTTTCTTATCTTTATCATGTTGTAAAAGTTTACATGACACAATATTTTATGCCACATCCATATGTCTTCATTTATATCCATTAAGCAAGTGATGTCAGTATCATTCAGATAGAATGAGTTACCTTTTTTCTTCTCACCGGTACCAATACACTTTCCTGATTCATTGAAGATCTTTACCTTCTTATTTTCAAATGGTACTCTATGACCTAAATTATTCAACTGAGAAACACTCAATAGATTAGAATTCAATCCTTTCACCCAATAAGCATTTTCACATTTTATCAGGTTATTCAGCATTATGGTTCCTCTACCTTCAACTGGACAAGGTGTATCATTACCCATTCTTACTAAACCACCATTATAGTATTCAAAAGTCTCAAACTTTTGTTTGTCACTGGTCATATGGTGACTACAGCCACTATCTATGATCCATATATCATTTTTTCTAACTTTAGATATGAGTGCAGTTTCTACATACCTTTCTTCATCTTCATCTGAATCATCTTTTACTACCACAAACACCATCTCGATGTCTTCACCAAATTTGGTGTCAGTATGTTCGTCTTTGCATTTATCTAGGTGACTAGCTTTCTTTGCTTTGTCCTTGTAGTCCCAGGTATCTCTTCTTTCTGATTGTCGGTTGCTTCTATAATCTTGGTTATCACCTCTGTCAAACTTCTTTTCAAATGATCTGCCATTACTTCTATCATATTTTCTCATGTTAGGACATCTTGTAGCAAAGTGTCCAAACTCTTTACAATTAAAACATACAAGTGGTAATTTACCTTTGTATTTACCTTTTCCTCTCTGCATTCTTCTCGCCATAAGTGCTTCAATTTCATCAAGATCTTCTTCTTCACTTTCACTATCACTATATTTTCTCATAGTGTGTTTATGACTTGATTTACTTATTCTCAAAGAAGATTTGAATGCAGACTCTATGTTTTGTAAGACACTATTATCAAATTTACTCATCTCAAATGAAATCAGTCTTCCAATCAAGCTATATAGAGTAACATTGTTATTTTCTACTGCTCTCATTTCTTGTATGTCAGATACTCTAACAGAATAAGTAGGAAGTAAGGTTATTACAATTTTACTTACCACTCTCTCTTCTTCTAGTACACCTCCAACTCCTCAAATAACATTAACTACCTCTTTGGTTCTTGTGTTGTACTATGTCATGTTTTCACCTTCTTTCATTCTTAGATCATCAAACTTTACCCTAAGGCTTTCTGCCTTGGCTATAAGAACATTTTTATCACCACCATGTACAAGCTTTGATTTATTGCACATCTTCTTTGGATTTGTGCATGCTTTGACATCTTCAAATTTAGCATCATAGAGTGAGGAAGCAAGCTCTATTATCATGCAGTTATGCTCATGCTTCTCTCTCATTTGTTCAACTATGAGTGCTCCTGTGGGAAACACATATTCAGTATCTAAGTATTGAGTAACATTATTTCTAATACCTAATAAGTGGAGTTGTATCCTTCTTTGCCATGAAGCAATGTTTTCTTTTTTCAACTTGGGCACATCTCATCTGTTCATCTTGTGATCTTTAGCTTGAGCTGTTAAAATCCCTTTCTAAGCACACAAGCTCTGATACCAATTGTTAGTAATAACTTAGAGGGGAGGGGTGAATCAGTGGCCTCAAAAATTAATCCTTAAATCAACCCTTCAAACTTAGTACCACAAAATTATACCTCTAGTTATCTTCAGTCCTACAAGATGATTGCCTTGAAATACTTATATCAAATTACTAGTTGTTGGAATGCTTTGTAAAACCTTCTACTGTATGTTTACCGATAAGAAGTCTTTCTATTTACCGAAACATAGTAAATAACTAGTGTATACCAATCAATCCAGATTTACTTATGTGAAATGCAAAATAGTAAAGTGATGACTCATAGACACATTAACACATGAATTTTTAACATGGAAACCCTGTTCAGGGAAAACCCACTGGGACCAGTGCCCAAAATTTTCACTCTTCTAAAGTGAGCTCGGGGAAGAGCCAACCCTGCTCAAGGTTACAAACACACTATTAGGTGTGATCTTGTTAGAGGATTTAAATGAATAGTTTGTCACTTAGTATTTAGCATCTAATGCTACAATCCTTGATCAAACACTCACTTGGCCTGTCAATAGGTATCGAGCATATCCAATCCTACTTTGTATGATCAAAATTTTTGATACTCCTTGGGATGTACCTCAATTACAAAATACTTGTAAGTCCTACTTGGTTAAGAGACTTGATGATTCAATGGTTAAACTGAAATAGTAAATTTATCTATTCACGTATACAACTAGAATTGCATATTTTCAGATCTATTGTAAGTGCATTACCTTTCTGATCAATGTTATCAATTCAATACCTTTGCTCCAAACTATTATTCTCTGTGATGTTGTATCACTGTTTGTCGGTGTCTGTAGAATTTAGCTCTTTCCTCATCTTGATTGATCAAGTCTGAATGAATAATTTCTTCTCCTTTAGAATCTCTTCAGCAGCTATTCTCTTGTCACCCCCCTTATTCATAATTAATAAGGTTGTCTCTTATATAGATATGATTTCACCATTTCTTGTCTTTCTTGATCTTGGCATGATCCATAATTCTCACCAATTAGATTTAAAGAAAAACTCCTAATTTATCTCATAGAGATCTTCTTTCCAACTGGAATAAGTAGCTTTAAATCCTTTACTTATCTCCAACTTTATCTTGTTGATTAAAACAATGATACCAGTTAAGCCTATTTTTAGGTCTTAACAGCCAAGAATTTTGTCATTTCAAAACTCTTTGTTCTGTCTGTAAATACTTCAGTTAGTCGTTGGTGACAACTGACTATTCTGTTAGTGTGACTTCAGTTGTCTTTGGGATCTCCGTTCGTCAGGGAACACTGTAATTCTATCTGTCGGGTTACTCTGTGCTTTTTATCATCGGGTAACACTATGACTTTGCTCATTGGTAATGCTATGCTTTTTATTGTCGAGTAACACTGTGAATTTTCTCTTGTTGGTTTACTCTATTCAGTAGTGTGCACTCCGTCAGTGTATATAGTCACAAGTTGAATACTTAACTTTTATGCATTACTGATAGCATAGCCTTTGATTCATTGGTTCTTTGAAATCTTTAGCAGTATGTTCATGACCATACATATTATATCAAGTTAACATCAATAACAGTACAATACATTAACTGATTCAATGCCTTGCATTAACTTTCTGTCTCTCAATGATCATCAACTTAACATCTTCAAACATTCAATCAGTTATAGTTCATCTGTTCATTCATGTTTCAGCATCAACAAATGGTATGTAATGTGTTTTCCATATTCATTGGTACTTAAGGATTTTGAGATGGTGTAGTGTTTTTTTTTTATAGGAGGCATTTTCTATTGAACGAGGTGGTTCATACTTCATTCCTTACTGCTGCGAGAATGTCTTGGTGTAACCTATTTCAAATTGTTTTGGCTGACATGGTTGTTGGCATCAAGAAGTATAAGAAAACCGTTATTTTTAGTTGTGCATGTGGTATTTTTTATGCTTGAATGTGAATTTATTGTAAAACTATTTACATGAGATCTATATTGGTGATCATGCGTGTTGATGCAATAGGTATAAAATTAAAATATAATTTCTCTATTATAGTGTACTAGTAATAGTGATCTTAGTGGTGGATTCAATATGTTTTCATATTTTTTTTGGTAAGCCTATTTGTATTTCCAATAAACCATATTCATTTTTAAGAGTATTATCTCAACTGACAGTGAACCAACCTACAATGATCAAAACTGATAGTGAGCCTTTGTAAAAATCCCCTTAACTGGTGGTTCATTTCATAAGAATTATCTTCTCTATGGTTTTTCCCAGTTTGGGTTTCCACTTAAATATTGGTGTTCTTTGTGTCGGTATTTTTTCTTTCATGTTCATTTCTGTTGTGAATTCTTAATGTGGTTAATCGATAAATAAGAAGTCTATATTTTTTTTTTATGAGTTTATATAAAAAGGATTTTTTTTATAAAGTGTGTGGAAATAATTGATTCANTTTCCCCCCCCCCCCCCCCCTCTCATTTAATCTTCTTGTTCAATAGATATTGTGTTGCATTGAGTGAGGATATTTTTTTTTGTCCATATTTCATACCTTCCACCATGGGGATGTCTTTGTGTGACCTAGTTCAAATTGTATGAGGAAAACTTTTAAATGATAATTAATATTATGCCTCACTAACATGGAAGAATATACAATCATGGAATGGTATATGTAGAGGATGATTTATGTTTGATTGAAATGTAATAGGTGCATGAGTGATGCAAACTTGAGGAGAAGATATTCAGACATCATTATATGTGTGCAACTCGTGATAGTATTTTTTTTGTTGTAGTTAGGGTAAAATATTTAGTGGTAGAATTGTTTTTTATTTTTCCTTATTTTTGTAGTTAGACAAGTTGCAGTTGTAATAGTTGGTTTATGTATTTAGGGTAGTTAGCTCGATTGACAGTGAGCCAACTAGTAGTGAGCCTTTCCTATAGTGACCTTACTGACAATGAGCCTTTGTAAAAATAACCTTAACTAATGTCACCCTAACTAGTGTTCTTATTCATGACAATTAATTTCTCTATGGATTTTCCCATATTGTTAGAATGTAAAGTTGATTCTATTCATGATTTTGTTATTAATAATTTTCATTGGTGTCAACATATCCTATACATATTCATATTTTTTTATGTCAATTGATGTGTACTGATATATTTGGTTTATTGGTAGAGGTGTTCAACGAAGCATGTTCCTTAATACTTATCCTTATCCTTTAGCATGGTGGTCTTATTTATTGTGCAATATATGATGTATTTTTTGTTTGGGTTTGGTCTTATTTGGAGCATTTTTTGGTCCACTAAGAGGGGGGTGAATCAAACAAACCAAAACTTAAACACTTAAGACTAAACTCTTTGAATCACTTGGTATTGTTGAATACAGTAAAAAACCAATTCACCAATCAACTTAATAACTTAAACATCAATAAATCTAAAATATGTAAAGAAATCATTGAAACTTAGCACTTTAGATTAACTCATATAACTCTAAATTTAACTTATTTGACATCAGAGTTAATGAGGAAACCCAATTTGGGAAAAACCTTTGTGGGAATTGTGACCCACAATAAAAATTTACCCTTCTAAAGTACGCTTAGTTAAAAATTATCCTATTAAAGATTACACACACATTTTTAAAATGTGACTCTATTAGGGGATTTACCTCAAATCTGTTAAGATATTCACTCTGTTAAAAGTGGCCTTATTAGAGGTCTTTAAACACTCTTTTGGAATGTCACCTAGGTCTAGGTTTTACATATAGGAATGTTAAATCCACCCGGTTAAGATATTTCTCTGGTACAAATATTAATAAGAAATAGTAAACTTTGATCTTTAAATATAGAAACTACATTTTCTTGTGTCAAATACTTTATGCTCAATTGAATATTGGCATCACATACTCCATTGTTCTCTTTCTTAGACTATAGATTATTCAATTTTTGTTTCTCTATTCTACTCGGTAAATGTTGTTCTTCAGCTTCTTCTTCTTCTCTATTCAATTCACCACTAGCTTACACTCTGTGTCTTTCGTATTCTTTATATAAACATACTTTTGCCTCTTAATCTCCTTAATTTAATTTTCTATTATTTGTGCTCATTTGTTTGATCATCTTCTTCATAATTCACAACTCAGTAAACCATTTCACTTTTACCTCAGAACTTGTACCTTTCTTAGAAATCTCACAATTTGATTTAACCACTTGATCTTCACCTTAGATCTTCTCTTTTAATTTTTCCTGTTTGTAAATATTCTATCAATCTTCATTTAATAAGTATCCTCATCCAGATCATCATCACTTTCCATTTAATTCAATCTTATCATCATTTATAATCAATATCATGTACTGGGTAAAACTTGCTTTGTAACTCGGTAACAAACTTCATTCACTGCTCGATGTCTAACTCATCTTCGGTACTAGGTGCTTAAATTTCACTCAGTGTTCGATAAATGTAACTGACTCACATACCATTCTATCAACTGACTCTGTCTAGCTTGGTAAAGTAACTCATTCAGTCATAAATTTAACTCTGTGATTTGCGACATGATCAATCAATTGTAATTATTTGATAACATCAAATATATAGTAGAAAAAAACTATATCATCATTCCTTCATCATTTTCTGTTTTGTATTTGTCACCCATTTAACTTCTCCTCTTAAGGTATGGTAACATAATAAAAATCAATCAATCAATTGCTTGACATCAATGACAAAACAACAATTGATCTAATCATTTCTACAATCATGATACTTGGTATCACTCGGTCTTCATCATCTCCATCAAATATTCATCAGCTGATCACCAATATCCCTCTTTAGCATTGATGGAAACCACTATAACATTGTTATAGCAGTTGATGATGGAAATACTCAAATGCATAACTGTACTCCCTCTGAGTTGATATTTTTGTTTCCACTTTGATCTCTAATTTGAATCTCCCTCTTGGATAAATCTTTTATTTCTATAGCATAAATTCTAATCCATGCAATTCATTCTCTCAATTCATCAATATCTCCCTTAAGGATAAATTTCATCAATTCATTTTCTCCCTCTTTGAAAACAATGCCAAAAAGTCATACTCCTAAAAAATTGTTCTAGTAGTGGATTATACGTGACATGTACTCATAAAACATTGCATACAAAAATCTCTTCACAACTTTGGGAATCAGATAAAGTGTGTCATACTAACATGAATTTAGAAATATATATTCTAATGAAATATAGAATTTATGCAGCATGCATCATGTTGTTTAGTGAATATTGGATAGGGGAAGAACCCCTAATTTACCTTTGAGATACTCAAAAGAATTTTTAGGTAGTGTCTTTGTAAAGATATCATCCAACTGTTCCTTTGAATTTACATATTCCAATCTCACATTCTTCTCTTGAACTTTTTCTCTCAAGTAGTGTTACTTGATAGAAATGTGATTGGTCTTTGAATGCATAACCGGGTTCTTTGATATATTAATAGCACAAGTGTATTATCAAAAAAGATAGTAGCCAGATCTATGATCTCTTCTTTCATACCTTCAAGCAATTGTTTAATCCAAACTATATTTTCACAATTTATAGCAGCAACAACATATTCAGCCTTGACAGTAGACTGTCAAATGCAACTTTGTTTCTTGCTCAACCATGTAACCAATATTTCACCTAGAAAGAATGCACCTCCGCTAGTAATTTTATTGTCATCAACATTTCAAGTCCAATCTGCATTAGTATAGACTTGCAGATCAAAAGTACCTCTCTTTTAGTACAATAAACCAAATTCTTTTGGGCCTTTCAGATATCTCAAAATTCTTTTTACTGCAGATATATGTGTTTCCTTCAGATTAGAAGAAAATATTGCAACAATTCCAACAATGTGTGCTATATCAGGTCTATTGTGAACAATATACTACAATTTACCAATCATGGATCAGTAAAGAGTATTATTTATCTCTTGTATTTCATCCTCTTTAGATAACTTACATCCAGTAACCATAGGTGTTCCAATAGAATTGGAATCTTCCATACCAAAGGTTTTGAGGCTCTCTTTAATATAATTATCTTGTGTAATATAGATCCCTCCAGTAACTTGTTGTATTTGTAGACCTAGAAAGAACTTAATCTCTCCAATCATTGACATTTCAAACTCATTTCTCATTTGATCAGCAAATCATTTACATAAAGTGTCATTGCCTCCAAAATTAATTTCATCAACAAAAATTTCAGCAATCAAAACTTTATTATCACTGTCACATTTCAATTAAACATTATTGTTTTCACTTTTTCTTTGAAATCCCATTTTTATTAGATAAGAGTGCAATCTCTCATACCATGCTCAAGGTGCTTGTTTCAAACCATATAAAGATTAATGTAACTTACATACCTTGTTCTTGTTTGTGTTCTCAATAAACCCCTCAAGTTTCTCAATGTATACTTCTTCTTCAAGTATCCCATTAAGAAATACATAATTGGTATCCATCTAATATACATTGAATCCTTTGTAAGCAGCATAAGCTAGAAGTATTCTAACTCCTTCCAATCTAGCAATAGGTGAAAAATTATCAAGATAGTCAATACCTTCTTCTTGTGCATAACTTTTGAAAACCAATGTAGCTTTATTTCTGATAACTTCTCCATGCTCATTCAATTTATTTCTCAAAATCCATTTAGTAGCAATAACATTTTTATTTTTGGGCCTAGGTACTAATGTCAATGTCGTGTCCTTCTCAATATTATCATATTGTTCATTGCTTTCACCCAATATTCATTATCTAGAGCTTCTTTAACTTTATTAGGCTCAAATGTAGATATCAAACATGTATTGTCTCTTACATTGCTTCTGGTCATCACTCCCACATCCTTATTTCCAATAATCATGCTCAGGGAATGGTGCCTTCTCACATACTTTGCCAAAATAGGCTCGGTAGCTCTCGGTTCTTCAATATCAATATTCAATTGTTGAAATCCTTGTTCATCTTCTTCCTCGGTAGGATCTCTCGGTAAGGTATCATGAACATTAGGTTGGACATATACAAACTTCTCATAATCTTTAGGTTCCTTATTGCTATCTTCATCATTCCTTTTTACAAACTCATCAATTCTTACATTTTCACTTTCCACCATCTTGTTAGTAACCTTGTTCAAACATTTGTAAGCTTGACTCCTTGTAGAATATACAAATAATGTACCTTCTTCTCCTTTTGAAACAAACTTTCCTTCTCTAGAATCTTTCAGAATATAGCATTTTCTCCCAAATATTTTAAAGTAATTGATATTAGGTTTGTGTTCATACCAGATTTCATAAGGTGTCATTTTGGTACATTTCTTCATTTGTACTCAGTTCAATGTATAAACAGTAGTACTCACAGCTTCTCTCCAAAAGTTCTGTGAAACTCCTTTTTTAATCATTAGTGTCCTAGCATAATCAACAATAGATCTATTTACTCTCTCAATAATATCACTCTATTGTGTTGTCCTCGGTGTTGAAAACTGTCTTTTAATTCCATTCTCATTACAAAAAAATGTAAACTCATCAGAAGTAAACTCACCTCCTTTGTCAGTTCTTGGATATTTCAATTGCCTTCCAATTTATTTTTCAACTCAAGCCTTATACCACTTAAAAAATTTAAATGCATCTGATTTTTCTTTTGAAAACATTACATAAATCATTCTAGAATAGTCATCCACAAATAAAATAAAATATATGTATCTATAATAACTTTGAGTCCTCATGGGTCCACATAAATCAATATGCACTAAATCCACAATTCCTTGTGCAACATAAGTCTTGCTTGAAAAACTTGATTTAGTCATCTAACCCATCTGACATTCTTTGCACATAGCATTCTCAATTTTTTCCAATCTCAATAGTCCTCTTACTCTATTCTAATCACACACTTTGATCAAGTTGTCAAAGTTGACATGACAAAGCCTTTTGTGCCCTAACCACACATCGTCAACTTTAGAAAAAATACAAATCTTTATAGAAGTATCAAGATTAAATAAATTACCTTTAGATTGTTCTCCAGTAGCAATCAGACTATCCTTCTCATCAAATACTTTCACCTTTCCATATTGAAATTCCATTCGGTGACCTATATTGTTTAGTTGTGCAACACTCAATAGATTATACTTTAATCCTTCAACCCAATAAACATCATCACATCTTGTGTTATTTAGTAGAATTATAGAAACTTTTCCTTCCATAGGATATGGAGCATCATTACCAAATGTAACAAAATCCTCCATCACATTTTTCCAAGGGAATAAACTTAAGTGCGTCACCAGTCATGTGATGTGAAAAACCACTATCTATAATCCATGGTTCATTCTTACTTACTTGTGGTACTAGGGCTCTTGGTTCTTCTTCATCAAAATCATATTTAATAGCAACATAAACCACTTCTTTTTCATCATGAATATCAAAAGAATCATGATCACTTTGTTTTTGTAATCTCTAAATCTCCTTAATCTATTTCTCTTTTGTCCTTATCTTTGTTATCTTTATTTTCCTCCTTATCTTTCTCAGGATAGATAGATGCAAAGTGACCAATTTTATCACAATTAAAACATTTCAAGGGTAAGTTACCTTGGTATTTTCCTTTTCCTCTTTGTAGCCTTCTAGCAAATAAAGCTTCAAATTCTCTTTCATTCTCATCACATTCAGTAAATAACTCTTTAAGACCTTTAGTAAAACTATTAAATTTATCACTAGCACTACTCAAATATCCATCTCTGGTTGTGGCTTCCCCATATTTTCCAATATTTAAAGTAGACTTAAATTCATATTCAATCTTAGATGTAGCAGTAAAAAATTATTGTCAAAACCATTTAACTCAAATGCAGTTAACTTACCAATAGTAGCATCTAGTGAAACATTCATTTGGGGTATAGATCTTATCTCTTGTATAGAAAATACATGAATAGTATAACTTGATAGCAGGGTTCTCAACATATTTCTTGTAACATCATCCTCAGTTATGATCCCACTAGCTCCTCTAATAGAATTAACAGTCTCCTTAAGTCTTGTACTATACTGTATTATGTTCTCTCCTTCTTTCATCCTCATAGAGTCAAATTTTCCTCTCAAATTTTATGCTTTATCCTTCTGAACATGTTGATCCCCGCCATAGCTAAAAATAAGCTTATCCCACATTTGTTTCAAAGTAGTGCAACCATCAAGTTCATCATATTCCTAGTCGGTAACTGTAGAAGTAATCTTAATAATAACTTGTGTGTGTTCTTGTTTCTGTCTTTTCTCCCTGATATTCAAAGGTGTAGTAGTTGGTGCTACATATTCATTATCAAGAAAGTGAAGTCTATATTCTCCTACTCCAGATACATGGAACCTCATTCTACTTTTCCATGTAGAGAAATGATCCCTATTCAGATTTCGTGCTTCCCTCTTATACATTTTTAGATCTTAACTCAAGTCCTTTCAAACTTTTTACTTCAGAGTAACTAAGCTCTGAGACCAGCTGTTGTTCCATTGAGAGGGGGATGAATCAAACAAATCAAAACTAAAACACTTAAGACTAAACTCTCTGAATCAATTGGTAATGCTAGATACAGTAGACAACCAATTCACCAATCAACTTAATAACTTAAACAACAATACATATCAAATATATAAATCAATCATTCAAACTTAGTAATAGATTAACTCATATAAGTCCAGATTTAACTCAGTTGACATCATATTTAACGAGGTACCCAATTTGGGAAAAACCTATGTGGGAATTGTGACCCATAATAAAAATGTACCCTTCTAAAGTACGCTCAGTTAAGAACTTATTATGTTAAAGATTACAAACACATTTTCTAAATGTGACCCTATTAGGGGATTTACCTTAGATCTATTAAGATCTTCACTCTATTAAAAGTGGCCTTGTTAGAGCTCTTTAAACACTCTTTTGGAATGTCACCTAGGTCTAGGTTTTACACATAAGACTATTGAATCCACTCGGTTAAGAGATTTAGATCTATTACAAACATAGCAACTACCTTTTCTTGTGTTGGATCCTTTATGATCAATTGAATACTGGCATCACATACTTTACTGATCTCTTTCTTAGACTAAAGATTCTTCAATCTATGTTTCTCTACTGTGCTTGGTAAATGTTGTTCTTCAGCTTCTTCGTCTTCTCTGTTCAATTTGCCAATATCTTACACTCTATGTATTTATCATTCTTTATATAGACATACTTTTGCCTCTTAATATCCTTAATTTGATTTTCCATCATTTGCACTTAGTCGTTCGATCATCTTCTTGATAATTTATAACTCTGTAAACCATTTCACTTTTACCTCAAAACTTGTAATTTTATTGGAACTCTCACAATTTAGTTTAACCGCTTGATCTTTTCCTTAGATCTTCTCATTGAATTTTCCCATTTGTATATCTTCTAACAATATTCATTTAATTTGTATCCTTATCCATGTCATCATCACTTTGCATTAAATTTGATCTTATCATAATTTACAATCAATATCCTGTACTCGGTAAAACTTTCTTTGCAACTTCGTAACTGGCTTCATTCATTTCTCGGTGTGTAACTCATCTTCGGTGCTAGGTGCTTGACTTTCACTCAGTGTTTGGTAACTGTAACTAACTCACATAAAATTCTACTGACTGACTTTGTCTAGGTTGATAAAGTAACTCTTTCAGTCATAACTTTAACTCTTTGCAATTTCTGACTTGATCAATCAATTGTAACGATTTGATAACATCAAATATATAGTAGAAAACAATTATATCATCATTCCTTCATCATTGTTGGATCAGTATTTTTCACCCATTTAGCTTCTCCTCTAAAGATATGGTAACATAATAAAAATCAATTAATCAATTTCTTGACATGAATGAAAAAAAAACAATTGATCTAACCATTTCTACAATCATGATACTTGGTATCACTCGGTTTTCATCATCTCCATCAGATATTCATCATCTGATCAACAACATGTTCATTCATGTTTCAGTCCCAACAAATACTATATAATGTGTTCTTCATATTCATTGGTACTGAAGGCTTTAGATATGGTTTAGTGTGTTGTTATATATGAGGCATGTTCTATTGAACGAGGTGGTCCATATTTCATTCCTTACCACCACAATAACATTTTCTTGTAACCTATTTCAAAAATTTTTGGCTGACATGGTTGTTGGCATCAATAAATTTAAGAAGAGTGATGATTTCAGTTGTTTGCATAAATTTTTTTTGGCTTGTATATGAAGTGATTATGGATCTATTGACATGATATCTATATTTTTCATCATGCATGTTGATGCAATTGATAGAAAATTTATATATCATTTCTCTATTGTATTGTACTGGTAACGGCAATTTCAGTGGTGAATTCAATCTCTTTTCATATATTTTGATGGTGAGCCTATTTTGATTTCCAGTTAACCATATTCATTTTTAAGGGTAGTTATTCTGACTGGCAGTGAGCCAATCCATAGTGAGCCTTTGTAAAAAATCCCTTTTAACCGGTGTTTCATTTCATTAGAATTAGTTTCTCTGTTTTGAATGTTTAGTGTGGTTAATCGATAGATCATAATTTTATATTGTTGTTGTTTATTAGTTTACCGACAAACTAAATACTTTATAATGTGTGGGAATATTTGATTCACCCCCTCTCATTTATTTGGCATGTTCAATAGATAGTGGGTTGCATTGAGTGAGGATATTTTTGTGTGGTCCATGTTTCATTCTTTCCACCATGGGGATGTCTTGGTGCAACCTAGTTTAAATTGTACGTAGACAAATTGTAACATAATAATTAATATTGTGCCTGACCAACACAAATGAATATGGAAGCATGAAATGGTATATGTAGAGGATGATTTATGTTAGATAAAAACATAATAGGCATGTGAGTGATGGAAACATGAATAAAATATATTAAGACATCATTATACATGTTAATGATCTTTCTTGTTACCTCCATTCATAGGTGACATTCAAAAGACTTAGAATAAATGATAAGAAACTATGACAATGTACACCAAATCTAATCACCAATTGAAGACAAGAAAATGCAACATCAACAAGGCCATATAAGCCTTCTTCATTTTGAGCACTACCAGACTCATGAGGATATGCCTATAACATAAATTTGTATACATAATAAACCTTTGACATAACCTGTTAGGATTAGGTAATACTGAGAGGAGGGTGAATCAGTATTACAACACTTGATTTCAGTGGTGAATTCAATCTCTTTTCATATATTTTGATGGTGAGCCTTTTTTGATTTCCAATTAACCATATTCATTTTTAAGGGTAGTTATTCTGACTGGCAGTGAGCCAACCCACAGTGAGCCTTTGTAAAAAATCCCTTTAATCGGTGTTTCATTTCATTAGAATTAGTTTCTCTGTTGTGAATGCTTAGTGTGGTTAATTGATAGATCATAATTTTATATTGTTGTTGTTTTACTAGTTTACTGACAAACGAAATACTTTATAATGTGTGGGAATATTTGATTCACCCCCTCTCATTTATTTGGCATGTTCAATAGATAGTGGGTTGCATTGAGTGAGGATATTTTTGTGTGGTCCATGTTTCGTTCTTTCCACCATGGGGACGTCTTGGTGCAACCTAGTTTAAATTGTACGTAGACAAATTGTAACATTATAATTAATATTGTGCCCGACCAACACAGATGAATATGGAAGCATGAAATGGTATATGTAGAGGATGATTTATGTTAGATAAATACATAATAGGCATGTGAGTGATGGAAACATGAAGAAAATATATTAAGACATCATTATACATGTTAATTATTTTTCTTGTTACCTCCATTCATAGGAGACATTCAAAAGACTTAGAATAAATGATAAGAAACTATGACAATGTATACCAAATCTAATCACCAATTGAAGACAAGAAAATGCAACATCAACAAGGCCATATAAGCCTTCTTCATTTTGAGCACTACCAGACTCATGAGGATATGCCTATAACATAAATTTGTACACATAATAAACCTTTGACATAACCTATTAGGATTAGGTAATACTGAGAGGGGGGTGACTTAGTATTACAACACTTAAAATAAACTTTAAACCAATCCCACATAAACCATAAGCATACTGAAATAAAAGGAATATAAACAAATAACAGTACTCATAACACCATTATTTCTTGTCAAGGAAACCCTGGCCAAGGGAAAACCCTGGTGGGGATGATACCCACAATCATACACTAAAGTATATTGTCCCTGTTAGGAGACCTAGCCCTGTTAGCAGCTGAATATTACATAGTACATTTCCTTGTTAAAGGAATAAAAAACCTGTTAAAGGTATACAACACCCTGTTAGGGGCCAACTGAGCTTACAGCTCTTACAATATAATTTTATTACAAAGTGTTCTTAGTAATAAACAAAAAAATCATCTTCAATGCTTAGATAGTTCCATTCATAGCTCTTTAATGATCTTTGTCAACCCTCTGC
>MU225293.1:4115126-4126738 GCA_018584345.1 Thuja plicata | reverse complement strand
CAAAGGGGGTGGAATTGATTTAATTAAAAGCACTTAGGACTTTAGGATTAAATCAATTAATCATAGGGGTTTTAGCTAATAATCATTTGAGAATTTAGGAATTAAGTGTAATGTCAGATTTATGCAAGTTTGGGTTTTCTGCATTTGAAACTCAGTCAATTAAAGTCAATTAGGAGAAGAATTTACCTAATACAATAGGACTTTGAGGATAAGAACATGCATCAAAATTGATTGATTATTAGGTGCCAATTTTGGGGTGTCACATTTTTCCCCTCTTTGAATTGATGTGCGAGCAGTGCATTGATTCAAAGAATAGTCTGAAGTGAAGATCAGAATCGGGGTTAGATTTCCCCAATGTCCACTAAGAGCTGATGAAGATCTAGGACTATCTTCAAAATCAGGGTTAGATTGCCCCAATACCAAGGTAAGCCCTCCGAGATCCAGGTTAGATTGCCTAGATAATGCTTTGAAGAGTTTTTGAGAGTTATCTTCAGAACGAAGCGTAACTTTTAGGAATTAGGGTTTGATTGCCCCAATACCCAATGAGATTTCAATAATCTTCTCCAGAACAAAGCTTAGTCCCCCTATGTCTAGGTTAGATCACCCAGACACTGGTTAGATTGATATCTTTCACAAGGCTGTCCCCAGAACGAGGCTCAACCTTCAGGAATCAGGGTTAGATTGCCCCAATACCTGTCTCAAAAGATAATCAATTTGGGACTGTCTCCTAGAATGAAGCATGATTCTTGAGGATCCAAGTTAGATTGCTCAGATACCTAGCAAGATATATGATGAGATGTGAGATTCAAGATCATGGAATATCCAATTTTGACCATAAGGTACAAAAAATTGAATATGCCCCAAGTAATGAGATGCCCCTAGCGACAAGGTCTTTAGATTTAGATCAGATTGATTTAAGAATAATGCAAAAAAGTTCAATGATGCAATCATCCTGCCCCCTCGGGAGCGAAATCGAAAGAAGACACATCATAAAGATGAGAGTGAGAAATCGCAGAGAAAAGAAAAATCAAGAGAGAGCATAATAATTTTAGAGTGATCGAGAGGTCTTATTGATTAGGTTTGACCATAGTTGACCAGAATTGACGAGAGTTGACTTTGATGAAAAGATTGGAGAAACTGAGAAAATGATGACTAGAGATAATCCTGACAAGGAACAAACATTAGAGGATTGATTGCACAAGCATCTGATCACGTCGGTCCCATGATTTTTAAAATGTGATTTTGAGCTACTTAGGAGTGTTAGATTTCAATTTCAACCACGAAAATGGATCCAAAACGGTCTGATTAGCCAAGGGTGCAATTTTCATGAAAAATGGAGCATTTTGAAAAATTAGGTCAAATGCTATATAAGGCCTGGAGGGGTCATTTTCAAATCATTATTCACCTTTGACTTTAGAGATGGTGAGAGTTCTAGCTGACATTGAGAGCATTCTTGTGCATATGCATCAATTTGAGTGCACCCGACGGCACAACCGACCAGCGGAGTATGACGCACCTGTGAGTATTCATAACTTGATCTTGTATTTTTGCAAAAAAATTATCATTTTTTAATGTTAGTTGAATATTTTTAGCTTTTAAACCATGTTTTTGCCAAGTGTTGTGTGAGGAAATAGTTTCCTTGTGCCGGGCCTGATCGCCCTTCGCGTGAGAAAACTATTTCCTCACGTGGTTTGGGGATTCTGCATGCGGGCCCCTCACCAGCGCTTGCATGAAGATTGCATGTGAGATGCACGAGATTCCTAGAATCTCGCATGAAGAGACATCCTACTTCGCGTGAGTTAGAAATCTCGCGCGGCAGCAGAGTTTCCTCATGCGAGAAAAGAGTTTTCTCGCATGGGAAATGGCAAAAAACCAAAAAAAGTTAATTCCTTGTATCACAGAGTCAACCAGTTGAACTGTATGTCGAGTAGTTTCATAGTTGCATGTGTTGTCTTTTGCTTTGAAAAATCATCATTATTGAGGTACTGATCCCATTTTGTCCTTTTGTGTTGCAGGTCAATCTCCCAGATATTGGTTTCAGGTCCCATCATCCTGTCATGGGTGAGTTACTATAGAGATTATCAGATGCCGACGGGGCCCACATTGATGGGTTAGGATTGACATATCTGCATGATGTACCTGATATTCGGGTAAATCACGGATTGCTTGGGGCCTTAGTTGAGAGTTTCCATTCAGAGACGAATACCTTTCATCTGCCACAGGGAGAGATGACTATGACTCCGGAGGAGTTATACCAGATATTGAGAGTGCCATTCCATGGAGCTCACGTTGAGTACTGCACGCAACCGAGAGATGGTACACAGGCTTTGAGAGCCATCTTTCAAGATCAGTTGGTAGTGGGCTAAGCTATCTCCTGGGAGGAGTTGATACGCACATATGGCCAAGATTACCCATTAGCAGTCATTCTCACATTGTTTCTGAGCTGTCATCTGGTACTAGATCGTGGTCAGCATAGTTTGGAGTGTGGCTGGGGCGTTATGCTCCAAAAGATGCTAGATGTACCAGTAGTGACACATGGATGGGGCGAGTGTATACTTGCACAGATGTATCATGAGATGCACAAGGTTGTGTATCTGGGTGCCCGCACTATGGCAGCGGGAGTAGTGGTATTACAGATCTGGGCCTGGGAGCACCTTCCCGTATGTAGGCCAATTTTCCATGATACGCGATAGCCACTAGAGCCGTACATTTACAGATATGCCAGTCTGATGACCCAGCCCGCGCTGGGTAAGACTGAGCAGTGGCAAGCATATATTGATGATATGGCTATAGTGATATGGTGACCATGGGTCACTACTGAGGTCTAGGACGATGCTTGTCATGAGTTATCGTACATGTTTTGTTCACGTCCTCTGATAGGGTGTACCATCATAGTTATTGAGCATTTCTTGCTTACACATGTGTTGCGCTAGTTT
This sequence comes from Thuja plicata, assembly GCA_018584345.1. NCBI lineage: Eukaryota > Viridiplantae > Streptophyta > Pinopsida > Cupressales > Cupressaceae > Thuja > Thuja plicata. The sequence continues at coordinate 4,123,802 of MU225293.1, read as the reverse complement.
GGGAGGCCTCAGGATGTGTCTCTTGAGTACTGTACATATGCTCGATTCATCGATGAGATGAAGAAGGGGTGAAAGAGGCAGCTAGACAAGGGGCATAACATGATAGATTCTCAGGTACCACCATCTCGATGGGATTATATGGCAGCGGTGATAGATGTAGGTGTGACTCCTGCATATAAAGATCAGCTCTTAGCCCATCCATTTCCTAGGTTCACATCACCAGTGGGCTAGATTCCTCCAGTGGTGCAGCCACCACCACAGTAGCAGGCACAGCAGGTTCCTCTTTTGGGACAGCAGCCTCAGGGTCAGCAGCCATAGCAGCTGCCACTACAGCAGCAGGATAGAGTGGTATGGCCACGTACACAGCAGACTGCTATCCCTGTGAGGCCTATGGGATTAGATGTAGGTGCTGGCCCTAGTGGTAGCCAGGATAGAGCTGCAGAGCAGGGTGATGATACTGTCATGGCCAATGTAGTTCCGACTGATGCTCCAGCAGGCGGACAGGTGACCCAGCTACAGGAGGCTCTCTGTAAAGCGAGGGAGAGAGTGCAACAGACATAGAGAGAGTGAGATGACCTTCACACATAGGTGGTCATCAAAGATACATGGATATCAGAGAGGGACCGGGAGGTCCGAGAGTTGTGAGAGGCACTAGCTAGAGCATAGTTGGACATTAGACATGAGGCTGCTCAGGCGGCCTACTATTATTTTCCGTATACTCTTGCAGTTCCTGAGGCAGCTGATCATATTCTTCCTTTTTCAGAGTATGCTGGCGCTCGGGCTATTCCATAGGGACCACCTCCACAGGGTCCACCTCCATAACAGCAGGGGATGCCCCCACCTCCACCTCCTCCAGGTGGTTAGGTTATGATGTATTTTGTACCACCATTTTGACCTATTGTGCTCGAGTAGCACCCTTGTATATTCAGACCGATCGATATATATATGAGCTCAATTTTTCGACATCATTGTACATGCCTATATATTGCTTTAGATTTGTGTATGAGATGATTTCCTATATGATTTAGATGTATGGATTAGGAATGCAAATGATTATGCATGTGTTTTATTGATGTATGAAAATGCTATGGTAGATGTTAGATGGATAAATGCTATGTATGATTTGATTTATTCTTATAATGGATGCACATGGAAAATGGATATGTATGTATGCAAATGAATTTTATGGAAATGCAATGAATGCAATGGTACTAATCATCTCATGCAGGGCCTTCGCAATATACAATAGATACTAGCCAAAGAAGGATGCACACAAAGATCGAGAATGAGGATCGGACACTCATGCAGTCAAGAAGAACTATGATGAAAGATGAGGACCTTGAAGAATGAGAAGACAAATGAAGAGAGCACCAAAACTTCTACAATGCAAACCTAAAATGTAGATGCAAGCCTATGATGTAGATGCAAGCCTAAGCTAAATGCAATCCTAGGACTTTGGTTGTTGGACTCATCATATTTATCATCATCGGGTGTTTTGGATCATCGGAGTCAATACAATCCTTACTGGTGCCACTGCGACCATAAGAATATGACTATGACTTTTGTCAGATAAAATATAGGAAATGAACGTAAGCACCAAAGGAACAAAAGTCGAGGTGACTTGAACATTGTTTCCAGTTTGATATAGTAAAAGTGCACAAGTAAACAAACACAATAATAATAGTCAAGGAGATAATTCTGACCTCCCCTTGGCGTACAAATAAACAAGATCAAGGGATGTGAGGCTTTTCCACCTTAATGTAGAAGCTCTTATCACATACACCCTATTTATTTGACGTTGCTGGATCATCAAAACCACACCAAGCAGTAGGAAAAGAAAATATCAATGAAATTTATAGGAATAGACATCATACTACAAAAGAGTCAATCATATCTTAGCATGTTTCGAGGCTTACGAATGTGTCTATGTTTAGGGTGTTGAAAAGCACCGTTGTGCTTGTGAGTGCAATGTGTTTGATTGCTATTGAGAGATGCTTACGTCGCGAGAAATATGAAGTGTGTTGAAAAACACAGACGTGTCCAAAGAGAGTGTTGAGAAACACTATTTGATTAAGGTGTTGAGAAACACCAGTTTGTGTCAGTAGAAAGTTGTCCTTCAGGACTGACAAGATTACTGACTCAAGAGTAAACCGAAGAGCGATCGAAATGGGGAGCCATGCCCCCAAGTAACAAATGAATCAAATTTGAGCCACAATAGATAGAAAAATGATGCAAGAAATCTTAGTAATATAGCGGCAGTAGGCAGACTCAGTGAGAATCACTGGCGACTGTCGCAAGAGATTCTCAAGCATAAAGATCGATACCAAGATCGAAGCATCCGCAGGTAGACGCAGTGAGATCCACTAGTGACTGATGCAAAAAGATAAGACAATGCCCCCTAGACCAGGAACATGCCCCCAAGTATGACCAGTTCCAATCCATGGGAGATCGAGCAAAATCTTGAAGATGGCTGAGAGCGAAACACACACTAAAGCAAGAAAGCAAACTAAAGCAGGAAAGCAAAGCCAAGACATGCTGCGACAGAGAAAGCATGAAACAAGAGGTGCCTATTTACTAGGTTTTCACCATCCTGGAATAAATTCTATTTTTTCTACCATGACGCCTGTTTACTAGGTTTTCATCAATGGCACATTTTTCTCTTTTTCACTTTTTTTGATTTTTTTGTTTTTTCAATTTTTTTGTTTTTTTTTCATTTTCAATTTTTTTTTTGATATTATCAAGGTGCCTGTTTGCCAGGTTTTCACCAAGATAATAGATACATCAAAGTGCCTGTTTGCCAGGTTTTCACTAAGATGATCATTTTTTTAGGACATTTTACAATTTTTAGGATTTTCTCAGAAATAAAGTATGTACATGAGCATGCAGAAGATATCTTAACTGTAGAATTTCTTCAAGTGAAGAGCGTTGATAGGATCTTTGAGTGGTTCACCTTCTATAGTGGAGAGCTGATAAGTGCTGGACCCAAATACTGTAGTAATGATATAAGGACCAAGCCAGTTTGGCTCAAACTTCCCTTTCTGAGTCCGTTGTTGTTGATTTTTAGGATTCTCTCTCAAGATGAGATCACCTGTTTGGAAGTCTCTTGGTCTGACTTTCTTATTATAGCTCTTTGATATCCTCTTTTGGTATGCTCTGAGATGATCGAATGCCACCTTCCGATGTTCATCTAGTAACTCAAGCTCTTGAAGCCTAGATATTCTCATGTCATCATCTGTGATGAGGCCTTTTAAAGAGACTCACAATGTAGGAATCTCAACCTCAATAGGAAGTACATCATCTGCACCATAGACTAAAGCAAAGGGTGTGGCCCCTGTTGGCATTCTGATACTGGTGCGATAGGCCCATAAAGCCAAATTTATCTGGAGGTGCCAATCCCATCCAGACTTGTGTACCATATGGTGTAGGATCTTGAGAATTGTTTTGTTAGAAGCTTCAGCTTGCCCATTACCTTGGGGGTAATAAATAGAAGACCAATGTTGGATGATCTTGAACTTAGCACATAAATCTGTTAGATCTTTATTCTTGAACTGTCCCCCATTATCAATGATAATAAAGGAAGGTACACCATACCTACAAATAATGTAGTTTAAGATGAATAGAGCTACGGATTTTCTATCAGCTACACTGAGAGGCACTGCCTCAACCCATTTAGTAAAATAATCCATAGCAGTGATGATGTACTTGTGTCCTCTTGAGGAAGATGGATATATCTGACCTACTAAGTCAAAATCCCACTATTGAAATGGCCAAAAAGTGATAAAAGGAATGAGTTCCTTAGCTGTAGCATGAATCAAGTTTCCATGAAGTTGACATTGCTTACAAGATTTGGCAAACTGCGTAGCTTCCTTCTCCATATCAGGCCAATAATAACCAGCTCTAATAAGCTTACAAGCATATGTCAGGCCATTTGAGTGAGAACCACAAATGCCTTCATGTACCTCTTCTAATGTGCATTTAGACTCATCAGGTTCTAGACACCTAAGGAGGGTACTGTCTAGACCCCTTCTATACAAGTTGTTTTCTACGATGACGTATCGTGAAGCACTATGGATTAGATGGCATTTTTCATTTTGAGTATATGTGTTAGGAATAGTTTGGTCATGGAGATAGGAGTATATGTGGTAGTAATGAGATGAATCATGTCCAATTACTGAACAAACCATCTGGGAGTCAGGAGAGTCATAGGCAAGGTAGTATAATGTCTCCACTAGGAACTCATGTCTAAAATCATTCTCTAGCATTTGCAACATAGAGGCCAAAGTAGCCATAGCATCATCTACTTTATTATCCACCCGGAGATTTTGCTGAAAAGTGACATGTGAAAAATAGTTCTTAAGACTGTCAACCATCCTTTTATAGGGTACCAACTTTTCATCCTTGGTTTGATAAGTATTTTTGACCTGACTGATAACTAGTTGAGTCTCCAAAGACTTTTAGTTCATCCACTCACCATTCAATAGCAATCTTGAGTCCATTGATTAGAGCTTCATATTCAGTAGTGTTATTGGTACAAGGGAACATCATTTTATATGCCTTTGGTAAGGAATATCGCTGCGGTGTGATAAACAAAATCCTAGCTCTAGACCCCTGTTGGGTGAATGAACCATCAAAGAACATTGTCCATGTTTGATGCGTGAGAAGCATAATGGACTCATCCAAGAATTCCATCTTTAATGGTTGGTGATCTGTAAGAGGTTCTTCATCCAATTGATCCGCAATTGCCTATCCTTTAATAGCTTTTCTCTCAACATATACATTATCAAACTCACTAAGGAGCATGACCCATTTAGCCAATCTACCTGTGAGGGTAGCTTTACTAAGTAAGTATTTCAATGGATCAATCTTTGCAATCAGCCTCGTAGTGTGAGCCAACATGTAGTGTCATAGCTTTTGGGAAGCAAACACCACTGTTAATTAAGCCTTTTCAATTACTGAATACTTCATTTCATAAGAGACCAATGTTTTGCTGATGTAGTAAATGGCTCTTTCTTTATGATTTGGATCTTCTTGGGCCAAGAGAGCACCCAAGGATGTTTCTGTTGCTGAGATATATAGGATTAAAGGCTTCCCCTGAATGGGAGGCATCAAAATGGGTGGATTAGCTAGATACTATTTAATTTGCTGAAACCCTTGTTCACACTCTTTGTTCCAGTCATAAATCACACCTTTATGTAGGGTTTTAGTGAAAGATTGTGACTTGTCAGCTAACTATGAGATAAACCTCCTGATAGATTGAAGTTGACCTTGAAGACCCCTGATTTGTCTAATATTATAGGGTGGTGGCATCTCCATTATAGCTTGTACCCTTTCTGGATCTACCTCAATTCCTTTTGCAGAAATAATGTAGCCAAGTAATTTTCCAAAAGTAACCCCAAATGCACATTTCCTAGGGTTTAGGCGCAACCAGAATTTCTCCATATGATCTGGTATAGGACCTGGATTAGTGAGATGTGTTTTTCTATCCATACTCTTGGCAGGTGTATCATCCACATAGTCCTCCATTGTCCTATGCATCATATCATGAAATATTGTAGTAACAACTCTTTGATAAGTAGCCCCTACATTTTTTAAACCAAAGGGTATAACATTCCAAAAAAATGTACCCCATGCACAAGTAAAAGATATTTTCTCTTGGTCTTCTGGCGCAATTTTGATCTGATTATAGCTAGAAAATCCATCCATTAAGGAATACATCTCATATCCCGTTGTCATATCCATGATCATGTCAATATTGGGGAGTGGAAAATTGTCTTTCCGGCATGCCAAATTTAAATCTCTAAAGTCCATGTAGACCCTAATAGATTTGTCATGTTTGGTTATGGGGACTATATTAGAAATCCACTTTGCATAATCAATCACTTGGATGAGCCCAGCTTTCAGAAGTTTTTCCAATTCTGCCTTGATCAATAAAGCTACATGCGGATGCATCTTTCTAAGTTTTTGTTTGACAGGCTTCACACCTGGTGATATTGACAAGTGATGCATAATGAGGTCAGGATCCACACCTGACATGTCAGAATATGTCCATGCAAAATTTATCTTTTTCTCTTGGAAAAACTCTGTAAATTCCTTAAGTTCCTCTGAAGATAATGGCTTGGCCACATGAATGATATGTGGATGTTCCTCTATTCCTAGATTCATTGGCTGAGTAGGCTCAATTAACACCGATGAGCATTCCTGAAAGTGACTCAGAAGTGCATCAAGTACCTCACCCTCAGGTGCCTCAGAGAGGTTTTCACCTTTAGGTACATCTTTTCTTTTTACTTTTTTTTGGCTCTGATACTGCCACAATGTGGTTTTCACCATCAGAACGCTTATTCTTTTTTCATTTAATTTTATGCCTAAGGTACTTGATATTAGCCTCGGTCATGTTGACACTTGCTTCACTAGTGGAGGACATCAGAGGCTCAATAGCATGAAGGTAGCAGGCTAAGGTGTAATCATTCTAGAATGTAAGGACTTTACTAGATGAAGAAGAGGAATTCTAGTCTATTAATTTAGGGTGTTGGAGGGAAAGAGATGTGACAGGTCCAAGTGCGTCGATAGTATAGTCATCATTGAAAGCATTAACTAGTAAGAGGGGATCTAGACTGATCTCATCCAAAGGTCTGTTTGAATCCTTTTGATCTCTAATGACCAAAGTAGAAGACATGTCAACACCTATAGACTCGAACTCATTAGGCTTTTCACTAGACTCTTCACTCACGTCGAGAGGTCTTTCATAAGATCCTGCTGACAAACTATCAAACTCATACTCATGAGAGTCTATTTCTGAACTCTGACTTGGGTTCTTGCACCATGAAGGTTTTTGAGTTCTTTTAATATGGGTCTGTTCTTGTGTCCACCATTCTTGAAGACCTGGTGGTATGTACCTTTCTCCTTTGAAGTTAGGATCTTGTAAGTCTTTCCACTGTTCATAAGTGAGTGTCTCACATTGAGTAGTTTGATCAGAATCACTATCTATTTTTGCAGTACAGGCATGTGGCACAAATTTATCTAGCTCAACAAAGAATGTTGCTAGGTCTGGAGGGATGGGATAAGGAAAACAATCCTCATCCAAGCTATCTTGTGTAGTATCAGCTATAGTTGTACTTTCAGGTTCTGGTGTAGGCTCTACTTTTGGCACAAATTTATTGATTCCTAGATGAAATAGAACCTTTTTGAAACCTAACCCAGTGGTATCTCTTGTCTTTTGGCCTATAGCTTGGATAGGTTCCACTAACCCATTTCCATTCACACCTAGAGGGCCCTTTCCTTTGTACCCAAAATGTTTCATAATCTTAAGACCCTCGCTGTTAGGATTTAATTCACGAGCCGAGGCAGTTTGTTCAGCTGTGCACTTTCCTTTACAAAGACAAGCTTTGATAGCTCTATCTTCATCTTCATCTTCCAATGGTATTTTAGCCTTTACAAATGTACCCTCAAAAACTACCTCAGGGGTAATGGAAGGTTTATTGTGTTCAAAAGGTCTCCCATAAGACTTAAGAGACAGGGGAAGAGCAGCTAATGACAGTACGGGCTCCATTTTATATCCCCCCATGCCCATATCTTTGATTTTTAGTGTCTATTCCATATCTTTGAGCTTGGCATCAGAGAGTTTACTGTATTCTCTATTAGTCGGAACAAGACTGTCGGGTGATTGAGTGAGAGCATTACAAGAAGATCCCATGCTAGTGGGAACAGTCACCTCTATGCCTTGAAGAGAAAACTTTATACACTAATGGCATGTGGAAGGAACCACTTGCATCTCATGAATCCACAGTCTTCCTAGCAAAATATTATACGCAAGAGGAAGGTCTAGCACCTGACATACAACATTTCTTTCAACTAGGCCAACCCGAATGGGTAGCACAACTAGACCTTTAGATGTTCTCTCTTCCTCATCATAAGCTTTTATGGTAACTTTCTTACGGGAATCTATGTGATCCTCGCCATAACCTAGTTGAGCAAGAAAATGAGCGGAGCAAATGTTAAGACCAGCACCATTATCAATGAGCATGCGGCAGATTAATTGCTTACCTATAATGACTTCTATGTGCAGAGGAGCATTGTGTGGGTGACTAATTGAGTGATCATCTTCTTTAGAGAAGGAAAAGTAATGTGGCGAGGTCAAATGACCCACCATGCATTGAAACTAATCCAATTTGATATCTTTGGGGACATTATCTTTAGTGAGAGCTTTGTCCAGAATCTGCCTATGAACAGGCGAGATTTTTAATAGCTCAAAAATAGTTATCTGAGCATTGGTCCTTTGAAGCTGGTCAAGGATGCTATAACCAGCAGCAGGAGGCGTAGGGACCACCTTCGTGGTCTTGTTGGTGGAACCAACAACAGTCTTATCCGCAGTTTGTTTTGGTGCAGACGTAGCAACAAGAGGGTTAGGACCCTTGATAGTGATTCTAGCGTTAGATTGAGTAACAACATTCACACAATCCTGAGACATCTCAGATTGAGAGTTAGGACCTTTTATGACAAACGAGGTTCTAGGTTTAAAAACATTCCCATTTCCCTTTCTAGAAAACATATTACAATATTCCACTCCCATTGGTTCAATCATGTTGATCACATTATCGTAAGTGGTATTGGCGTAATTAACTTTAGCATTATTATTCTGAGCATTGGAGGATTCACCTTTCTCATGATGAGGGAAAGGGT
>MU225293.1:4095537-4107152 GCA_018584345.1 Thuja plicata | reverse complement strand
TTTGAGGATAATTCATTCAATAATTAAATAACCTTTCAATTCCTTTTATGTATATTAGCCAAAGGGGGTGGAATTTATTTAATTAAAAGCACTTAGGACTTTAGGATTAAATCAATTAATCATAGGGGATTTAGCTAATAATCATTTGAGAATTTAGGAATTAAGTGTAATGTCAAATTTATGCAAATTTGGGTTTTCTACATTTGAAACTCAGTCAATTAAAGTCAATTAGGAGAATAATTTGCCTAATACAATAGGAATTCGAGGATAAGAACATGCACCAAAATTGATTGATTATTAGGTGCCAATTTTGGGGTATTACACTTCTCTCTTCTCCTCTATTCATTTTTTTCAATTTTTTCTTCTCTTCTCTTCCCCCCCTTTGACAACAATGACAAAGGTGTATACAAAGTAATAAGACTAGTGCTTTCTCACCATTTTCAGAATATCTTGAAAAGAATCTTCCAAGATCTTCACTTATGAATTCCATGACTTAATCAATAGCTGAATAACATGAATTGTTTCATTCAGTGAAAATGATGTTGTCTCTGCTTCTTTCAAATCTGTGGGAATAGAGTTTTTCAGTGCTTATATCATCTTCTCCATTTGAGATAAGTGGGTTTCAAGAATTGATAGCTTAGGAGTGATTAAACTCTTCAGCAAACCAAACCTTTTCATGACTCTCCCTTTCTCAATATCCAACACATTTAGCTTATCCAAAATTCTTGTTACTTCATTTTCCATCTCTATCACAGATTTTGAGGAGGTCAAACAACTGTCCATCATATTGTTCAAGGTTTCCCTATCCTTAGCAATAATGTTCTCAATATTCTGAACATGTCTAATTGGGTTCATGCAATAACTGAATAGTTTCCTTTCATGTGAAACACAACTCTTAGCATTTGTTGTAACAGTTCTTAGAATTCCCAAGTCTCATGAAATAGACTAGAAAACTTTAATCAGTTTCTTCTCTAAGTATCTCTTCTCTACCTTATCTTCTGTAATCTTTGCTAAGTTCTCATAGTGACCATCAAACTCATCAAGTTTCATCTTCATGTTCTCTATATCATCTATGTCCTAGAAAACAATAGGTATTGGAAGCAATTTATTCATGGTATCAATTTCCCTAGACATTACCTTAGTCTTCTTATCTCTCTTCTGCTTTGATCTCTCTTTTTCTTTAGTAATTACAGTGAAAGCTAAGCTCACCAACTCATCCTCATCCATGCAATCAACATCAACATCTATAGTTTTTTCTTTGCTTGTCAACAATAGGATAGTAGATGTGTTTACCTCATTTTTGACTTCATCTTTTGCTTCTTCTTCCTACTTCATTTATTTATCTACGTCCTCTTCCTCTTTCTGTTCTTCCTCTTTCATTTCTTCCTCTTCAGCCATAGTACTATCAATTACTCCTTTGAAAGGGTCTTTCTCATAATGAGAAGTGTCAAGTGTTACAAGCACACCAGAAACATAGAAATCTGGTTGTATGTCATCTTCACTCTTCTCAACACTTGCCTCAACTATTTTTGAACTCTCTCCCATTCCTAAGGGTGTAGGAATTGTAGTCTTAGTAGGTGTAGTCTTCTCATGAATAGTTGACATAAGTATCTGATCTAGTGTGTTCTCAGTCTCTTCAATAATATCTTCATACTTTCTTGCCATAATCTTCACTAACTGTGCCTTAATTCTCAGTTCTCAATAAAGGTTTTAATTCTTTGAATATTCTATCTCTCTCTTGCATAGATATCACAGGTAACATCTTATCAATCACTTGACTCCTAATAGTATCATCTTTAATATGTGCTAATTGTTTTCTTATTTCCAATCTTCCATACAAATCTTCAGGTACACTGCCCTCAATCTCCAATAGATTTATCTTGAAAACAAGTAAATGATTTACTACAATATATTCAATCTTAAGTTTGTCAAATTCCTCATACCTATCATAGTATTTGTCTATTTTAACCAGCATTCCTTTCTCAATAGATCTCTTTTCAATCATTTTCAAGTCAGGCTTCCATACTTGCCTATCACTTTCATCTTTCTTCTCTTCTCTTTCAGACCTATGTTCTTTTATGTGGTGATTTATGTTTGGTGGATCTAGTGCTCACTATAGGAACCAATTTTACTTCCTACAAGGTCTTCAAATATGATGAGGGGGTGTCTACATCAATAACTATTGTAGGTGCAGTAGTTGTCATCACAACTTCAGGATGTGGAAGGGTTAAATTACTAGCACTTTCCAATCCAGAAGATCGTTCTTCCAATTTCCTCTTTACTTCCCTCAACTCTTCCTCAGTAAATCCTTCCTTAACTCCACATTCATGAGTGATGTTCCCCACTTTTATTTTCCTCAAGCCTCTGGTCTGTTCTTCTCTCACTTCAGCTAATTTTTATTCATAAGTACCCCATCTCTTCTCAGATCTATCTACCTCAAATGTTGGAACATGTTCGATCTGCATAGTTAGTATTTCTAAACTCACTTCATATCCCATAGGATAACACCGTTTCTTCCTTGGAAAAAATTCCTCAAAGAATAGACAATCGATTTCAATCATGAAACAGATTGTATCCTTGTATTTTTTAACTAAGTCTTAAGGGATCTTGTATCTTTCTTTCATCTACCTCTGAAGAATCTTAATCATTCCAAATAGTTCTCCATCAACCCATGTGTTGTTATATCTTCTATAACTTTGTGAAATTTGAATACAAGTAGGTATCCCTTTTCTCCAACCACTAGGGTGCATTCCTAGAAATATGTGCTCAATGTGTATGTACATGTGCATTAGAAGTGAACCAAATCTGAAGGTTTTGGATTTTTCTTTGTTTATCAACTTCACATTCTCCAAAAAATGTTGTGCCAACTCTTCACATAGGTTATACTTTATGTTTTCATTCACCATTCTATAGGCCATCATAAAAACTCTAAAAGATACAGAATTAGGTCTACTACTATATTAGAATTTGTAACCAAGTAACATAGTAATCAATCTCACATCCTGCTGAAAGATGTCATTCACTGTCATAGCTCACCTATCCCATTTTGAGTGTGTTAGGGTTTCAACTTTCTTCTTAACATGTTTCTCTGCCACATGAATGATTCCAGTATTATCCAATCTACTAATCTCATGTATCAATTCACTACATATCTTCATAGGTTGTTCACCTATCCAAATAAACTAATCATGTACTCTACTCAATAATATCTTAAATCATTCTTCTTCGCTAAATTTGTGTAAATCCATAATTTTTATAATATTTAACTTATTAACATGTTAGAATTCATCTCTCATAATGCCATTATTAGTCATGTATTCCATTTCGGTAGAAATGTCATTGATACCAAGGATTTCATACTTGCAATGAATATATGCCCTAATGTCTTCAACATGTAAGACATCATGAGGTGTTTGGGAAAACACTCCTTTAGGGTCTTCTTCACAAGATTTGAAAGTATGTGTCTTGAATTTGTACCTAGGTCTATCTACAACATCAAATATCAGAGGTGCAACCACAATTTTTGTATAAGTAGATGATGTAAATACATTTCACACGCTGAACTCTGAGTATTTGCTTTGATCGATCACACAAGGTAATTGCTAGATAGTCTGAATCTTTTTTCTCTTTGATCTCCTTAGGTCATTGCTCATCAAATTGTAAGGAAATAGATAATCATTCGGTGCTTCAAACAATGTTAAGTTATTGAAATATCCTATTACGCAATTGATGCAGAGGGTTCCTTGAATGTGGAATCAAGAGTTCCAACATCTGATAGGTTTCTAAATCCCATCCTAAGGAATTATCAACACCATGAAAACCACAACCTATGTCAATTTCCTTCTATCTAATGAAATTTTTATGAGATCAACTTATTTGACCTTCAAGACGACAAGATGAATTTTTCTTGAAAGAAAGAAATTTTTTGGTAACATCAAAAAATATAATCATGGTGCACAAAATATTAGGGTTCTAAAGCTTCATTTGATATTCCAAATCATAAACTTTCTAAATGGGCAGACTCAGAGAAGCAAGATAGTTTTTATATACATCTACTCTATATCCATTTAATTTTCCATGAGACTTTATATCAAGATCACTCCGGAAAGAAGAGGCGTACCTAGGTTTTACAAAACATATCCCAATTGTAGATAAATCCAACAGTGCATCAGAAAGTTATGCTTTCTGCACCGAGACCATTTTAACTGTCAAAACATGGAAAATGTAGAAATATCAACTTTATTGATCTCCAAACCTATTACATCGAATTCTCCCCCTTCTTGGGATTGTTTACAATATATTTAACTTGTTTCCCATTGAAGAAAACTGACCAACCACCTATAACTAACTCCCAAACTACCTACAACAGTCCCAAAACTGACTATTACACTAATTACAATTGTGTACAAGTTGTCAAGTTGACAACTACCATTGTCAACTCGACTATTACTTGTCATATCATGCTTAGACACCTATCTAATACTTAAAAACTATAATCCAAACCAAAATATTACCCTTAAAATCATTTAGACCTCATAGTGACCCTTAAGGCTTATTTTGTCAATAAGGCACTAATACATCATTTTAGCACATTTAGTGCATTTTATACATTTTAATGACTCTACTGGCCATATTAAAATCAATTTTGACCTTATAGGCCTTTAAAAACCTTATCTATCCTTGGATCATTCAAGTGACCCCAAGGATGCTCTCTTAGCCTCTTATGCCAATCAATGGCTTACAAAACTTGTTTATGATCATATCACACAAAATGATCAATAAACATTATTAAAATTATTAAAAAATCATTAAATGACCAAAATATGGTTTATTACATTTCCAAATGACCCTTGATGGTCATGTGCCTTCATCTTCCTAGGATCCATAGTGACCCTAGTGTGCCTTCATGGCCTTGGTGCTCCTGCACCATACTCCTCAACTTTGAAAATTTTCCAAGTCCTCTTGGAAGCCTGTAAAGAAAACAATGTCAACAAACAAAACCATTTGATTTTCACCTTTGGTTTGAAAAGATCGTCAGTAATGATCCATGGAATCTTCTCTTGTTGCTACCTCACAATGCACTCTTGCATATTTTCTCTTGGTTTACCTCTCATGGGAAAAATGTAGACCAATGTATGCTCATCAATCTTCACTCTACCCTTAGTATCATGCCATGAGACCACTACTTCCATCTACAACTCTTCATTGTCTTCAAACTTAAAGTCTCTTCCCATTGAGACCAATGCATCTTGGATCATATGCCTCTCCTCTTGGCATTGAAAGTCTTCTTCAACATTCATGACTACCTTCTGAGTCTCACCAATGACCCCACAGTTAGGTTCTTTCTCACCTACTACCCTCTCTTGTTGGTCTTCACCATCATTCCATTCACCTAGGCATACCAACAACTCACTAGTCATCTTGGTTTCCTCTCTAGCCATGCTACCATGTTGTTTGTCTTCTTCAATCACCAAAGGACATTGTACTGCCCCCACCTGAATAATTTCTTCAGATTTAAACCCCTCAAGACTTGATTCATTGCTGCAACCAAAAAAAACTTCAACTTCAACCTCTGATTCAGATTGTAGAACCTCGTTTCACTTAGGTTCATCTACTTCTTCATGTGCAATCTGCTGCTCATCTTCATCTTCTTCATCTGCTGCTTGTTCGATGAGTGGTGCAATCTAATCCAGCTTCTTCCAATGCTTTTCCAAAGCCTCTCCAATGCTTCTTATAATTTTCTCTTCTTCTTTCTTCTTCCTTCTCTTTTCTTCTCTTTCCATTCTTTCTCTTTCTCTTTGCTTCTTTCCATCATCGAAGTATTCTCTCAATGCCTTGACCAATTCTCTTTCACTTCTTGTCAAAGCCATCTTAAATATTCAACTTGAAAGGATCTACTTCCTTGCTCTAATACCAATTGATGCAGAGGATTACTTGAATGTGGAATCAAGAGTTCCAACATCTGATAGGTTTCTAAATCCCATCCTAAGGAATTCTCAACACCATGAAAACCACAACCTATGCCAATTTCCTTCTATCTCAAGACAGTTTTATGAGATCGACTTATTTGACCTTCAAGACGACAAGATGAATTTTTTATAGAAGCAAAGAAAGTTTTTGGTAACATCAAAAACTATAATCACACAAAATCTTAGGGTTCTGAAGCTTCATTTGATATTCCAAATCGTAAACTTTCTAAACAGGCAGACTCAGAGAAGGAAGACAGTTTTGATATACATGTACTCTGTATCCAATAGATTTTGTAGGATACTTTATATTAAATATCTCTCCATTGAGAATATTCGTGCGTAGGTTTTACAAAACATATCCCAATTGCAGATAAATCCAACGGTGCCGCAGAAAGTTATGCTCTTTGCACTGAGACCAGTTTAAAAAACATGGAAAATGTAGAAATATCAACTTTAATGATCTCCAAACCTATTACATCAAATTATCCCCCTTATTGGGATTGTTTAAAATATATTTAACTTGTTTCCCATTGAATTAAACTTACCAACCACCTATAACTAACTCCCAAACTACCTACAACAGTCCCAAAACTGATTGTTACAGTAATTACAATTTTGTAAAAGTTGTCAAGTTGACAACTACCATTGTCAATTCAAGCATTACTTGTCATATCATGCTTAGACACCTATCTAAGACTTAAATAGTATAATAAAAACCAAAATATCACCCTTAAGATCATCTAGACCTCATAGTGACCCTTAAGGCTTATTTTGCCAATAAGGCACTATTACATCATTTTAGCACATTTAGTGCATTTTACACATTTTAATGACTCTATTGGCCATATTACAATAAATTTTGACCTTATAGGCCTTTAAAAACCTTGTTTATCCTTGAATTAATCAAGTGACCCCAAGGATGCTTTGTTAGCCTCTTATGCCAATCAATGGCTTACAAAACTTGTTTATGATCATATGACACAAAATGATCAATAAACATTATAAACATTATCAAAACATCATTAAATGACAAAAATATGGTTTATTACATTTTCAAGTGACCCTTGATGGTCATGCCTTCATCTTCCTAGGATCCATAGTGACCCAGGTGTGCCTTCATGGCCTTGGTGCTCCTGCACCATACTCCTCAACTTTGAAAATTTTCCAAGTCCTCTTGGAAACCTGTAAACAAAACAATGGCAGCAAACAAACCCATTTGATTTTCACCTTTGGTTTGAAAATATCATCATTAATGATCCATGGCATCTTCTCTTGTTGTTGCCTCACAATGCACTCTTGCATATTTTCTCTTGACTTTCCTTACATGGGCAAAATGTAGACCAATGTCTGATCATCAATCTTCACTCTATCCTTAGTCTCATGCCATGAGACCACTGTTGCCATCTACAACTCTTTTTTATCTTCAAACTTGAAGTCTCTTCCCATTGATACCAATGCATCTTTGATCACATGCCTCTCCTCTTGGCATTCCAAGTCTTCCTCAACATTCATGACTACCTTCTGAGTCTCAGCAATGACTCCATAGTTATGTTCTTTATCACCTACTTCCCTATCTTGTTTGTCTTCACCATCATGCCATTCACCTAGGTATACCAACAACTCACTAGTCATCTTGGCTTCCTCGCTAACCATGCAACCATGTTGTTTGTCTTCTTCCATCACCAAAGGACATTTTGCTTCCCCCACCTGAATAATTTATTAAGATTCAAGCCCCTCAAGACTTGATTCATTGCTGCAACCATCAGAAACTTCAACTTCAACCTCTGATTCATATTGTAGAACCTCTTTTCCCTTAGGTTCATCTGCTTCTTTATGTGCAATCTGCTGCTCATCTTCATCTTCTTCATCTGTTGCTTGTTTAATGAGTGATGCAATCCATTCTGACTTCTTCCAATGCTTTTCAAAAGCCTCTCTAATGCTTCTTATCATTTCTTCTTCTTCTTTCTTCTTCCTTCTATTTTCTTATCTTTTCATTCTTTCTCTTTCTCTTTGCTTCTTCCCATCATCAAAGTATTCTCTCAATGCCTTGACCAATTCTCTTTCACTTCTTCTTAAAGCCATCTTCAATCTTCAACTTGAAAGGATATACTTCCTTGCTCTGATACCAATTGATGTAGAGGATTACTTGAATGTGGAATCAATAGTTCCAACATCTGATAGGTTTCTAAATCCCATCCTAAGGAATTCTCAACACCATGTAAACCACAACCTATGCCAATTTCCTTCTATCTCAGGATAGTTTTATGAGATTGACTTATTTGACATTCAAGATGACAAGATGAATTTTTCTGGAAAGAAAGAAATTTTTTAGCATAATCAAAAAATATAATCACACAAAATCTTAGGGTTCTAAAGATTCATTTGATATTCCAAATTGTAAACTTTCTAAACGGGCAAACTCAGATAAGGAAGACAATTTTGATATACATCTACTCTATATCCAATACCTTTTGCAGGAGACTTGATATCAAAGATTACTCCAATGAGAAGAGGCGTACCTAGGTTTTAAAAAACATATCCCAATTACAGACAAATCCAACAGTGCATCAGCAAGTTATGCTCTCTGCACTGATACCATTTTAACTGTCAAAACATGGAAAATGCAGAAATATCAACTTTATTGATCTCCAAACCTATTACATTGACTTATCCCCCTTCTTGGGATTGTTTACAATATACTTAACTTGTTTCCCATTGAATAAAACTGATCAACACCTATAAATAACTCCCAAACTACCTACAACAATCCCAAAACCGACTGTTACACTAATTACAATTTTGTAAAAGTTGTCAAGTTGACAACTACCATTGTCAACTAGACCATTACTTGTCATATCATGCTTAGACACCTATCTAAGACCTAAAAAATATAATCCAAACCAAAATATTACCCTTAAGATCATTTAGACCTCATAGTGACCCTTAAGGCTTATTTTTCCAATAAGGCACTATTACATCATTTTAGCACATTTAGTGCAATTTTCACATTTTAATGACTCTATTGGCCATATTAAAATCAATGTTGACCTTATAGGCCTTTAAAAACCTTATATACCCTTGGATCAATCAAGTGACCCCAAGGATGCTCTCTTAGCCTCTTATGTCAATCAATGGCTTACAAAACTTGTTTATGATCATATCACACAAAATGATCAATAAACATTATAAACATTATTGAAACATCATTAAATGACCAAAACATGGTTTATTACATTTCCAAATGAGCCTTGATGGTCATGCCTTCATCTTCCTAAGATCCATAGTGACCCTGGTGTGCCTTCATGGCCTTGGTGCTCCTGCACCACCAATGTTGTCCAGTCAGTCATAAATCTCACGATCAAAAGATATACATCATTCGATGTTGCTCTCTTAAATATAATTTCCATGATGTCAGCCATGATCACACCTAAGCTCGCTAGAGCTCACTCATAAAAATCAGGGGCGGGATATATTCTGATATCTTTATCCAATGCTCCCCCTAATTCCATGATTGACCAATTAGGTTGATTCTTCTTTGTTAACATCAGCCAAAGATCTAGTAGAATCTATTGTCTCTCCCTAAACTAATATCTCATTTGTCTCTTTAATCTTCCATATTTTTCCACTGTTGTTATCCTCTTCTTTCTTGAAACAACTATCAAAGTCACTCTTCAATTCTGCAAGACTCTTACCAGTATCATTGTTATTCTTCTATGTATTTCTAGGAGGCGGTACTTCTCTGTTGTTTACTCCATTATACCTGCAAAATTTCTCTATATGGTATGGATTGTTGCATTTTTAACATATAGGAGGTATTCTGTGTTGATTTACTTGCAGCTTACAAAACCTTGCAATGTGTCCAATGTTATTACATCTGTAACATGTAAGTTTTATTGTATGTTCTCCTCTATTGTCTTGTCTATATCCAGATTGATTTAGTTTCTTGCATTCTTCCTTCTTATGCCCATATGCATTACAATTAAAACAATAGCCAGAAATAGTCTTAAAAGGGGAATTACCTCTGCAATCTCTTTTCATGTTTCCAAACTTGTTACAACCAAAGCATCTACCTCTGAAAGGTCTGATCTATTCTTTAGGTTCTTAAAGAGTAGGTTTTTCTTCATCAATCTTCGCATCTTGTTTCTCTTCTTGATTCTTGGAACATTCAACTTTATTGAAGCTAATACCAGTCATATCTCCT
Organism: Thuja plicata; assembly: GCA_018584345.1. NCBI lineage: Eukaryota > Viridiplantae > Streptophyta > Pinopsida > Cupressales > Cupressaceae > Thuja > Thuja plicata. Next base: position 4,096,982 of record MU225293.1, on the reverse strand, counting down.
TTAGGTTTATGTCTGTCTCTTTGTTCGTCGATCAAGTCACTGCTCATGTGTAGTTTCTCAATGTGTTTCTTTGTCTCTACATGTTCACCTTTTATGATCTAGTTGTATTTCTCCAATTCTAGATACTTTTTCTTGTAATGGTTAACCTCACTATTCATTTGTTCCATCAAAGCATTTATATTTTTCAAAGCTTCTTCAATCTTGATTTTAGCATCTCTTTCCAATTGAATTTCTTTAGCATTGGCTTCATTCTCAAGATTCAAGGTGTGATTCTCTTCTTCAAGTTGCTTTTACTGATTTGAATTATCATTGTCTGAATCTTCTTTTATCTGAACCACAAGATCTTGTCTCTAATTTCTGGAAAGTTCAAGTTGTTCTTTCAATTTCTTTATGAATCAATCTGCTCCCCCTAATTTGAATCTCAAATCACCATTTTCTACTTTTTCTTTATCAATGTCTTCAAGTGCAGCTTCAAACTTTTCTTGCAATCTATCTGAATCCATTCTGATCTCTCTTAAGCTATTAATCTTTCTCTCCAAGGTCCAAAACCTCTTATACCAATTGTTAGGACTAGGTAATACTGAGATGCAGGGTGAATCAGTATTATAATACTTAAAATAAACTTTAAACCAATTCCACATAAACTATAAGCATATTAAAAATCAAAGAAACATAAAAAAATAATACAGTACTCAAAACCCCATTATTTGTTGTCAAGGAAACCCTGGCCAAGAGAAAACCCCAGTGGGGATGGTACCCACAAGCATGCAATAAAGTATAGTGTCCCTATTAGGAGACATAGCCCTGTTAGGAGCTGAATATTACATAGTATATTTCCTTGTTAAAGGAATAATGACCATATTAAAGGTATACAAAACCCTCTTAGGGGTCAGCTAAGAAAACAACTCTTACAATATACTTATGTTACAAAGTGTTATCAGTAATGAACAAAACAAGCATCTTCAATGCTAATTAGATAGTTTCAGTCATAGCTCTTCAATGATCTTTGTCAACCCTCTGCTCTGCCATTCGCATCTCTCATATCACATGTTCCATCATCCTACTTCTCTCAAAAAAAAGTCTTCATATATATATGTATGTATGTATATATATATATATATATATATATATACATACCTAGTCGACTCTCTTAACCAAATATTACATAGTCGACTCTCAATACAAAATACAGTTAATAAAGTAAATATCAAATACATAGTCAGCGCTCTTACATAATAAAAATATAGATTATCAAAAATTATAATCTATCTTAGCTTGCCAGGAGTCCACATCATTCTCCCCAAATCATTGTTTTAGTTCAGCTGGTCTGTATAACTATTCTTCTACTGTCGTTTGTCTTCATTTCACTGTAACTCTGTGTAAAAATTTACCAAAATCAAATTGATCTTAAGAGGTGTCCTAAAGACTAACGCATCCAAGAGACC
>MU225293.1:4084977-4095487 GCA_018584345.1 Thuja plicata | reverse complement strand
CAGCTGGTCTGTATAACTATTCTTCTACTGTCGTTTGTCTTCATTTCACTGTAACTCTGTGTAAAAATTTACCAAAATCAAATTGATCTTAAGAGGTGTCCTAAAGACTAACGCATCCAAGAGACCGAAGCTAACACATGTATGCCCCCTAGACAAAGACAAAGACCAATTCCACACCAAGGCAACAAGGACAAGGCATGATGGACAAAGGATAAGTGTCAAGGACACGTGCTAAGAAACAAGTGTGCAAAGGCCTCAAGTAGTACCCGTTTCTAGGTTTTCACCACTTAGATTTTATTACAATTTTTTCAATTTTTTCTTCTTTTTTTCCAGGACTTTTTATAAAAAAAATTTTAAATTTTTGCTACCAAGGCACCTGTTTCCAGGTTTTCACCAAGGCACTTTTTCTATTTTTTTGAATTTTTTGAGTTTTTTAAATTTTTAGAATATATAATTTTTTTGGAGATACATCAAAGCACCTATTGCTAGGTTTTCACTAAGATGATCATTTTTTCAGGACATTTTCTGATTTCTAGAATTTTTGACAATATATCATTTTTTAATTTTTTCAGGATCAATAAGTATGTACAAAGGATGCCCCCAGATAGAATGGGCATCAAACTCCAAGCAAGATCACATCGCACAGTCCCAACTTTCTTTCCTTAATCATGTTGGGAAATGTTTGATCCATATGATTTTATCCAAACTCTATGTAATTAAGGAAAGAAAGTTGGGACTACACGATGTGATCTTTCCTGGGAGTTTGATGCCGATTATGTCTGGGGGCATCCTTTGTACATATTTATTGATCCTCAAAAAATCCAAAAAATGATATATTGTCAAAAATTCTAAAACTTAAAAAATATCCTGAAAAAATGATCATCTTAGTGAAAACCTAGCAATAGGCGCTTTGATGTATCTCCAAAAAAATTATATATTCCAAAAAATTAAAAAAACTCAAAAAATTAAAAAAAATAGAAAAAGTGCCTTGGTAGCAAAAATTCAAAAAAAAAATTTATAAAAAATCCTGAAAAAAAAAGAAGAAGAAAAATGAAAAAATTGTAATAAAATCTAAGTGGTGAAAACCTAGAAATGGGTGCTACTTGAGGCCTTTGCACCCCTATTTCTTAGCGTGTGTCCTTGACACGTAGCCTTTCTCCATCATGCATTGTCCTTGTTGCCTTGGTCTGGAATTGGTCTTTGTCTTTGTCTAGGGGGCATACCTGTGTTAGCTTCAGTCTCTTGGATGCGTTAGTCTTTAGGACACCTCTCAAACGGTGTTTTTCAACACTACCCCAACTGTATTTTTCAATACAACCCCTGACATCGAGAGTTTTTTAACACTTATCAATTTGGTCTTACCTAGTTTTGTCATGTGGTCTTACCTGCTTGCAAGCATTTGATCCTTATCCTCGAAACTTAGTATCAGTTAACATACTTAAATTTGTTAACACAACATTTAATTCTTGAGCTATGTCATGATCTTTTCTTTGTGTGCTGACTGTTACTGATTTTCGTTGAGTGTCCTTGTCTCATAAGTCTCTCTGAGATGCATAGCTAGAGTACTTGACGCATGGAACATGTTTTTATTTGCTTCCTACTTTATGCTTCATTGTTTTTGCACAACCATTCTGCTGGTCATCCTAGCCTCTATGCCTTGATGCGAGCGTAGTTTTTCTATATTAAATTGGGTAAGCTAACATCACATTCATCTTGACCTTTATGTCTTTGATGCTTATGTTAGAATCTTTCCACATTTCAATCCGATATAAATCACAGTCATATCTTCATAGTTGCACTTGTGACTAGTGATGATTCTATGATTTTCTGATGTCCATTAATAATGGCCCAATGATGAAAATAATTTCCTTAACATTCTCTAATGAATGATGAACACAAAGTCCTATGTTACAGTTGCTCTATTGCAAGTACACCTTTGCATTTTCATGTAGCTTGCATTGTTAGACCTCATGTTAGTTTGCATTTTAGGCTGCATTATGAGCTTGAGAAGGGTTTCCTTCATCTTTCTTATAGACTTTTAATCAACTATGATCATGTTTTGATCTTCATTTTCTTATCTTCTTTCGTGATCTCAATCAAAATTTTCTATCTTAAACATTTGATTGATTTTTGGACATTCTCTTTCTTTAGGCAAATTCTCTTTCTTCTCTCAATATCTTTCCACCTCTTCCAAACTTTTATCTTCCATTCGCTTTCACCCTACTTATTTTCTTCTAATTCACCCTTGGGGCATAATCTTTTGTGCTTGATGATCTACCTTGGTTCTGTGATTCTTATATCTTTCATCTTACATCAAGAACCTTATGTTTAGTTCGATTTGATCAAATTTAGCAATTTGTTGTTTCTCCTCTATCTCATTTCGATTTTGATCACAAGGGGGCAGTACCTATCAAACTTCAACCCTTGACTCAACTTTATCAATCCTATCATTTACTTCGCTTGGGGCAGCCTTGCTTGAGATTCTTATCTCAGACATGTCAATTACTTATTTACAATGGTGTTGACCTTGTCTTTTTCAATCTGCTTATCTTTGTTCTAATGTCAATTACTTATTTACAACAGTGTTGATGCCTGTGTTGTTTTGTGATCCCAAATTGATCTCACACTTCAACTGATTCTTTGACTACATGTGTTCCCAGAATGATCACACATTAGTCAAAGAGGGGCAAATGTATGCACCCTAAAATGGTCGCCTAGACTGTGGGCCCCATTTATCATTTTTATTATTTTATCAATTTTCTGAATCAATGGTTTGAAATATTTTCAATTCAAATCAATTTCCTTGATCAAATCGTAATTAATTCAATTATTTCAATATTTCCTAAGGTTTGATCATTTCATCATTAATCTTATTTAAATTAAAAGAAAATATCTCTTAAATAAAATAAAATTGTTTAATTAAAGGAAAATCCATTTTGATTAAATGATTTTATCTTATTTAACTAATATCCATTTTAAATAAATAAAATAATCTTATTTAATTAAAAATATTTCTTTTAATTAAATGATTTTATCTTGTTTTAAAATCTCTCTTTTAATTAAATAATATTATCTTATTTAATTAAAAATTCATCTTTTAATAAATTAAATAAAATCTCCACTTAAAGCTCTTTTTTTGATAAAAAATAAATAAATTAAATAGAAATTCATTTTTCTCCACACTTTCCTAAGTGGTGGGATTTTTTGCCTCTTAATCATAGCTTTTGATTTTGCCTCTTGAAGATTTAAAGCACATGGATCAACCAAGATTTAATCTCTACCATTGCTTTAAAAGCCTCTTAATCTTCACCGTCCATTATTCGATATAAGGAAGCCTTCTCATTTGAGCATCCCAGGTTTTTATTGTTATGCTGCAGGTTTGGAGAGTAGGTTTGGAGAGCAACTTTGAAAGAGAATTTGAGCACTTGAGCTTGGATATTGCAACTTTTATCTTCTTTTCTTCTTCTCTCATGCATTCATGACAATCCATTTAGATTACTTTGCATTTGCATTTTAGATTAAATTCATATTTCCTTTCATAGATTAATCTTGCATTTGTATTTCCTTTCATAGAATAAATCATGCATTGTTATCATTTAGATTAATTTCCTTTTACGAATTGTTATCATATAGAATAGTTGTCATTTTCATGCATTGAATCTCTCATTTCATGGTGTATTTGCATAGGCACAACTAGGTCAATCTAAGGGCCTCCATTACAAAACCTTTGCACTTCATGACTAGAGAGCTATGAGTCGATATTTGAGGCCTCATTCTTGAGCAACATTGAATGGAATGATTCATAGAAGTGTGACATATTTTCATCACACATTTTTTGCACCCACCGTGGGATATTAACTAAATAAGATAATATTATTTAATTGAAAAAGGGATTTCAAAACAAGATAAAATTATTTAATTAAAAGAAAGTTTTTTCTTTTAACTAAATAATATTATTTTATTTCTTTTAATTAAATAAGATTATTTTATTTATTTAAAAGGGATATTAATAAAATAAGATAATATTATTTAATTAAAACAAGGATTTTAAAACAAGATAAAATCATTTAATTAAAAGAAAGATTTTTCTTTTAATTAAATAATATTATTTTATTTCTTTTAATTAAATAAGATTATTGATGAAATGATCAAACCTTAGGAAATATTTAAATAATTGAATTAATTACGATTTGATCACGAAAATTGATTTGAATTAAAAATATTGCAAGCCATTGATTCAGGAAATTGATAAATTGATTAAAATGATAAATAGGGCCCACAGTCTAGGCGACCATTTTAGGATGCATACATTTGCCCCACTTTGACTAATGTGTGATCATTTTGGGAACACATGTATTCAAAGAATGCAGTTGAAGTGTGAGATCGATTAGGGATCACAAAACAACACAAACATCAACACTGTTATAAATAAGTAATTGACATCAGAACACAGATAAGCTGATTGAAAAAGAGGCAAGTTCAACACCATTGTAAATAAGTAATTGACATGTCCGAGATAAGAATCTCAAGCAAGGTTGATATGATTGATAAAGATGAATCAAGGATTGTAGTTTGATAGGTACTGCCCCCTCATGATCAAAATCGAAATGAGATAGAGGAGAAACAACAAACTGATAAATTTGATCAAATCAAACTAAAGATAAGGTTCTTGATGTAAGATAAAAGATATAAGGGTCATAAAACTAAGGTAGATCATCAAGCACAAAATATTATGCCCCAAGGTTGAATTAGAAGAAAAGAAGTGGGGTGAAAGTGAATGGAAGACATAAATTTGGAAGAGGTGGAAAGAAATTGAGAGAAGAAAGAGAATTTGTCTTAAGAAAGAGAATGCCCAAAAATCAATCAACTGTTTAAGATAGAAAATTTTGATTGATATCATGAAACAAGATAAGGAAATGAAGATCAGAACATGATCACAGTTGATTAAAATTCCACAAGAAAGATGAAGAAAAACCCTCTCAAACTCATAATGCAGCCTAAAATGCAAACTAACATGAGGTCTAACAATGTAGCTACATGAAAATGAAAAGGTGTACTTGCAATAGAGTAACTGTAACATTGGACTTTGTGTTCATCATTCATTAGAGAATGTTAAGGAACTTATTTTCATCATTGGGCCATTATTAACGGACATCGGAAAATCACACAATCATCACTAGTCACAAGCGCAACTATGAAGATATGAATGTGATTTATATTAGATTGGAATGTGGAAAGATTCTAACATAAGCATCAAAGACATAAAGGTCAAGATGACTGTGATGTTAGCTTACCCAATTTAATATAGCAAAACCACACTCGCATTAAGGTATAGAGGCTAGGATGACCAGTAGAACGGTTGTGCAAAAATAGTGAAGCATAAAGTAGGAAGCAAATAAAAACATATTCCATGCCCCAAGTCCTCTAGCTATGCATCATGGAGAGACTTATGAGACAAGAACACTCAACAAAAATCAATAACAGTCAGCACACAAAGAAAAAATCATGACATAGCTCAAGCATTAAGTGTTGTGTTTAAAAATTTAAGTGTGTTAACTGATACTAAGTTCCGAGGATAAGGATCAAATACTTGCAAGCTGACAAGACCACATGACAAAACTAGGTAAGACCAAACCAATAAGTGTTGAAAAACACACGATATCAAGGGTTGTATTGAAAAATACTGTTGGGGTGGTATTGAAAAATACTATTTGTGAGATGTCCTAAAGACTAACGCATCCACGAGACCAAAGTTAACACAGTTATGCCCCCTAGAAAAAGACAAAGACCAATTCCAGACCAAGGCAACAAGGACAAGGAATTATGGAGAAAGGCTAAGTGTTGAGGATGCACGCTAAAAAATAGGGGTGTAAAGGCCTCAAGTAGCACCCATTTCCAGGTTTTTACCACTTGAATTTTATTACAATTTTTTCACTTTTATTTTTTCATTTTTTTCTTCTTTTTTTTTCAGGACTTTTATGCACCCTAAAATGGTCACCTAGACTGTGGGCCCTATTTATCATTTTAATCAATTTATCAATTTCTTGAATCAATGACTTGCAATATTTTTAATTCAAATCAATTTTCTTAATCAAATCGTAATTAATTCAATTATTTCAATATTTCTTAAGGTTTGATCCCTTATATATAATTCAATTCCCATCATGATCATTTCCTTCTTGTGCATTACGATTTTGTGACTTATCCTATGTTGGCCTTTCATTGCTTGTCCAAATGTGCTTCACATGATATTTCTTTATTTTCCCCTAGCTTGGGTACTCTTGAGGAGTTTGTCTTTGAGGATTTATTCCCTTCATTCTCCTTCACTCTCTTGTCTTCCATCTCTTCCACCAGCTTGCTAATCCCTCATGTCCTCCACCTTGCTAAGTATTGGGAATACACGATGTGATCTTGCTTGGGAGTTTGATGCTCATTCTGTCTGGGGACATCCTTTGTACATATTTATTGATCCTGAAAAAATCTAAAAATGATATATTGTCAAAACAATTTGAAAATCAAAAAATGTCCTGAAAAAATGATCATCTTAGTGAAAACCTAGTAATAGGCGCTTTGATGTACCTCCAAAAAAATTATGTATTCCAAAAATATGAAAAAATTAAAAATTCAAAAAATTCAAAAAAAATATAAAAAGTCCTAAAAAAAAAAGAAGAAAAAAATGAAAAAAATGAAAATAAAAAAATTGTAATAAAATCCAAGTGGTGAAAACCTGGAAACGGGCACTACTTGAGGCCATTGCACCCCTATTTTTTAGCGCGTATCCTCGACACTTAGCCTTTCTCCATCATGCCTTGTCCTTGTTGCCTTGGTCTGGAATTGGTCTTTGTCTTTGTCTAGGGGGCATACCTATGTTAGCTTTGGTCTATTGGATACATTAGTCTTTAGGACACCTCACAAATTGTGTTTTTCAACACCACCCCAACTATATTTTTCAATACAACCCCTGACATCGAGTATTTTTCAACACTTATTGGTTTGGTCTTACCTAGTTTTGTCATGTGGTCTTGCCAGCTTGCAAGCATTTGATCCTTATCCTTGGAACTCAGTATCAGAAAACACACTTAAATTTTTAAATGCAACACTTAATGCTTGAGCTATGTCTTGATCTTTTCTTTGTGTGCTAACTGTTACTAATTTTCGTTGAGTGTCCTTGTCTCATAAGTCTCTCCAGGATGCATAGTTAGAGGACTTGGGGTATGGAACATGTTTTTATTTGCTTCCTACTTTATGCTTCACTATTTTTTCACAACCGTTCTGCTAGTCATCCTAGCCTCTATACCTTGATGTGAGCATGGTTTTGCTACATTAAATTGGGTAAGCTAACATCAAAGTCATCTTGAACTTTATGTCTTTGGTGCTTATTTTAGAATCTTTCTGCATTCTAATCCGATATAGGTCACATTCATATCTTCATAGTTGCGCTTGTGACTAGTGATGATTGTGTGATTTTTCGATGTCCATTAATAATGGCACAATGATGAAAATAAGCTCATTAACATTCTCTAATGAATGATGAACACAAAGTCCTATGTTACAGTTGCTCTATTGCAAGTACACCTTTTCATTTTCATGTAGCTTGCATTGTTAGACCTCATGTTAGTTTGCATTTTAGGCTGTATTATGAGTTTGAGAGGGTTTTCCTTCATCTTTCTTGTGGACTTTTAATCAGCTGTGATCACGTTCACATCTTCATTTCCTTATCTTCTTTCGTGATTTCAATCAAAATTTTCTATCTTAAACACTTGATTGATTTTGGGGCATTCTTTTTCTTAAGGAAAATTCTCTTTCTTCTCTCCATTTCTTTCCACCTCTTCCAAACTTCTATCTTACATTCACTTTCACCCCACTTTATTTTCTTCTAATTCACCCTTGGGGCATAATCTTTTGTGCTTGATGATCTACCTTGGTTCTGTAATTTTTATATCTTTCATCTTACATCAAGAACCTTATCTTTAGTTTGATTTGATCAAATTTAGCAATTTGTTGTTTCTCCTCTATCTCATTTTGATTTCAATCATGAGGGGGCAGTACCTATCAAACTTCAATCCTTGATTCAGCTTTATCAATCCTATCATTTGCTTCACTTGGGGCAACCTTGCTTGAGATTCTTATCTCAGACATGTCAATTACTTATTTACAATGGTGTTGACCTTGTCTTTTTCAATATGCTTATCTTTGTTCTGATGTCAATTACTTATTTACAACGGTGTTGATGTCTCTGTTGTTTTGTGATCTCAAATCGATCTCACACTTCAACTATATTTTTTGACTACATGTGTTCCCAGAATGATCACACATTAGTCAAAGAGGGGCAAATGTATGCACCCTAAAATGGTCGCCTAGACTGTGGGCCCCATTTATCATTTTAATCAATTTGTCAATTTCATGAACCAATGGCTTGCAATATGTTTATCTCAAATCAATTTTCGTGATCAAATCGTAATTAATTCAATTATTTCAATATTTCCTAAGGTTTGATCATTTCATCAATAATCTTATTTAATTAAAAGAAAATATCTTTTAAATAAAATAATATTGTTTAATTAAAGGAAAATCCCTTTTAATTAAATGATTTTATCTTATTTAATTAATATCTCTTTTAAATAAATAAAATAATCTTATATAATGAAAAGAAATAAAATAATCTTATTTAATTAAAAGAAAATGTTTCTTTTAATTAAATGATTTTATCTTGTTTTAAAATCCATCTTTTAAAGAAATAATATTATCTTATTTAATTAATATCCCTTTTAAATAAATAAAATAATCTTATTTAATTAAAAGAAATAAAATAATCTTAATTAATTAAAAGAAAATGTTTCTTTTAATTAAATGATTTTATCTTGTTTTAAAATCCATCTTTTAATTAAATAATATTATCTTATTTAATTAATATCTCTTTTAAGTAAATAAAATAATCTTATTTAATTAAAAGAAATAAAATAATCTTATTTAATTAAAAGAAAATCTTTCTTTTAATTAAATGGTTTTATCTTGTTTTAAAATCCATCTTTTAATTAAATAATATTATCTTATTTAATTAATATCCCTTTTAAATAAATAAAATAATCTTATTTAATTAAGATATCTTTTAAATAATTAAAATAATCTTATTTAATTAAAAGAAAATCTTTCTTTTAATTAAATGATTTTATCTTATTTTAAAATCTTTTTTTTTAAATAAATAATAGTATCTTATTTAATTATAAATCTATCTTTTAATTAAATAAATAAAATCCCCACTTAAAACTCTTTTTTTTTATGAAAAAAGGAAATAAATCAAATTAAATTAAATATAAATTCCTTTTTCTCCACACTTTTCTAAGTGGTGGGATTTTTTGCCTCTTAATCATAGCCATTGATTTTGCCTCTTAAAGATTTAAAGCACATGGATCAACCAAGATTTAATCTCCACCATTGCTTTAAAAACCTCTTAATCTTCACCATCCATTATTCTCTATAAGGAAGCCTTTCCTTCTCATTTGAACATCCCAAGTTTTTATTGTTATGTTGCAGGTTTGGAGAGCAACTTTGGGAGAGAATTTGAGCACTTGAGATTGGATATTGTAACTTCTATCTTCTTATCTTCTTCTCTCATGCATTCATGACAATCCATTCAGATTACTTTGCATTTGCATTTTAGATTAAATTCATATTTTCTTTCATAGATTAATCTTGCATTTGTATTTCCTTTCATAGAATAAATCATGCATTGTTATCATTTAGATTAATTTTCTTTTATACATTGTTTTCATATAGAATAGTTGTCATATCATGCATTGAATCTCTCATTTCATGGTGTACTTGCATGGGCACAACTAGGTCAATCTGAGAGCCTCCATTACAAAACCTTTGCACTCCATGACTAAAGAGCTATGAGTCGATATTTGAGGCCTCATTCTTGAACAACCTTGAATGGAATGATTAATAGAAGTGTGACACATTTTCATCACACAGGCCGAACATACTCCATAGTATCTACCTCTAATCTTTCTCCACTAATAGATTTGACCCCAAATTGTGACCAAACTTTTTGACCAACTTGCAAAATTGTTTTATTTGGTCGCATTATAAAAGTTAACTTTTCTTTTTTTTACTTTTATGCCCGTGTTGGTAGAAATTTTGACCAACACATGCATAAAAATTAAAAAAAATAAAAGTTAACTTCATTTTACACTTCCTATTACCGCCACTTCCTATTCAGTGCGGATGTCGTTTGAGTTTCTGGGAAATTCAGAATTTTTGGTTCTATGGAATCTCAATTAGGTCTTCCTGAACCGGCAATTGCAGGGAATGAAGATGCCCAGAAGTGTCCTCCAGATCCAGCCGTGTGGACGCCCAGCCGAACACATCTCAGCATAAAGTAGCAGATGAGGAAGACAATGGAGGCCATTTACTTGGGCATTTGAAGCTACCTTCTTCTCTACCCTTGCTAGATATTGCTTTGAAGCTACACAAATGAGTAATTTTGTATGTATATATATTTGCATGT
>MU225293.1:4008731-4045902 GCA_018584345.1 Thuja plicata | reverse complement strand
AGGGAACTAGACCTTACATTTTCAGCATTTTTTGAGCAATTAAAAAATGGACTTCAAAAATTAAAAAAATAGGTCAATACTTATTCAAAAAAATTTAAAAAAATTATAGGCATAAACTAGATCCAATTTTACACATTTCATTAGTTTACATCATTTTCAAATTCTAAACACAAATATCACTTTTATGTCGTTAAAGTTCAACAGTTTTGCATGTCGTGGTCCTCTTCCTTTGTTAAAGTGTGACACAGGTTTGTACTTTTACCCTATGGTATCCAAAAGGGTCATATTTAAGGCTGAAATATTATACAAAAGTAGATTGGGCAAGTTGTGTGGATAACTAAAGAATTAATAGTGGTGGATCTTATTTTCTTGGCTCCTGGTTAGTTTCTTGGTCAAGAAAGAAGAAGGATTATGTAACATTATCAACTGTTGAATCAAAATACATTGCAACATCCTCATATTGTACTCAAGTATTATGGATGAAACAAACTTTGAAGGATATAGGTTTTACCTTTGATGATCCCGTTTCTATTATGTGTGACAATAATAGTGTTATAAATATATCAAAGAATCCAGTACAACATTCTAGAAGGAAGCATATATCTATCAAATATCATTTCTTAAGAGAGAAGGAGTGGGAAGGTGAAGTGAAGCTTGAGTATGTTCCTACAAAGGAGAAAATAGTAGACATATTTATAAAACCTTTGTTCAAGGTTACTTTTGAGTATCTCATGGGGAAGCTAAGCATTTTGCCCCTTCCTAGTATTCACTAGATGCATCGGTGTGTGCACTGGTACAACATTTTGTATGTTTATTCCTTTCTAGCTCAATGCTTGGAGGATTCCTCTCAGGGGGAGAAGAGTAAGTAAGGGGGATTTTTTCCCCTTTTTAATTCTTGTCAAAGGGGGAGAAAGTTGGACAAATTTGGAGAAGTCCAGAGAACCCTGATGTTAATATCTTTTCAAGTTGTTTGTTGTTTTATTGATGAATGTTGGCATCAATGAAAAAGGAGGACATTTTTATAATGTGAATTTGGTTATATTCATGGTTTTCTCATTAATATTTATAATTCATGTTAACATATCCTATGCATATTCATGTTTTGTTTATGTCAGTTTGTGTGTATTGATATATTTGATGTATCGGTAGAGGTGTTCACCGAAGGATGTTTCTTAAATACTCATCCTTATCCTTTACGGCGGTGTTCTTATTCCTTGTAAAATATATGGTGGATCATTTACTTGGGTTTGTTCCTATTTGGGCATGCTCATTCATGTTTTGGTCTCAGCGGCTAGTATGTAATGTGTTCTTCTAATCTGTTGGTACCAAAGGCTTTGGAGATGGTGTAGTGTGTTTATCTACATGAGGCATGTTATTTTGATCAAGGTGGTCCATATTTCATTCCTTACCACTGTAATAATGTCTAAGTGTGACCTATTTCAAATATTTTGGGCTGACATGGTTGTTCATGTCAAGAAGTATAAGAAGAGAGATGATTTCAGTTGTTTGTGTGGCATGTTTGATTCATGTACCTGAATTAACTATGAATTTATTCATAGGAGATATATGGTTGTAATTATGCATGTTAATATAATCGGTAGCCAATTGATATCCAGACCATTATTTAGCGAACCAACAATGAACCAACCTACACTGAGCACAAACAATAGTGAACCTTTGTAAAAATCTCCTTTTTCGGTGTTTCATTTAATTATAATTAGCTTCTATGTGGTGTTTCCCATTTTGGGTTTCCACATAAATGTTGGGATAATGGAGACGTGTGTACTAAGAGGCGAGGGGTGAATCAGTACCCTTAAAAAATTTTAATCAAATATTTATAACCAACTTGTTGGAACTCTAAAATTCGGGATAAATTTTAGAGTGTGCATTCTGAAAATTCCTCGAAGGCAAAGTTGTTGCCCCTAAAAAGCTTTTGAAAGGACCCTAGTTCGAGTGCAAGTAAAAAAGGACTTGGATATTTTTATAAGAAACCACTTGGGGATGTGTTCCTCACCCTTTATTGAGAAAATGTAATGGGTTTCAGCTCTCAGATTTTAGTTATGATGTATTTTGGAGATAGTCATTTGGGGTCATTATCCAAATCTGCACTTTGCATGTTGTCAGTGTTTTCTAAGTGACCTATTTTGGAGAAATGCATCTTTCTCTGGATTTATAGTCATGGTGTACAAAGTTTTGCAGTATGTTGTAGGCATGAAATTGAATCTCCATGCCCACTTTCAGGCCCCTGTGATTTCATATGGCAAATTTTCCAAAGACATTTTGTTTGCAATGTATTCTATTTCTTAGAGTCTGAAATGCAGAATTATGAAGTGTCCTACTTTGAAGTCTTACATGTTGCACCCAGTACAAGGACATGAAGAATTGAATGTTCCCACATATTGAAAACATGTAAATGTACCTCCATGAAGATTCTCAAATCATGGTCAATCCATTTGACCACTTTGCTCAGTCAATTCCAAATCCAATTTCTGCAGTTTCACTGTGTTTAAGTTCAGGAAGTTTTGAAGGGGTGACTTTGAAGATAAATTCTGATTGACCATTTGATCATTTGGGAAGTATAATTTCAACCTTGTTTTCTATATGTATGAAGTTGAATCTATGCCCAGGCTTTAAGACTTTAAGGTGTGCATTTGATTGGTCTGTGAAATTAAAACCAATAGTCATTTATTCAAGGTACCAATGTTGAAAGAGTTACATTTGCAGAATAGCCACTTTTAGGGAATTGTAACTTCATACCAGATGGTTTTTTTGATGTTCAAGTTGTTCATCTATACACTTTGCATGTAAATGTACCACTAGGAGCAGTGGTTGAGCCTCAAGACATGTTTTTATATATTTTCAAGGGCAAATTTGAATACAATTTATGCAGTTTGTATGTTTGCATTTTTTAGTATTTTAGAATGATCAAGTTTCAGTCATTTATAACTTGCACCTCATTTTAAATGAGGTTGAATCCTTTTAATCACTTTTTTTTTGTGATTAAGTTAGTGCTCAACGCTAATGGCGATCTCCCAATGAAAAATTTGATACTTTATAAGGCAGTGATTAAATGGGTTTCATGAAAAGTTTAAATGTGCCTATTTCCATATATATTAAACAGTCAACTTTTGAGGCAAATAAAGTTTTATTCATCAATCATCAAGGGATATCTTTCTGCAAGATTTTTATGATATGTAACCATATATTTGTCCAAATTATCTTAATATATTTTGAAATCCAAGAGGAAGTTGGAGACACAAAAAGCAAAAAAATCTACAACCAGTCACGTTTTTAATCATATCTCCAAAAATACAAACTGGTTTGGACTAATGTTTGGATATATTTGAGATTACCATGTGTTCACTCTATAGAAACAATTTCACAGAAATCCAGATTGAAAATCAAAAGTGATGGTCCTTTGAGTCTTGGCGAAAATAAACAATCAATAGTGTTTCTAGACATATAAGCCACATGCATGGGGTTTGGGACTTTTTTTTAGTGTTTTTATGTTACAATGCTTGTATGTATTGTAAAGAAGGATCAAAAAGGATCATTGGTGGGTTCCCTTAGCCAGAGGAATGTTTGGTTTACCAGAGGAGGTATAAACCATGTTTTTGGGTGCACAGACATGTAAGCTTTAAAAAAACTTACAAAAGATATATCCCACATTGATGCCAAAATGGAAGTTTGCAATGTATAAGAGGAACAATGCATAGTAGTAATGTGAAGAAAGAGGCCAGAGGCTTTGGGCCCATGCACATAGGAGGAACCTTGGTTTGTGTGCAAGGCAAGTGACTTCAGAAGGAAACATGTTTTTGGTAGGACCCATGCGCATAGGAGACGGTGACCTGTGGTAGACCAGAAGCATTCCAAGATTCATAAGTAAGAGCTTGTCTCCAAGTCTCTAGATAAACCCAGGGCCAATGAAATGATTCAGATATTTAGAGGTAAGCTTGTCTCCCAATCTCCAGATGAAATCGATGTTAAGG
Organism: Thuja plicata; assembly: GCA_018584345.1. Taxonomy (NCBI): domain Eukaryota; kingdom Viridiplantae; phylum Streptophyta; class Pinopsida; order Cupressales; family Cupressaceae; genus Thuja; species Thuja plicata. The sequence continues at coordinate 4,041,913 of MU225293.1, read as the reverse complement.
ATGAATCTAAGTCAAGTTTATTCAGAGATTGAGAGATCAAAGGCTTGTCTCCAAGTCTCCAGATAAACCTAGGGTCAAAAAAATGATTTTGAGATTCAAAGGTAAGCTTGTCTCCCAATCTCCAGATGAACACGAGGTTCAAGATGAGTCTAAGTCAATTTTATTCAGAGATTCAGAGGTCAAAGGCTTGTCTCCAAGTCTCTAGATAAACCCAGGGTCAATGAAATGATTCAGAGATTCAGAGGTAAGATTTTCTCCCAATCTCTAGATAAACCCGAGGTTAAGGATGTGTCTAAGTCAAGTTTATTTAGAGATTCAGATATCAAAGGATTGTGTCCAAGTCTCTAGATAAAGTCGGGGTTAAGAAAATTATTTAGAGATCTAAAGATAGACTTGTCTCCTAACCTCCATATCGAATCATGGTTAAATTTGAGTTCAAGTTAAATTCATTCAGAGACTCAGAGGTAAGAGCTTGTCTCCAAGTCTCCAAATAAACTCAGGGTTAGTAAAGACATGCAGAGATCTAGAGGTAAAGGCAATCTCCCAATCTCCAGATAAACCCAAGGTCAAGAAACTCATTCAAAGATTAGGAGATAAAGGCAATCTCTGAATCTCCAAATGAACCCGGGTAGACTTGAGAGAGAAGTAGCACTTGACACTTGTCAAAATCTAGTGAATTCTAGGAGCAAAAGTGGAGAAAAGAGAAATTTCAAGACAAGGAATGTGCAGAATTATAAAGTAAAAGGAAATTAAAAGACTATAGTCTGTGCATAAATATTAAAGTCCAAGTCAAGTCAAATTTGCATAGAAAAGATATTATATGCTAAAATTGAAATAATGTGCAAGTTAAAGCATTTAAACATTATAGTCTTGTTATAGTTTAATTTTGAAATATTTCAAAATTGAAAAGTTTTCTTTCATGGAAGACAATTTTCAAAGAGAATGAAATCAGGTTTTGAAAGGCCTGGAATCAAATTTGTTGAGAGAATGATTGAAAGAAAGATGTTGTTATAGGAGAAGATCAAATCAATTTTTTAGAGGAAGAAGATATTTTCTTGGAAACGAATAGGTGTCAATTGTTGAAACTGACTTTCCCTTTCAGCTCCTATATCTTACTTTTTCTCCATTATTACAAGGATGGTGAAATTAATGCAGCTGGGCATTTTTCCAATTCTAAGTCTATTTTCAAAATCTTTTTTCATTATGATGTATTGAATAAAGGGATTTTAATGAGAATATAGTTTGAATTCATTTTCATATATGTGATGTCCTCATGTGCTTGTCTTTGAATTCTTGTGTATTTAATTTGTAAGGCATTTTAAATACACTAGTTATAAGGTAACTGTGAGATTATTTTTAAGTTTCTTTCAAGGAGAGAGTAAGTCTTAAGGGTAGTTTCATAGGGTTCCAGAATTTCATAAGAATTTGATAAATAGGTATGGGAATGAGAGGGTGACTTTTAAGGCATTTCACCTGGGTTCTAGGTGTGTTATTATTAATAAGTTTTTGTGGATATATCTTCGTTTGACTCTTTTTCGAAAGAATAAGGCATTGGTCTGTAGTGGTCTAGCAGTGATCACCATCAATCCGTCAAAACATTGAAATTTTTTTTATTTTCTTCTTAAGAGAATAGATGTATAGGATCTGTATTGAAGAATAAATACATTATTATTTATTCATTAAAGAACTGAATCCATTAGGTTAGCCTGCCTGAGCCTCTAAGCTCGAAGAGAATAAGGATGAAAATCCTTAATCCACTATCTGATTTATTGAAATAATAAGTCAAGAGGTACACCTGACTGAGCCTGTGGAGCTCAAAGAAGAAGGAGGATCAAATCCTCATCAATTAGTCATTTTACGTGCAAGAATCATGAGTTGGGAGTCATATAGTGAAGCATTGATTCTTATACAGATTCTGTAATAAAAATCACTAACAAAATGACGACTCTGCTAGGGATGTGTTAGAAAAAAGAATTTATTAAATCCCAAAAATTATTGTTAAGCTTTCCCATACTTGTGGGTGGGGACTGTGTTAAATTTGAAGAATCCTCGTTGTTTTGTGCCAGTGTAAAATTTGTGACTATCAGTTGTTATATGTTTAAGATCGGCAAGTTTAAGATGATTGTTTCCTTGCTTGGTTGAATCAACAGTTGAATCTAATTATAAGAAAGGTGGTCAAGAAAAAGAATCTAAAATTTATTTCAGATCTATGTGTAAGAACAGCCTAGAAATCATTTCATGGAGATGAGTATAAAGAGGATTGTGCAGCTTTGCTGATTTGAACAAGCCCAGAATTGAAAGTAGTTTCTAAATAGCTTTTACTGTTTGAAATTGTTTTCTTTGCAAGGAGGTGGCGAATCTATGATAAAAGAACCCGATGGCACTACAAAAGAGGCTCTAGATATGCCATGTTTCCAATCAAGAAGCAAAAAGAGCAGCAACTGCAGTTCTTGTCCAAGTATTTTGTTTTTCATTGGATAGTTATCGCTCCATGAAATTTAGTTGTTAAATTTTTCCCTAATAAGTGGTCAGCACTAATTGAAAGGGAAAAAGGAGCAAGTTAGTAAGCATATCATGATTGATTATGTTTTGAAGTTATGTGCCAATAGAAATATATGGGAAAAATTTTCAAGCCTTGCATACTTATAAGTACAATTATTCCTAATAAGATGTCACAATAGTGTAGTAGATAGAGTTTCAGCATTAATTTGTATCTGACTCTAAATTTTGAAGGCATTCATGGTTACCCAAATACTTTTCCACCCAAAATTAGAGAAAAATTGCCAAGATTGAGTGGTGGGAGAGAGGAAAATGCTAAAAAGCATTATAGAAAGTTCATGGACTTAATTGAGTATTTTGATATTGAATATGAGGATAGCGTTATGAGGTTGTTTATCTAGTAATTTTTGGACGATGCAAGGTGGTGGTTCTCTTTTTTGCCAAAATGTTCTATCTCTTCGTGGGAAGAGTTAAGATCATCTTTTTTGGAGTGGTTTGGTGAAAAGGTTAATCCAATTACAGTGATAAAGAATTTCATGGAGATAAAAATAAAGAATGGTGAGTTGGTTCCTCCTTTCAATTTCAGATTTACAAAAGTATTGGGTCAAATCCCAATGGAGTTCAGCCCAAATGATGGTGTTTATTTGGTCGTTTATTAAGAGTCATTTGGTAAAAAGATGAGTTACTCGTTAAGAGATAAAAAGCCTATTACCTTGCATCATTGTTTTATAACAACAATAGATATTGATAATAATTTAAGGTATGGAATCATCCCAAGGGGTTTTCCATCTACTAGTCATCATTGTCATAATGTATGAAGTGCACTAGATAGGTGTGGATCAAGAAATGAAGATCAATCTCAAGATGTGTTCATGCATGTTGATTTGACTAACCATGCTTTAAATTATGTTTCAAAAAAAAATGTGAGTGAAGAGTGTTTTCATCAAACAATAGTTGCCCCTCACGTTGGTGTGAACATGGTTAGTGAAGAATTTTTTTAATGTTCTTAAGGAAGAGATAGATATATACAACAGCTACACACCTAATAAATTGGAAACTAGTTATTTCAGTTTTGGAGCAGTAGAGACAAATTATTTGCAGTCAAATCTGGAAAGTAAAGAGGGGGCAGGTGCTTTATCAGAGGATGATTTTGAAGCCCCTAATGAGGAAAATTTATCAGAATTTGCTGATGCTGAATCTGATTATGCTATTGATAATGCTAACTATTGTGCTGATGATTAAATCAATGAGTATCAAGACATTGAAGATGAATCTATGATTGACAATGTTTCCTTTTAGTTTGTAGATTTTTCTTCTTTTCAACACAATAGTGCAGATTTCTTGTCTCAGTTTGAGGAAGATTTTTGTGAATAGCAAGGCGATGACTATGATGGAGATGAAAGTTGTTGTGGGAATTCCTTTGCATGAAAGGATATGAGCCAAGAAGTTTCAATCATTTGTTTTAGTAAGGAATATTTTTCTCAAACCATGTTTTTGTCACATGGGGATGTCCAAGAAGATATTTGTGAGGAATTGGTTGAGGAAGAGGATTCATCAAGCCACAATGACCCTAATATTTGTGAAGATAAAGTAATGGTCTATGTGCAGCCTTGTGAAGAGGAGGAAGACCTGTCATGTGTTGGAGATGATTATGAGGATGCTAATTCATCTAAAATAATAATGAATTCTTTTGTTTCAGCTATCAATAATGATGATATTGATTTTTCAATTTATATGCTTGCATCTTGTGACTTGTCATGTGAAGTTGTTGATTCTAATAAGCATAAGGATTTTTATGAGCCAAAGTCTGAGACTATGATACCTCAAAATATTTTTGAAAGTATTTCAATGTGTGAGTTTCCAGCCTTAGATAACATTATGCCAGCTTATCAAATGGATAGTGTTTCTATTCATGATGGTTACATAAATAATTTTGGTAATTTAGAGGATGGTCTCAGTCATAAATATGAAATTATGGATGCTCTAGACCATGAAAATGAATATGAAATTGCTGCTAGTGGGTCAATGTTATATTTCTATGAACCGACTTATGAGAGTTTTCAAGAAAGTATCTCCTATGTTATGGAGATTAAATCTGATTTTGCATTTGAACCAGGAATGGATGTTAGCCTATTTGATGTTAACATTGCTAGTTGTGATATTCTTAATAGTAGGGAATCAATGTTTTGTCAAGAGGAAACTACTAATGCTGATAATATTTCCTATAACAGTGATTTATATCAATGATATGTGTGTCAAGATGAGGATGTGTATAATGAACTGCTTGTTGATTTATTGGAACCACTTTTTGAAATGTTTTGTGTGAAGCTAAAAGAGGTTTCATATTTTATATCAGATTATTTGTTTCAGCCAGAGGTATGTTCATTTTGCCAAGAATTGGATTTAAAGAGTGTTGATGCATTGTTTTTAAAAGATATTGAAATGAATTAGCAAGGACATATCAACTATCAGGCAAAAAATGAGTTTTTTATTTTTCCAGTCCAGCATGTTGATGTTTCTCGGGATGAACTAAATCTGAAGTCACAAGTTTTAGTTCATCATGATTTTATTGAGTGCTTGTGTGTTATACATAGGGTTGAATTTGAAAAATTTTCCTTTTAAATCCAAGCATGTGTTGAAGTAAGTCAACATGTTTCCAGCTATGTAATAGAGTCAGAGTATTTTTCTCCTCAGCTGGCTAGAATTTTAAAAAAATGTGACAGCCTGGTGTTATATAATGATCAACATGTTCAATACCTTTGTGATTTCCCAATGCCTAATGACCATAAGGGTGCTTATTATTTTTTATGTAATGTGTTGAAGATTAGTAGCATTGTGTCTGATCAGGCAGATGAAAGTGATGATTTATGGTTACCTTTGATGCATGCAAATGAAAATTAGAATTTTGGTAGGGGTAAGTGTTGATTTCAATTGTGAAAGGGCTTGAGGCTATTTTTAAATGATGTATATATCTTTACAATTTCTTTTCTTTCAGTTGTGTGCAGTGTTTAGTTTTCAATAAGGCTCCCAGTTTTGAAAAGAGAAAAAGTGAAAAAGTCTAATTTGCTTTTGAATGGTCTGATCTACCAAGAGATTCTAAGTTCTCTACATGACCGCATGGGGCACACATCCCCAATTAGAGCCACTATTGGAACTCTAAAATTCCAGATAAATTTTAGAGTGTGTATTCTAAAAATTCCTCTAAGGCAAAGTTGTTGCCCCTAAAAATCTTTTGAAAGGACCCTAGTTTGAGTGCAAGTAAAAAAGGACCTGAAGATTTTTATGAGAAACCACTTGGGGGATGTGTTCCTCACCTTTTTTTGAGAAAATTTAATGGGTTTCAACTCTCAAATTTCAGTTATGAGTTAATTTGGAGATAGCCATTTGGAGGTCATTACCCAAATCTGCACTTTGCATGTTGTTAGTGTTTTCTAAGTGACCTACTTTGGAGATATGCAAATTTTTTTAGATTGATAGCCATGGTGTATGGAGTGTTGCAATATGTTGTAAGCATGAAAGTGAATCTTCATGCCCTTTTTTCAGACCCTTGTAATTTCATATGGCAAGTTTCCCAAATCTATTTCGTTTGCAATTTATTTAGTTTCTTAGAGTCTAAAATGCAGAATTATGAAGTGTCCTACTTTGAAGTCTTACAAGTTGCACCTATTTCAAAGACATGAGGAATTGAATGTTCCCCCATATTGAAAACATTGAAATATACCTCCATGAAGAGTCTCAGATCATGGTCAATACATTTGACCACTTTGCTCAGTCAATTCCAAATCCAATTTCTGCAGTTTCATTGTGTCTAAGTTCAGGAAGGTTTGAAGGGGTGAATTTGAAGATGAATTTTGATTGACCAATTGATCATTTGGGAAATATAATTGCAAATTGTTTTTCTATATATATGAAGGTGAATCTATGGCCAGGTTTTCCAGACTTTAAGCTGTTCATTTCATTGGTTTGTGGAATTAAAACCAAAGCCATTTATTCAAGTTGCCAATGTTGACAGTTACATTTGCATAATAGCCACTTTCAGGGAATTGTAACTTCATATAAGATGATTGTTTTGATGTTCCATTTTTTCATCTATACTATTTGCATGTAAATGTACCACCATGAGTAGTGGTTGAGCCTCAAGATATATTTTGATATCTTTGCAAGGGAAAATTTGAATACAATTTATGCAGTTTGTACATTTGCATTTGTCATTATTTTAGAATGATCAAGTTACAATCATTTATAACTTGCGCCAGATTTCAAATGAGGTTAAATCCTTTAAGACACTAGTTCTTTATGCTTAAGTGAGTGCTCATCCCCGATGGCGATCTTCCAATGCAAAATTTGATACTTTATAATGCACTGATTAAATGTGTTTCGAGAAAAGTTTAAATGTGCCCATTTCTAGATACATTAAACAGTCAACTTTGGAGGCAAATAAAAATTGATTCATCAATCATCAAGGGATATCTTTCTGCAAGATTGTGATAATATGTAAACATATATTTTTCCAAATGATCTTAATGTATTTTGAAAGGCAAGTGGAAGTTGGAGACACAAAAAGAAATAATCTATAGCCAATCACGTGTTTAATCATATCTCCACAAATACGAACTGGGTTGAGCTTATTTTTGGATATATTTGAGATGACCATGTGTTAACTCTACAAAAAAATGTTAGAGAAACCCAGATTGAAAATCAAAATTATGGTCCTCTGAGTCTTGGCAAAAATAAACAATCAATAGTGCTTCTAGACATCTATCGCACATGCATGGGGTTTGGGACTTTTTTTATTGATTTTATGTTACAACGCTTCTATGCATTGTAAAGAAAGAGCCAAGAGGCGCATTGGTGGGCCTCTTAGCTAGGGGAATGTTGGGTTCATTGGAGGAGGTATAAACCATGTTTTTGGGCGCACCGAAAGGTAAGCTTTAAAAAACTTACAAAACATATATCCCACATTGATGCCAAAATGGAAGTTTGCAATGTATAAGAGGAACAAAGAACAGTAGTAATGTGAAGAATAATCCAAGAGGCTCTAGGCCCACGCGTGTAGGATTCACCTCAGTTTGCATTCCGGGCAAGTGAATTAAGAAGAAAACATGTTTTTGGTGTGACCCATGTGCAGAGGAGATGGTGACACATGGCAGACCAGAAACATTCTGAGATTCACAGGTAAGAGCTTGTCTCCAAGTCTCCAAATAAACCTAGGGTCAGCAAAATGATTCAGAGATTTAGAGGTAATATTGTCTCCAAATCTCTAGATGAACCCAAGGTTAAGGATGAGTCTAAGCCAAGTTTATTTAGAGATTCAGAGATCTCTGATATCTCTCACAAGGTCTGAGATATCTCTCTCCAAAAAATTTTGCCCAATTTTTCTTAGTGCACCTTGGGAACACTTTGATCTGACATGTGCCAGAATGTTCTTGATTCTACACAAGAAAAAAAGGTCTCCCCTACCATTTACCTGGCCAACCGAAGCCGATGGAGCTAATGGTTTGGTCCCACGATGAATGGTTCTTGATGCTCTTGAATTGTACCTTACCAAATCCTCTAGACCTCCTATTCATTTTGTTCATCTTAATCTCACTGGAAAAATGTTTCCCTTACTTGTAATACCCTCTAGGTACTCCACCAGTTTTGTTGCAATGACTGTTAGTGATATGTTTGAAATTTGAACTGTGAAACTAATCATGATTAAGCTAGTTAGCACTCTGCTAAAATTCAATTATTTTTAGAATTCAACCACTCCTCCCAACAACCCAAAAAATCAATCTTTGCAAGTCTTCTGAAAACCCAACTCCATTACCATACACCACATGTTCCATGCCCTCAAAACCAAGCATGCACATTTTATAACGTCCCAAACTTCACAAACAGCTATATATATTTTCCATATACATCAATAATCATACCATAATTGTTTTTAACCAAGTCAAATATTTGCATTCATGCATGTATTTCATCATTATACTAAGCTTGACTGTACACACTACCTTTTGTACAAATACATTGTATATAATTGATACAAGCATATTATGAATAAATATATCAATGTTATAAAAAGTCCGATTACTCAAAATCTTAGATACACAACTATATATCAAAAATAAGTGTGTCATTTCTACTCCTAAAGTGTATAAGTTGAACAAATGGTACTCGATAACATCTACATTCCATTCCCTGCATTTGGAAGGCACAAGAAAATTTAATAGAGAAAACAAGATGTTTATAGGTTGACAAAAATATTATGAATGTATAAGTAACTAAACAAACCAAAGAACATGAGTCGCCAATGCATAGTGAAGTTTACCATCATTTTTGATGGGCTAATAAAATGCACACCTCAATATTCTATATCTATCATATATGTATCCAAATGCACTTACAATCTACATAAAAAACCCAGTTTATTGGCTCAAACAAATGAAGAAGAAAATTGCAATTAATGTATTAAACGTAAGTGTAATGAACATGGAAAACCTTACAGTGAGTTGCACTTACCTACTTAAGTGTGCATGAAGAGTCATCTCTATACTTGAGGGTATTCAATATTGATTCATGATCAGCAGTACTAATAGTCCAAAGTTATTTTGTCTTTGGTTTTCCTTGATGTTTCAACAACTTAACATTGGCTACTATAACAAGGTGTGAATACATGAGAATGGTTTTGTGCTTCTCGTAGTCTTCAAACATAGGACTTCCATTATTTCTAATCATGTATGTGCGCACCATGTTCCTACAATAACATGTGAACCTTTTGGATATGTAAACATATCATCATCTATCATCGGTTGTGCAAGTTTCTTCTTTCCTCATACACAACATGCTAACCAGTAATCTGATCTCTCATCATTCCCGTGTGGTGCAACCAATGCAAAAACATGTCCTGGTTGTACAAGATCTGAAAGATGGTCGTAGTCAAGTGAACAATCCATGTCAGCATTTATTAGAGAGAGCGTGGAAGATAAAGGAGTTAGATAATGTGTAACCCATGTATCAACCCACTCACGTTACTCACACTGATCCCAATCACACTAAACACACCTAAGATAAAATCAAGCCAACTCTTGCATCCAAATGGTCCATGTACTAGCATCGGAGCTTCGAACTGAATGCATTTTTGAAGAATCTTTCACTATTTGACAATCCAAACTATCTCCTATTGTGCCCAACTCAACCAACCAAAAGAATCTGTGCATCGCTAAATCAAGAGTCCCCCCTTGTGACAATGTTGAAGTACACCAATCAACAATAGAACGAGCATCAAGGAGTTTTGTACCTGAAATCATCAATTTCTCCTTAACTAGATCTCTTTTTACACATTCAAATTATCCATCATGCTCCCCTTTTCCATGTGCAGCCTCAAAGAAACTCCAAATATGAGGTACACTTCTCTCTACATGCATTCTACACAACCAATAAAACATACGAGCATTTTTTAATTGACTTGTGCAGTTATCTAACCAAATGAGATGTCTATCCATAGAAATATCATTTTCCCACAGTCACTCAAAATAATTCTCAAAGCAATTTTGTACATACTCGTGAGAGTGAGATCTATCATCGCTCATATAAAAATGGTATTCTTTGATTCTGGTCATCTTCTGTACTATCAAGGGAATGTCTATATGTTATGTGCACAAAAATAGCAACCTGAATAGAATTGTAATATTGAGCTTGCAACTCATTTTGGGGCTGCAATATATAGTTCTCTGCAAATTCAATGACCCATATAATAGTGGCGATCGGGAAAGTGTCCTTACACATCCTAAATTATTGATCCAACCACTGAGACATGTGACTATGCCTTGCATACTTGTAAAAATGATTCTTCTTGAAATCTAAAATAAAATAAGCTACATTGCATTCTTTTATAACCAACTCACATCTAGAGCCTTCACCTCCACTTTTTAATGTATATTTAAAGGTTTCATATACCCTTTTTGGATAATTGCCTTTCCAAAATCGTGTTCGCAGCCCTCATGAAAATATGAAACAAACTTCACTAACTCACCACACTCTGTGCACTTGTCATTTAAGAAATCTTGTCTAAAAAAGAAACATCCATCATCTCTAGGACATAAAAAATGATCTAGCAAGTCTCTTGATGATTTTGGAAGAGCACTTGCGCCACACTCCTCCAACATTTCACTAGTATGCAAATTAGAATGAAGGGATCGTAATAGTTCATGGTGCATTGAAAACTCCACATGATATTTGCAACAACAAGTATTTCAAATCTTAAGAGGTACACAAAAAAGGCTTGAAATCTTCAAAATCTCTTTGTGATATTTGCAATGTTCGATGTGTCCCACAAATGTTTTTGAATAATGTTGTTTGACTCACCTCCAAATAATGTTTGGGATGTAGGGTATGGTCTCGATTTCCAATTCTCAACTTCAAGACATCCTTCACATTTGGTGACACCCTTGAGTTAGATTGCCAAAATAATTGAATTTGATCCTTCCCACCATCGGTAAGCTTCTTATCACAATGTGGAAGTCTCCCACCATAAGCCCATGTATCATTTTGAAGAGGATCATCAAGTCTTTCTCTTCTTGCAAGTGCTCTATCAAATTTTTTACTATTTAGGTTCAAGTCAGCACAAGTTTGTCTCAGCAAATGAGCCTTTTTCAAATGATGACTTACTAAGGAGGTTGTAATAACCCTCCTAGTGGCTCTCTTGTCTTTTTCCTTGGTAGTCTTCCCAAAAGAATTGAGAGCACTAAAATATTTCTAATAATAATAGTATTCCTCTCCTTTTTCTTGTTCTCACTAATCTTCAATTTGACTAGTATACGTCTCATCTTCTGCCTCTTTAACAAGTGCACAAACATTTGACATTGCTCTACCAATTTCTTGTGGCTAAAAATTTGATCAAAATTTTTTGAAACCCACAACCGAATGGTTTTTTCTGATCTCTTTCCATCGAAATTGCTCATTATGTTCTCATAAATTTCAAGTAACCATTTTGTTATTCTTGAAGGTCTCAAATTGGAAGTTTGTCTTTCTTCCTCCCAAGGGACTTTATTTCTCATATAATCTGGAGACGTGTAATGTTTATTTGGTTCTTGTGCACCATTATCATTGTCAATTCCTACATATTCAATCTGTGGATTGTCATTACCAATGTCCACACTTCCATTGTCCACATCTACATGTTCATTTTCAAATCCTACATTTTTATCTTCAATCCATACATTCTCATTTTAATATTATTTCCATAAATCATTTCAAACTCATGTTCTTCTTCACTTGAAACCGCATTTAAGGGTGGGCCTATGGCCTCATCTTCATTAATATTTAACATACCTTGTCTCTTGTTCAGATGGGAAACCCTATCCATTTCTCTATACACTTCAATATCTTCACTTGTGAGCTTGCTCTTTTGTTTATGCTTTCGACGACTACTACTCCCCATGGTGAGACCAAAAAGGTGATGCAAAACCTTTGATAATAGATAAATTCCAACAAAAAAAGGTGAAAAAAGTAGTTATTTGTCTTTCACAACTGCAATCCCATAAAATTCTCTACAAAAAATGAGTCTCTCTCTCTCTCTCTCTCTCTCTCTCTCTCTCTCTCTCTCTCTCTCTCTCTCTCTCTCTCTCCTATTATTCTCACAATATAAATATTAATAAATATAATACCAATATTATACTATTATACAATAGTAATATAAATAATAATAATCTAGTACTAATTTATTTTTAATACAATACTAATGTATATAATATAATACTAATATAAACAATAATAATATATTAATCCTAATATTACTAAATATCATACTAATATTAATATAGTATAATACTACTATTATACAATACTAATATAAATATTTATATAATACTAATGCTATTATCATCTAATATCAATATATAATATTAATATTTTATAAACTGAAATCTATAATATACAACCTTAAAAACTAAAATAAAAATTGAAAATAGCATTGAAATTGAAATGTTGAAATTGGGCGGGACATATCGCATATCTAATATTATCGAATATGCGATTTTATTTCAGATATCTGATTAGGCTTGGTATTTGCCTTGGTTTTTGGATTTGCAATGCAAAACGTGGATGGTCAACCAAAAATACGTGTTCACCATATTTCCTCTGATCTCTAGACTTTGACCATGTAGCTAACGACCTTTTTTTCATCCGAAATTGATGAAACAAAAAGGATTTCTTAAAGACATTATCAACTTTCCATCAATATAATTTTTGTCAAATTTTGACTTTAGTAAGTAATTATTGCTTATTTTCTAATTGAGTAACCTCTAAAGTCCTAATTTACACAATGATTGAAAAGGAACTATAACTTTGAAATGGTTTAACCTTTTTGAAATTTGAAGCATGTGGCACATTCTATGTGTCACCTGCTATACTTGAAAAAAAAATTAATTTTGTAAAGTTTAGAATTAGTTAAGGTGGTCAAACACGAGAGAGTTTTTTGTTCTGAATAAGTTGTAGAAGAAAATTCATAATTAATTATTTATTTGGGAACAAATTACACAAAAATATGCATCACATCCGGGCATGAGTCTACTACTTATATCTAGAATCTTGCAAAAATATATCATCATTTGATTGTGATTAAGGTGATCAGACATACATGTACTTTTCATCTTTTTCCTGAGATTTTTGTACCACTGCATTGAAATCTAAAGTTTTCAATAATTAGATTAATTTTTTTCATAAAAAGGCTAGTTGTTTATAAACTACATTCAATTTCATACAGATTTTGTTCTTACAACTATTTCACATAAGGTAGATAAGATGTTCAACTTTTTATGTCAAGTTGACTAACCCTGATTTTTTTATTTTTCATTGTCACTTAAGGTCATAGCTTGGTATACAATGATCTTGCACGTACATACATACATACATATATACATACAAAAAAAGGGAATGCAGACAGATGACTGGGATTGAGAGATCATGTGGGCCTCACCTAAGTGTTACATCAGTGTGCGTTGATGATGCGACCGGTTGCAGTGGATGTTTTCATGATCCATGTGTCAAGGTGACATGGAATAACAAATTTGTAATGATTAATTGTTATTTCGTTGCTCAAGGTGATAAGATTTAATCAAGGTTTGGAAGTATATTGAGGAAGTAAAAAAAGTTTGATTATTCTTGATTTAAATCGATGTGCAATGGATCTAAAGGCTGACCTGAAGTTGTAATTGAATGTTCTAGATTGGTAAATAAATTTTAGGGTTCAAGGATTGAGTGGGATTGATTGCAATCATGAAATTCAATGTATTAGGTCATCATTAAGGAAGTGGCCTCCTAATGAACTTGTAACGTATTTACATGTAAAATGATAAATTATGCAAGTGTAGATCGTGGATGCCAAGGTGCGGTCGAGTGAAGAAAGAATGTTTTCTACAAGAAGAAGAAGTATTGTGCCTAATTGGATATGAACAAGAATAGGAGGTGTGCTACACATAGATAACTGGGTAGACTTTAACATGTCTGATTTTGTAAATTCTTTAACCGGATGACTCTTTAACTAGGTTTTAAATCCTTTTAAAAACTTATTCCTAACATGGTAAAGCTCCTAACAGGGTGAGAGATAAATCCCTTAACCAAGAGACTCCTAATAGGGCTAGGCCTTTAACAGGGTGTATTTCAGACGACTGCAATTATTTATGGGTGTTAATCCCCATAGTGGTTTTCACCCTTAGTCAGGGTTTCCACAATAAAAATACTTGTGTTATTTTTTAGAATTTGTGGATGATTAATTTGTTATTGTTTTTATTGCATGTATAAGGTTTAAAGTTGATGAATCTGGTTTATGGTATTGAATGAATTGTGAAAAGTTTAAGATCTGGTGGATTACTGATTCACCCCCCACCCCCCTTTAGTAATCTTGGACCTTATAGTATTAACATTATGGAAAAGCATGCTAACTGATGAAGACAACCTGTGATAAGAGATCATTTATAGTACGTCGATATGACTAGCAAGTTTTGTTATGCCAAGTCATATGATAGGGAAGTTTTTTATAAGCTCCAACATGCATAGAAAATGTTAGATAGAAATATGATAGAGAGATGTTTAATTGTGCGTCGACATGCATAGCATTGAGCTCGATAGGCATGTGATAAGGTTTCTTAGACACAATGCACCAACATGCATAGCATTAAGCTAGATAGGCATGTGATAGGGAAGCTTAAGATCATTCTTCATATGCATAGAATTAAGCTAGATAAGCGTATAATAGGGAAAGACTGAGATACAAATCAGTGGTTTGGCCCTCACCAAGGAAGATGATGCTAAATTTTGAAAAAAAAGATGTGAGAAATCATGTGGTGTAGAGACATCGATAGATAAAACAAGAAAAATGGCATGCATATAATATAGTCCCCCTTGTGATGGACTATGTTTCTCAGAGGGGAGCATAGACCATGCCAAGGAAGGAAAAAGATGAGGTGGCATGGCAACATATGGGATGTTATCATGGAATGTCACTTCTTGACAGATGACACATGTTTCCACAACATCTTGCACAAAGACAAGGGATACAAGGGATTAACATCAAAACCCAGAAGCGTAGACATACATCTATTCTCAAGGGATATTTCATCACTACCAACCTAGTCTTCGATCTAAAGAAAGACACATGAAGAAAAAGATAAAAATAAAAATTTGAGTCAACATGGAAAGGGTGTCTACATGTCCCCAACACTTTGCATTGTCCCCAAATATCAAAAATCAAGATTATGATAAATAGAAGAAATAGAAAATACATAGAAGAAGTGCACGATAGAAAACCTCTCATTTTTAGGTACCAATAGAGTACAAGGGTCCTTTAGGAGGAAAAAACATTAAAAGACAAGAACCAGGGAACACATATGGGCATTGCTCTAATTTACAGATGTAGAAGAGGGTATGACCTTTAAAAGTCATCCATCAATAGATCGCCATCTTCCCAATCTTGATAATATGGGGAGGGAGGTTGAAACTATAATGGTACAGTTGCTAAGGTGGCCCTAAGCGCCCCATCAACAACTAAGGGCAAAGATGAAGAATCTGATAGGTCATCATCCAAGGGCTCCACCGTGACGAGTGAGAGGGATCATGTGAAGATCATCGTCAATGTTAGAATATCCTCCAATGAATCAAAAATACAAGCATCAATTTTTGTAGGGATCCATGTGGAGGTGTAGATGAAGAGGCATCCTCGCTGACCTCTATGAAAGTGGAAGAGACAAATTGTGAAAAAGTCAAAGATTTCTCCACTATAAGAACAAAAATAGAAAGAGGGTTTTCCAAAGCAGACCTGTGATGCCTAAAATTTGGGACTAGACCCTTCTCAAAATTACGCTTGAAGGATGGAGGTGAGGCCCTCTAATACACTATATTTTTCTTTAGGATGTCCAAGAATCTAACATGGTGATGAGTGGATGCAGAAGAGACAAATTGAGAAAGTGTGACTGCACTAGAGACAACTTGCATGTGCAACATGTGTACAGACTTGGAGAATGGAGGGATATCAAGTAGTGTAGTGATCAGTGGCAGTTCATATGATGAAGAGATAAACACCTGGACCCACTTAGTGTGAGGCCCAATGGTCACTCCAAATGTAGGGGGAAGAATAATAAAGGTGACAGAGGGGTGAGGGGCTACAGAAGCAGATTTAGAGTTGGAATAAGATCACTCCAAATGTAGGGGGAAGAATAATAAAGGTGATAGAGGGGTGAGGGGCTACAAAAGTAGATTTAGAGTTGGAATTTAGAGGTGGTGGACATGGGCTCAGAGGATGCATTCTCTGTCCTTGTAGTAGCTGCATGAGATAAGGCCCTCTCCCTTTGATGATGCTTACGCTCGTGCACAAGATGGTTCCAGCACAGATGCAGACCAGACTAAGAAGGCTATGGTGGAGTAGTGACATCCTTCTCCATAGGAGAAGTCACTGGTGTCATGGCCGACACTAAAGGAGGCCCAACCAGTGGAGTAGGAGGTGGAGCTAATGCGGGAGGTACCAAAATCTCAATAATGGGAAACCTTACCCTTTTTTCCCTATGGGTAACTAGGGGAACAAATAGTGCCCTCAATAGATAAGTCATCAACACCAAAGGAGATTATGCAATCTTATGAGCCTTCTTTCCCTCACCATAAGTGGTAGGGTGAGTAATATCTAAGATGATGGGGATAGCGGGAGGTGGACGTAGCTTAGGCTTAGGAAACATAAGTTCCTTTCCTTTGTCCATATGGGATTTGGGCATAGGAACTGAACACACCACGGGAGGTTGCGTAACCTTCAGTGTGCATGGGGCTTTCCCATGGAGCATGCGCTTCCCCTGAGCCCTTGACAAAGAAGAGGCAAAGGAGGAGGCACACTGAGCCTCACAAGAAGGTGGGACACCTGAAGATGTTACAGAATGCAAGATCATTTCCCAGGCCTTATATGCTTGATATGCAAGGAACGTGACATCTTGTTGGAGATGTAGGGGCCCTATTAGAGTAGGCCAAAAAGATCAAGAGTGAAGCCCTCATAGGACACTAGCGGATGATATCTATTGTCCTGGACAGTATCGATAGTCCCTTCATCCAGGAACTTTAGGCATTTATGGATTATCGAAGGGACGAATCCCATGGAGGTTAGCCAAGGGATACCTAACTTGACCATGAACAAGTCTGATTTGGGAATCACCACGAAGGTTGAGAAGACCATCTTGGTTCCCACCTGAATAGTCAATGTAGTCGATCCCAAGGGTGTCAAGGGCATTCGGTCATGTTTACAGATGGTGGCATTACACTCATTGTACTTTCCTCATTTCAAGTCATTTACAAAGAGGACTTCCTCTGTGATTATGTCAACATGGTATGAGGGATGCACCAAGAAACCCTTGATAGTGATGTCATTGATAAAGGCCAGGACATATAAGGGGGTAAGCTCGCCGATATAGGGCTCATCCAGAGCGGTGAAAGAGATGGTCATTTTAGGCACCCTCCAGTCTTGCATGGAAATTAAAAGTGATAGTCACCATGTCTACATATGGATTATCGCTTAGAGATGAAGGATATGATGAAGAAGTCATGATGAAGTTGGACAAATGCGGCAGGAACGGATAAGTATAGATATGAAATTTGTTGTTCATGTTATCAATAGACTTGTTTGTTTTAGGATTCCTTTCATTCACCTTGATTATGCCTCTATTTATATGGTCTTGCACTAGATATTGGAGATATACATAACTTTCAATGTCATGACCATGCACATGAGAGTAATGATAGAACTTTGATTGTACCGTCAGGGATAGGGGCGATTATTAGGAAGGGGTCTGATCTCTAGAAGATTTATCAAATTGTCCTTGAGTATGATCATTTAATTCCTTTGAGGGTCTATTGTGAAGTAATTTCTCTTGGCATTGGGTTGTGGTAGTGCCATAACACTAGCCACAACCTTTTTCTTCTACGATCCTCCATAGGTAGAGGCCCCTCCATAAGAATTCAGGGAAGTGTCCCCGAACTAAGCTATAGTATGTTGATAATTTGTTAGAGGACTGCAAAGGCAGGTGAAGTTCTGATATCTATTCAAGGATAAATTTTCCCATAGAGTTGATTGCAAGTTTTCGATGAACATCCTCTAGAGATCATCATCAGGAAAGGCATAAGGTACTCTTGTAGAGATAGACTGATATCTTGAAATGAAGTCACTCACCTTCTCATTCATCTTTTGTTTGTAGTGTACAAGTTTAGATATAGTGACCTTGCTCCCAATGTTAGCCTAGAACCGAGTGTGGAAGGTGTCCATCAAATGATCAAAGGTCTCGATAGAAGAGTCAAGAAGGGAACTATATCATTCCATGGTAGTTCCTTTCAAATATCTAGAGAACAACTTGAGAAAAGCATAATCCATAATGTGATAATCGTTGCACTATGTTAGAAAGGAATTAATGTGGATTTGGGGATCTCTATCACCACTATACCTTTCAAAATTTAGAGATTCATCCCCCAATGGTAGTAGAGTACAAAAAAACTATATAGTCAATGGACTACCACAAATATAAAGGATTCAAAGAACTCTGGCTGGTCACACTTGAAAAATTGGCTAGTTGTTGTTGCAACTGACCCATATTTTTCAATATGATGTTTAGTACTAGATTGCTAGATGGAGGAGAAGGAGGAGGATTGCATATTCATCCAGGTGGGGCAGATGATCCATTTTTAGCAGGTCCTCCACCACCACTTCCAGAGTTAGCGCCAGTATTTTGAAAACCAAAACTGAAGGTGTTCCTATTTATTGTGATACCGGGACCAATTCAGGGGCAGGGATGGTGGTAGCTTATACCATGTGTACAGATGCTCTAGGCATGGTAAGATCTATCTATTCACCAATAGGACCTGATTGAGTCCCTTGTGGTCCGAGAGGAGGGAGATTTATGCTTTTCTCTACTATCTTACCTATCATTATGAGTACTTCAATACCTTCTTTATCTTCAACCAATAGTTCCCTTAAGTTATAGATGACATCTCTACCTTCAGGACTAGCACCTTTTAACTTAACAAAATTTTCAACTTTTGTTAGATTTTCACCCAAGGATTGGATCTTTTTAAATTCAAGCATGAAAGTTGAATCATGAGTCATTGTAGGAGGGGACTCTGGGGAAGAACTGTTAGGTGTGGTATGATGAGATATGGACTTCGGAGAGGTGGAAAGTCCAAGGATTGGTCCTAAGAAGAACTATGATCCACTCAGATCATTCACGTCCATGTTTTCGATAAACAAGAGTCTTGGCCTAGCTACACTATACTGATTAGGAGGGGCACCATGCCTTAAATACCTTTGCACAAAAGCTCTTGACCCCGCCTAAGTTGTAAATCTCATAAAGCTTCACTGCATTCATATTTTTGTCAAAGGAGCATTCACGTTAGGTTCACCAAATTGTGGGGAAGAAAACAATGCACCTACTGAGCACGACCAATTACAACCTCAAGGGATACATGATTTCCTTGCACCACCTCACTTTACTAGCTAGGAGTGCTAGGGAGAATGGGCACAAGATGAAGATTTCTAATGGGCTATTTATGATGTGTTTAAATATGATTCCCTAAATGTCAATTATGTATTTATCACTAGAGCAAATGGAAAAATGAAAATGTTCTGATTACAGGAATTAAAAGAACTAACTACAATGAACAGATCTTGAGATCTGCAAGCTTACTATCTCGGACAATAGCATGGTCCAAGGACTACAACGCGGGTGTAAGACACTAGCGCGTTGCACTGGCCTCTTGTACAGACAAGGTACAGACGGGTAGAATGAAGAGTAAAATGAATTAACATATTACTAGACTATGAACGTACGACAAAGTAGAATAACACAGTACAAAAACTGATAAAAGGGGACTACTCTAAGCACGTAAAATGAGAAGAAAGTAATAAAATGATAGATTACAAATATAAAGTGAAGACGATCTAAAGAACTGAAATACTAACTAAACTATGTGTATTGCAAATAACGAAATGAAAGAGGGAGAGATAATGGAACCTCATTCGAAGGTTGATAATGTGATCTGAATTGAAGCTCACAAACCCACATAGAAAACTTGCACACAAATGAGATGAAGAAAAGGTTGGGGTGGCTGTTTAGAGACTTGCCTTAGTTGAAAGTCCTTTCTTTGGCGTTTTTCTCCTCCACAACTGTCGTTTAGACACAAGAAATCAGTGATCGATAACTGAGTAGATTTGACAAATGAACAATATTGAAAATAAAGAAATAGATAAGAACAATAATGTGCTTCTAAGGACACAAGGAGGAAGAAAAAATGCTCCCCTATGAGGATAGAGAGCCCAAGTGCATGAAAATGGATCCAAATGCTAGAGCTTGAGTAGTTCAATAATGGAAAACCTATAATCAAAAATGGATATGGAGGGCCAAGAGAGTGTGTAGATGGCCAAATGGAGTTGGGTGTAGTTGTAGAAAGCACCCAGAAGTTTGAATTAGCAAGCAAGAGATCCAAAATGAAGGCAAAAGAGGGGTTTTCGATTGACCCCAATAGACGGGAAGCGATCATTCTTGGTGTTACATTCATAGGGTGGCGTATTTATAACCCTCCATTGACTATATGCACGTCTGCAGATTCGTGCACAAGAGCGCATTGCACAGATGTGTCTGTGGCGTGCACGTGTCCAAAACCATTAAGGGCTTCATTGTGGAAATTTCGAGCTGGTTAATGAGTTGGCTGATGACAAGAGAAAAGGGGGTGACAGGATTTTGCGTCTTAGGCTAAAGCAAACAAAATGTGAAAATGACATCCTACGTGGGTGTGTAAAATTTAAGCCATTACAAAAACCTTAAAGGTTTAAGGAGTAGGTGATCCAATAAGGAAGGAATTTTTCTAGATTAGAAATTATTGCTAAGTAGGCCTTTATAGGACCTTATCTATGAGTACAATTTATGAATTTTGGCTGAGGGAGTATCTTTGGTTGGAAGTATCATTTTTAAGTTATTAAATATTTTAACTAAGCTCACTAAGGTCACTACCATAAGGCAAAGAGGTCTGTTAATTGAATTTTGAATATCCTATTCATTGCTCTTTTTCAATTTTACAGGTGGTAGTAAGATCAAATGGGTAGTAATTTGAATTTATGGCATTAGACTGTTAGAGTGAGTGGTAAGGGGATAACTGGAATGAAAAGATAGTTGTCCCTCTCGACATTAGAGAGATAGTCAAAGAAGTATGAAAATTCATTTATTAAGAAGAATAGATAACATGAATATCCACATTAGGTATAGTAAATTTTATTTCAAAAGACCAATTTTGAATTAGTTTCAATTATAAAAGGTAGGAGATTGGAAGTATTTCGACCTTTTTGTACAAGGTTTGAAAAGTGGAGAAGAAAAGATGAGGTGGACAAATGACTAGATAAATGAAGTGTACTAGTAAGAGGATCTAAACATAAAAATAGAGTGACATTGTGGCACTCAATTGTATCATTTAGAAGGATTTAGATTTTAATGCAAGATAATCAACAAAGGCTTAGGAAATTGATTTCTTACACATATCAAGTAAAACATAGTAACCTACATAATAACACATTTTACAATCATTTGAAATCATGCATTGAAATAAAATCGCGAAGGACCTATGAAGAGTGGTTTTAACCCTAAGCAGTGGTTATGGGCTTGTTCAGCTTAAGGTTTTGTGGCCCTAGAGTCGGCTCTTCGCCACAAACTGGAAAGGGATCACAACAGATGGATTTTTTTGGTAAAATGACCCAAGACCGATGAAATAGAATAGTTAAGGAGCTTGATGATTTATTCATGAGAGCAGTGAAGATATTGTAGGCGATGAATGCATGCAGAGTAATCATCGGTTTAGGGTAAATAGTGACATTCCAGCGATATTGATCTCCATATTGTTGGTTATGGGGGTGTCCAAGCCAGAGGCTATATTACCAAACTCAGAATGGGCAAGGAGAAGGATCTTCTAGGGAGGAAGTAGTAAAAAGGCCAAGTCTATCAGAGACAAAAGGGATATTAAAGATCGAAAACCTTCCATAGAAAGAAACATAGAATTTATTCAAAAATGGCTAGGACTTAAGACCGTGTCAGGGACCGATTGCTTGAAAATTTATCTTATCGAGGAATAATATGAGCCCTTCTCAACTGAGAACAATGATGTAAGAGATCAGGGGAAGGCTAGTAATAATGAGGCAAGGAAGAAAGATAAGCCCAGGAAAGGAATCTCACAGATGAAGGAAAATGATGGCCAGGAGAAGAGAAAAGAGAAAAATCCTTTCAGATGAGCATCAGTCCTTTAATGATGTACGTGTTTATAACACCCCTTTTTGTTTTACATTTGTTCAAGCTAAATCTTTTGGAAATTTAATAGGTGAAGTAGCTAACGAGTCTGTTAAATCTTCATATTTCGAATTCTGGTTTAAATTTTGGTGTCAGTCAATTTCATCAAAGACAGTTTTAGTATGGTCTACAAGTAATTTCCAGACAATAAACACTTATACCTATTGCAATTCAAGTAAATTTGGCTTTTTGAGCCCATTGAGGCTCATTTTGAATGAGTGTTTAATGGAACATCCTTACTCTATACATGTACTCTGTAATCATTATTATTAAAAAGATAATTCTTAACTTCATCTTTTTACATATAACTTTTTTTATATAGAATAATAATAATAATAATGACTAATTTATATTTGTGATGTCTTTTTCATCTTTGCAAAAATATTGGATATAATTAATATGTTGGTGAAATTGTTTTTTTTTTTTATTCATTTTCATCTTTCTAAAAATATCTAATATAATTAATATGTTGATGAAAACATTGTTTTCTTTTATTTATTGAATGTAGGATCCAGATTGAATCTACTTTTAATTTTTTCTCAAACAATGACAGAAGTTATCCATAAGAATAAAATAGTTTTTTACTTCATCAACATGACCATCAATGTTGTATGTTATCTTTTTCTTTAAAAATAAAAGTGTATGTTACTACTTATTTTGTCTAATCAACTTTGATGCTTATTTATCTTATTGATCTTTGATATTCTTCAATACCAAAAAAAAAATGGGACCCACAATTTTAAGTAAGGCCCTTAATCCAGCTATACAGAGATTTGAGAGGCTTTCAATGTAGGAGACAAGAATAGTTATGATTATACTTGTACACTTAAAGACCACCTATCAAGGTTCAAATCATTAAAAGTGTGTTGGAGATAACTTGGATGACTTTGCGAATGGTCCCCCTCCACATGACTACTAAATGAAAGGACTCCTCAAAGTTTAGGTGAATGCTACCTCATATTATTGTAATCAACTATATAAAGGTGGAGACGCTACAAACAATATAGTTCACTTATATAATAGAACATAGATATGCTAACAAAACATATTTTAAAACTATAAATCATATTTTTTTTCTTTATATATTATAACACCTCAAACGAAACATATTGATATGATAATACCATCTAAAACAGATTTTTTAAACATATAACTATATAAAAACTTCAAAATTATGTTAAACAGACACAATTCTTAAAAAAACTGGCACTGAATTATCTCCCACTATTAGAAACATATTTAAAAAATCCAGTCAAAAACCCATGTAAGTTTACATTTTTAGAAAAGCCTTCCAAACAAATCACATGGAAATCAGCTTCGAAGAATGGGAGCTCATACAATCTAGATTTGAAAAAAGTGGGTAGTATAAAGAATATATGTACAGGATCTGGATTCAGGAATCAGGTCAGGGTCTGCCTCTATTTAAAATAGAAAATCCCCTAGAAATTTCATATAGTGGCTCACAATTCCTCACACGTTTGTTTGCGTTTGACCAATTCACTTTTATGTTCATACTATGACAAGGTAAGTACATTTCCAAGCAGATTTTTCAACATATCTATGAAATGGTTGAACAAGTCTGGAAGCTGCCAAAATTTTGAGTACTCCATGACAATAGAAGATTTTGGAGTGCTTTTTAGTCAGAAGGACTATTGGTCTATTGGTTCAAATGCAGTTCTGAAAAGAAGAATATATACTTTGTCCATGCATGTGTGACATATGATCCAAAGCTTCTTCCCGCAATGCAATGCCAAGCAGGGTCATAATATTTATCAAATTCCAGCATTTAAAGAGCATAGGATGCAATTTTTAGTAAATTGCACAATGTTTTTATGGTAAGATCATCATCAAACAGAGTGATTATATGTTGATCAGTAGCATAATATAATCAGAAGTACTGTTATGTAACTTTTATTGCAAGAAACCTGATTAAGTCAATATGTAACTTTTATTACAAGAAATCTGATTAAGTCAATATGTAACTATTATTACAAGAAATCTGATTAATTTTTAATACTATAAAATATGCAGGTCATAAAGAATAAATGCTGAAAATTTCATAAAATCTGTTGTATTTTCCATTTTTAGAGATTTGGTCAACAGTGCATTTTAATAACTGTCTTCTTTATAAATTTACTCAACATAATAGTACTATTATACTATTATAAAGGATATATTATGAGGGGATCTATGATGGTACTATCATATCATAAAAAAAGATTTGTTATGAAATATTATGACAAGATTATGAATTGTCCACTTACTACAAGATTTGTTACAAGTGTGAAGTAGGCTATCAGATTTATTAGAATGCATTCATAACACCATAATTATTGGATATGCTATAGTTGATTCTAGAACTTTGCCCTTGTAGACATTGTCTAATACAATGAGAAATAAATTCTTCTAGACCACTGTTAAGTTAAATTCTTATGAAATTTAATTCCTCTAAATCATAAATAATTTAAACAAAAACTCCACCTATAGGAATATGTAGTCACAAATGCAGAGTGGTTGCTTATAACACAATATATTTGGATAACATATTGTCTATCTAGAAATGTAAAAATATAATCTTCAATTATTTATTTGTTTATACATATGTTATCTTTTGTCATTATTATCATTATTGATATTATGCTCTTTAATTTAGTTTTAAGTAAATAAGTATATATAGTATGTTTCTATTTTGTTTGTATTTGATTCTTATCTTTGTTTTTGCTTTTCTATACTCTTCCTCTCTTTTTTAATCTATTTTTATTAACTTCTTTTTTATTTTATCTAATTTTTTTTATGTCTCTCTTAACTTTATGTTATTCTAATGATAGATTGCAGTTTTATAATGACTGCTTATACCACACTATAATGAACTATTTATTTGATTTATAAAAATGACTTCAAAACTTCATAACTATCAGATATATTATAATTAATTTTAATATTTTACCATGTAAACATCACCTAAGACACGAAGAAATAAATAAAAGAATTTGTTAAATCATTAAAAATTGAATTCTTATATATCACATATAATTTAACATTGTTCTCCCCCTCCTTTTTCTTCTGAGGGTTGAGAAGGTCACCCCGAATTTCTCATAGAATGTAACAGGTGTTGTGAATGTGAATTCCAACAACAGTCATGACTGTTCGCATTTTCCAACTCTTCGCTTGACACGTAAATATGATTGCATAAAAGCATGTGTGCAGTTCATGCATGGTGTAGAGTATTTTGATATTGATTATTAGAAGAATTCCCTGCTTTTTCGTGGATGTAGCTAATTTCCTTTGTTTGTACTGTTTATCTTTATATTTCTGTCTGCTATGTATTCTATTGTTAAATATGTCTCTGCTTGTTTTTATAATTCACAACAGGAAAAGTGACGCCATCATAAGAGTCATATTTCTCCATGATTGCAAACAAATGATTCTTTTTACAAGTCCTGGATGGATTCTTAGCTCCTCTACTAATCCTTCCTTCACAGGCTTACAAAATTGGGATTATAGTAAGAGCCTATGAAATATGCCCAATTCTAAATTGAAACAGACATTCTTTGAGTCAAATATTAATGGGGAAATCAGAAGGGCAGGGCATGACATTAGGGACCAGTTAGGTTTGAATTCAATTAATCCCCTAACCACCACTAGACCTCTGAATTGTTCTTGTGTTTCATCCTTAAAAAAATAATTTGCTTCTCTAATCCTATATAAGTCCAATATTTTGACATGTGATATAGCTAGTCATTTTTTGCAAGATATTGCTCGTGTCATTATTCCTCAATACACAGGCATTCCTCAATTAAAGTTAAGGGAAAGGTACCAGTAGTGGCTATAGCTAACTTTGCGTTCTTAATTAAGGTAGCAACAATTTCTTTTAGCTATTTTCGTATGCGACTTAATTACTTAAAGCTATAGTTTCAACTTTTTGGTATTAACAATGCAAATTGTAGGAATTGTTATGTGTGAAAGGGTCAAAAAGTGGTCATTTCAAAGTGTCAATCGATACATGACCCCCATTGCCTCAAAAATTGCTCCCTCAAAAAATTCATTACTTGTTGACAAATGTCCCAGTAGTGGTGCACAAATCTCTAGTAATGGTGCACAAATGTGACAAAAAGTGATAAAAAAAGGCTAAGAAAATGATCAACTATTGGTACATGTGAGATTAATAGAGTGAACGGTTATTGGGGGTCACTATGACAAAAAGTGAGTGGTTATTGGACCCTGAGACACTATTGGTCCCTTTCCCCTATATAATGGAAAATGTGACCTCCTAATTCATGTTAAAATATTTCAAACTTTGTGTAGTAGTTTCTCAAATGATCATAGACTCATGACAAAATTGTTTACTCACACTTTTAGAGATTGATGCAGAAGGATCCTTTGTTTTTGGCAATTTTGCATCAACCAAAAATATTTCCTTTTCATTTTGTTCATGTTTAGTTTGTTTCTCTGTTTGTTGTGTCGTTCCTTCGAGTTGACTCAATAACTCTTGCAAACCTTATGGCATGTTCCTGACACCGTGATTGATCTACGTCTGGGTTCACATCTTGATTTTTTTCTTCTTGGTGGAGATCTCTTAGATTTTGGTTTGTACATATTTGTTCTCCATGTTTCACAACCTGATGGAGTTTCCTGATCTTGCAAACTATGTCCCCGATTTGTGAAACTCTTTGGAGCCTCATGTAATGTTCTTAATCTCTTGGTCGACCTCCCTATGGGTTTGTGCTTCATTTCAGATCTTGTTGGCGGTGTTTTTATGATTTGGGTCCTGACCTATATCTACATGTTTTCCTCACCTTGGAGAATGTGATCTTTCATGGCCGACTTGTTGCTTGGGAAAATTGTATATATTGTTGTACTTTTTCTTTTAGTTTGTAGCTCTCAATAGAATAACCTCAGGAAGGTTAGGATAGAAGATAATATTTGGAATCAGGCATGTATGCCTAGAATGTGAGCTTGCATGTTGTAGGCCAATTGTATGTAAATTCATGAATCTGTGTTAAACCAAAGATCTGGCTTATTTATTTTGATGTTAGTGTTAGTTGTTTCCTATTGTGTGACTTAGGTTACACAGTTTGGACTGATCTCTTTGAGGTCCTTCCATCTGTTATTGCGTCAGATTATATCAGACGAAATTTTTGTTCCCATGATAGCAAATCCTTTCTCATGAGCTTGCAAAGCCCTAGATGTGTTTGTTGTGGGGTGACATAGTGTGGATCTAGCCCGCAATTGTAGAGGACTTGCGCAAGATAGATCGGAGAGAAATTTCTACTGGTTGTGAACCTTGAATGAGTAGTTGAGGCATGCCGTGGGTGAACAGATAGTCAAGTTGAGGCAAGTTGTAACTATGTTCAATAGATTTTTGATAGAGAGGCAATTGAGACCTTGTAGTTAGATCGTCAAATCAAGGCATTTGCACCTAAGTAAAGGGAGAGATGTCATCGAGAAGGATGAACCCTAGAAGAATAGAGAAAATGATGGAAGACTTCACAAATGAAATGAGGAATGAGATCTGAAATGCATTAGTTGGTTTGCGGAGGAATCTAGAAAAATAGGATGAATATGAAGAAGCTACAGAAGTACTAGAGGCTGAAGGGGTAGAAGGACCGACAAATGAGAGAGAAGAGAGATTACTAAGGGAAGTGGTATAAGTAAGAATCGTAGAATAAGGGTTTCTAATTTTCTGGCTCACTGCATCCAGAGGATTTGACATCTATTGGATAGGAGAGTTGGAGGACTACTTTGAGCTTGAAGATATCAAAGATCCACAGAAGGTTGGGTTAGAAAAAACTAATTTGAAAGGACATGCTTCTTTATGGTGGTAAGAGTTGTAGAAGGACAGATAGGAAAATGGTGAGATGAAAATCACATGGTGAAGGAAAATGGTTGCAAGATTGAAGGCTAAATTCATTCCAGAAGACTATGACTTGGAGTTGTTTAAGAAGTTGTAGAACTTGAAGCAGAAGGACATGAATGTGAAGGAGTATACTAAGGAATTTTACAAGATGACAATTAGATTTGGACACTGAGAAGTAACTAGGGTTCTAGGTGAGTAGATATATTAATGGCCTTAGATTTAATATTCAAGATGAGATGAGTATGTTGAGGATTTCCACAATGGAGGATGCTTACAAATATGCTCTTAAGGAAGAAGATAAGCTAAAGAGAAGACATCAAAATAACCCTAGAGGGAAAGAGAACCAGATGAATTAGAATAAGGAGAAGCAAATAAATAAAGGAGAATCCTGACCCAATTGGAATAGAGAACCAGATCAAAGGGAAAAAGAAGAGGAAGTGACCCCAATGAGTTCATGGGTAAATGTTTCAAGTGCGGAGAAGTTGGAAATAGACTTTTTGAATGTTCTAAAAGATCTAGTAAGGGTGTTGGTAAAAGAAATTTTATGGCACATGAGGAGCAGGTAGATGGAGAAATCAATGAGTGTATCGTGGAAAGAGAGATGTGATAATCTCTTATGCTTATGCGAATTTTTATGGAGAAGAACAGAGAGGAGACCAAAACTAGACAAAAGAGGAATCATTTCCAGACTATATACAAATCAGGAGGTAAGTGTTGTAAGGTTATTATAGATAGTGGAAGTACTGATAACATGGTATCAGAAGAGATGGTAGAGAAACTTAGTTTTAAGAGGTCGAGACATCCTTTTCCTTATAGGATAAGTTGGTTTCAAGATGATCATGTGGTAGAGGTGAAGGTGCAGTGTTCAGTGAACCTCAACATTGGGCTTTACAGAGATGAAGTATTGTGTGAAGTTGTATTCATGAGTACTTGTCATGTTCTATTGGGTAGACCTTGGAAATTTAATAGAGGAGATATCTATGATTGTAGAAGAAACCTGGTTACCATAGATAAGGATGGACAAAGATTTACTTTGGTTCCCTTCAAGGAAGAGGGGTTAAATGTAAGGACCTTAAGCATTGTGAAGAGTTCTAGTATTGAGAAACATAATTCAGAGGTTATGATGAAGGAAGGCTTAGATCTTAAGGAGGGTCTTATGTTTAGATCATAAAGCAAGAAGGTACTAAATATTGACAGAGGTAAAGTTTAGCAACAAAAGACTTTGGTTACAAATAAGTTGGAGCCTTGTAGCAAAGGTAAATCAGATGTGCGGAAGAAAAGAGTTGGTGGTAGAAGCTCCTTACTACCAAGCGTAGATGTGAGGCATGAAAGAGAAAGTGCAGAGTAGAAGAAGTTGAAGGATCTGATAGAAGACAAAGAAGATTTAAGAAGGAAGGAGGGTACAGATAAAGAAAACATTGGGGTCAAAAATGACATGGGATTTACATCCTGAGTCCTGTCAGATATTCATGAGTTCCTCTCATGGAACATCTTTTCTTAGTAGGGATGTTTGATGCAGGAGCATCCTTGGCTCTTTGCAATCTTGCATTAACCAAAAATATTTCCTTTTTAGTTTGTTCCTAGTTAGTCTATTAAATATTCATTAATGGCTCTAGATGACGAGAATGATGTTGTGCCACAATCATTTTAAAAGTTCCAAAAATAAAACAAATTTTTCATCAAAATCAAGAATAACTATTCAAATTATATTGATACATAAGTGGCAGTTGCAATATCAAGTGAAGAGGGGCGAAATGTAAGGAACTTGAGCATTGTGAAGAGTTGTAGTATTGAGCAACATAATTCAGAGGTTATGATGAAGGAAGGCTTAAATCTTAAGGAGGGCCTTATGTTTATATCATAAAGCAAGAAGGTACTTAATATTGACAGAGGTAAAAATTAGCAACAAAAGACTTTGGTTGCAAGCCTCATAATTGTACCCTTTTTCAGAATTATTGCATAGTAACATACTTAAATTGATTAATGTTAATGTGATGAAGCTTCCTCCCGTCAAACTCATAGATACTTCAAAGCATTTTTCAGCTTCCTTTAATCCTTAAGCCTTTTGTCAATACCATTGTCAAACTATCCATCATACTAAGAAATTCTTTAGATTGAAGCATGTGATCCAAGACTTTATTGATTCCAACATGCCATAACTATAGAGGGTGTGAATTGTAAAGGAAATAAAATTGAAGCACCCCTTGATTAAATTTTGCAAAATTTTATCAATCATTTGCCTTCTCATTCTACCAATGTTATTGCTCTGTAATGAACTCGATTGCATGAATGCTAATGATATGTGTCTTGAGGCCAATAATGTTGTAGACATTATTGAACAACCTAAGCCTAATCCCGAACCTCACATTATCTTTTATTCAAGGGAGACCATTGAGGCACTCATTGGCCCCTTGTATATGTAAAGGATAAAATATATATGGATATGTGAAAACAGAAAAATGTATATGTTGTAAGGTATGAAAATGGTGTTGAGGAGAAGATAAGATTCTCTTCCTAGCCCCAAATTTCACAAAGGAAAGATCCACTTTGATCAACCATAAGAAAATGGTTAATGCACAAATGCATCAATCAATCAGAAATAAGAAGAAAGAAGAAAGTCTTACAATCATGAATAATGGATGAAGAATATGTGATGGGATTGATTGAAACCTTAATTGAAATGAATGGAAGACAAGTACTAACCTCAAAATATAGCAGATCTAGAAAAACCTATTTTTTGATGTTTGTGTTGAGTTTTGGGAAATTCTGCAACCGAATCTGGAACAGAAACACGGAGATGGACAAAACCCATAAATCTTTTCCTTTTCTAAGTCAGGTCGACCTTGACCTCTTTGCGGGGGCGCAATAGTACCCCACAATGTCGACCTCGACCTGCACTGCTCCGATGGAAATCCTGTTCATAGGTCCCAGAAGTTGGCCGAAAAGGGTATCCAAATCTATTCCTAAATTCGTTGTCCTATACCCGTACCTACAAGAAAAATGGTTTTGCAATTAATGGAATTTTGAATATCCTATTCATTTCTCGTTTTAAATTTTACAGGTGGTAGTAAGATCAAATGGGTAGTAATTTGAATTTATGGCATTAGACTATTAGAGTGAGTGGTAAGGGGATAACTGGCATGAAAAATAGTTGTCCCTCTCAACATCAGAGAGATAGTCTAGAGATAGTCTAAGAAGTATGAAAATTCATTTATTAAGAAGAATAGATAACATGAATATCCACATTAGATGTAGTAAATTTGATTTCAAAAGACCAATTTTGAATTAGTTTCAACCATTGTAAAAGGTGGGAGGTTGGAATTATTTCGACCTCTTTGTACAAGGTTTGAAAAATGGGGAAGAAAAGATGAGGTGGACAAATGACTAGACAAATGAAGGGTACTAGTAAGAGGATCTAGACATAAAAATAGAGTGACATCGTGGCACTCAATTGTATCATTTGGAAGGATCTAGATTTTATTATATTATTTGCAAGATAATCAGCAAAGGGACAATTATTAACCCGTGGGCTTAGGAAATTGGCATTTTACACATGCCAAGTAGAATAGAGTAACCTACATAATGACACATTTACAATCATTTGAAATCATGCATTAAAAAAACTCTCGAAGGACCTATTAAGAGTGGTTTTAGCCCTAAGCACTGGTTACTTGGCTTGTTCAAAAAACTTAAGGTTTTGTGGCCATAGAATCGGCTCTTCGCCTCAAACTGGAAAAGAGATCACAACAGATGGATTTGTTTAGGTAAAATCACCCAAGACCAATGAAATAGAATAGTTAAGGAGCTTGATGATTTATCCATGAGAGCAGTGAAGATATTCTAGGGAGGAAGTAGTAAAGCGGCCAATTCTATCTATGAGAGACAAAATGGATATTAAAGATCGAAAACCTTCCATAGAAAGAAACATAGAATTTCTTCAAAAATGGCTACGACTTAAGACCATATCAGGGATCGATTGGTGGAAAAATTATCTTATTGCTCGGAAGAATATGAGCCCTTCTCTGTTGAGAATAGTGATGCAAGAGAACAGGGGAAGGCTAGTAATAATGAGGAAGGAAGAAAGATAAGCCCAGGAAAGGATACTCACAGATGAAGGAAAATGATGGCCAGGAAAAGAGAAAAATCCCTTCAGATGAGCTTCGGTCCTTTAATGAAGAAATTTATTTTGTTAACAACAGCTTGGTGGAAGATAAGAGTAAGAGAAGAAGGCATGGAGGTCATTCTCGGTTCCAACTAGCAGGTAGGAATGATGAAGTTAGACCATATTCAAGACTTTAGGATTCTTTTTTCCTCAGATAAGGAATCATGTACGTGTTTATAACACCCCTTTTTGTTTTACATTTGTTCTAGTTAAATCTCTTGGAAACTTAATAGGTAAGTAGCTAAATACTCTGTTAAATCTTCATATTTGGAATTCTGGTTTAAATTTTGGTGTTAGTCAATTTCATCAAGGACATAGTTTTAGTATGCTCTATTAGGAATTTCCAGCCAATAAACACTTATACCTGTTGCAATTCAAGTAAATTTGGCTTTTTGAGCCCATTGAGGTTCATTTTGAATGCCACTCTTTAATGGAACATTCTTATTCTATACATGTACTCTGTAATTGTTATTATTGTACTTGTTTAGGCTATACTATTGCATTCACTTTGTACGTGAATTAGTTTTCGGACAATCAACCAATCCTAAGTCACTATTTTTTGCTATTAGAATATTTCTAATGTTTAAATATTTATTTATGAATTAAATAAATGATATAAATTACTTATCTCCTTTTTGTTTGGTTCAATTGATTTGGTCTTATAGGACCCCTTTTTTCGGAGCTTCAACAAATTTGGTTTTTTCCCGATAGTTTTTAACATAGTTTTGTAATATTTTTAACATAGATACTATATTTTATATTTTATATTTTATAATGTAAACATTTATTTTCATTAAAAATTCAATTATTGATAATGTATAACTATATATATATA
>MU225293.1:3982260-3993054 GCA_018584345.1 Thuja plicata | reverse complement strand
TACATGCATATATACACATATACATGCATATATACACATATATACACATATACATGCATATATACACATATTTACAAATAATATATATTAAAAAACATTAAAATACATATATACAAACAATATATATATTATAAAACAATAAAATATGGAAATTAGAAACGTGAAAAACCTGATGTATTGACGTTTGATGAAACAGAAGCCCGTAGCCACTGTTACTTTCACCCCAGCCGAAACAGTCACAATGACTGTTTCGGCGGGTTTATTCCGCTAAACTAACCTAGTTACTTTCGATCGAAAGTAACTAGGTAACTTTCGATCGAAAGTAACTAGGTTACTTTCGATCGAAAGTTAGTCTATTTCGATCGAAAGTAATTAGCATTTTCGATTGAAATAAATAAAGTTGTTTTAGTGGGTCACGCTTTTCGGGATGAATTCCTTCCTCCCGAAAAGTGTAACCCACTATTGTGGTATCACCCTAGTGGTAAGTAACCATTTCTTTCATAGGTTTCATAGCTCTTTCCTTGTTTCTTGACAATAATTCCTTCAATCTTCATTCTAAGATCACTTCTCCATACTCCAACCATTCAATCATGCTCCAACTCCATACTATGCATCCTTCATTCATTAGGCTTCTGCAACCACAACCATCAACCTTGATTTCATATGTGATCCTAACTCCTCTAAGGATCCCAACATACTGACATCATCCACTCACTAGCACCATTCTATCACCTTTCACCAAACTATCCATGCTTGCACTATCCTAGTAGTACAACAGCAAGGGTTTTTAAATCCTTTCTCCACATATTTCCAAACAAACCCAAAAACATATTACATATTGGAATACCCTTTTCCAAGTTTGGTAACATACCTCAAAATGGACCCCTTGTGCTTTGGACCATCCTACTCAACTTTTCCACTGTCACTGAACTAGGAGGGTTAATTTGACCCATTTTCCAAAGCAACTACTAATGCATCTTCACCCTAGGCCTTGAGACTTTCAACAGAGTCATAAAATGACCCCAAACCATGGATTCTATAACTAATTTGGTTCTAAAACCTCTCTAAGTGAAAAAGCCCTAATTTGCTTCTCAACAACCCCTAAAATCTAGGGCTTGGTCAATGTATGACCTCCCAACACCATATCATCAAATAAATGGATGATTCACCATCCTTATACCATCCCAACATGGATTCAAACACAAAATCACCCCCTCCAATAGCTAGATCCTCTGCTGCTATAACCATGCACCAAGCTCTTACCCTTCAACACTGTGAACTCTCAATCATCTTCTCTTAATATCTGAAAATAGCCTTCATTCTTGCATTATTCATGTTATGAAGATACATTACAAGTGTTGATCCATCCCCAAGAAATAGTATGTACAAAAAGGGGATGGATCTTACAAATCCATAACTGAAATCAAGCCACAAATGGAGGTTTCTACAGGATAGTCAGTTCAAAATGGCATAACAAAATTAAAAATGGTTCGAAACTTGATTTAAAACACTTTTGAAATGATTAATCAATCATAAAAAAATACTATAAGGCAATACTACATCAAAATAAGACTCAAAATTGCAAGAACTTGAACTTTTATTGCTTCCTGTCAAGTACAGTCCGTACAAAGTGAAATCTGAATCATACTATCTGTGCTCTCATGCCTTCTAAGGCTTACATAGAATTGAAATAACTCCCATAACTGATCCCTATCGGTTAGATCCCCTAACAATACAAACTAAACATAATTATTTTTAGAGTTTCCCTCCTTTTGGCAACTAGCCTTAATTTTTGAATTTTAAAACTAATTCATTTTAACTCCTAAGACCCTATAGCTTTGAATGTTGTCTTCTTAGGATCCAAATAATTTTTTAAGATCCTTATACTCATTTTGAGACCTATTTCTAACACCTAGGTCCACTATGCCATCTTATGCACTTAATTCCCTATTACACCAATGCATGCCTTTATAGATTTAGGCTTATTACATTTCATGACATCAATTACATCAAGTTTGGCTTCAAGCCATATTTCATTCATCTTTTGATCTTTTAGATCATTCATTCTCCATGATCCATCCAAGTGACCCCTTAGCATGTCTCTGTCAAGGTGCCCTGCACCAACGTAATTCACTATGTTTGTATTGTTTATCTTTATATTTCTTTTTGTTGTGTATTCTATTGTTAAATTTATCTCTACTTGTTTTTTATAATTCACAAGAGGAAGAGCGATGCCATCATAAGAGTCATATTTCTCCATGATTGAAAACAAACGGTTCTTCTTACAAGTCCCAGACGGATTCTTATCTCCTCTGCTAATCCTTCCTTTGCGGGCCTCTATGATGTCCATTATAACACCAATCTAATCCAATAGTCAACAGAATTACACAAATTGGGATTATATTAAGAGCCTATGAAATATGGCCAATTCCAATTTGAAATAGACATTCTTTTAGTCAATTATTAATGGGGGAATCAGAAGGGAAGGGCATGACATCAGGGACCAGTTGGGTTAAAATTCAATTAATCCCCTAACAACCACTAAGACTAGACCTCTGAATTGTTCTTGTGTTTCATCCTTTAAAAAATAAGTTGCTTCTCTAATCTTATATAAGTCCAATATTTCTACATGTGATATAGCTAGTCATTTTCTCAAGATATTGTGTGTGTCATTGTTCCTCAATACACAAGCATTCCTTAATTAAGTTAGGGGAAAGAAACCATTAGTGGTTATAGATAAATTTGTGCTCTTTTAGGTAGAAATGATTTCTTTTAGTTGTTTTCGTATGCGACTTAATTGCTTAAAGCTAAGGTTTTGACTTTTGGGTATTAACGATGCACATTGTAGGAATTGTTATGTGTGAAAGGGTCAAAAAGTGGTCATTTGAAAGATCAATTTTTTTCCCCCATTGTGCCAAAAATTACTCCCTCAAAAAATCAAGTACTTGTGGACAATTTCCCAAGTAGTGGTGCACAAATCTCCAGTAATGGTGGACAAATGGGCCAAAAAGTGATCAAAAATGCTAAAAAATGATCAAATACTAGTATATAAATGATTGACTATTGATACATGTCACATTAATAGAGTGAACAGTTATTGGGGGTCACTATGACAAAAAGTGAGTGGTTATTGGACCCCGAGCCACTATTGGTCCCTTTCCCCTATATAATAGAAAATGTGACCTCCTACTTCATGTTAAAATATTTCAAACTTTGTGTAGTAATTTCTCAAATGATTATAGACTCATGACAAAATTATTTACTCACAATTTTAGAGATTGATGCAAGAGGATCCTTGGTTCTTGGAAATTTTGCATCAACCAAAAATATTTCCTTTTCAGTTTGTTCATGTTTAGTCTATTTTTCTGTTTGTTGTGGCGTTCCTTCGAGTTTACTCAATTTATCTTGCAAACCTTGTGGCATGTTCCTGACATCGTGATTGATCTGCATCTGTGTTCACATCTCAATCAGTTTCTTCTTGGTGGAGATCTCTTAGATTTTGGTTCATACCTATTTTTTCTCCCTGTTTCACGACCTAGTGGAGTTTCTGAATCTTGTGAACCATTTCCTCGGTTTGCGAAACTCTTTGGAGCATCATGTGATGTTCTTAATCTCTTGGTTGATCTCCTTATGGTTTTGTGCTTCATTTTAGATCTTGCTAGAGGTGTTCTTATGATTTGGGTCCTGACCTATATCTAGATGTGTTTTCTTCACCTTGGAGAATGTGATATTTTGTGGTTGACTTGTTGCTTGTGAACATTGCATATATTGTTGTACTTGTTCTTTTAGCTGGTAGCTATTAATAGAATAACCTCATGAAGGTTAAGATAGAGTATAATATTTGGAATCAAGCATGTATGCCTAGAATGTAAGCCTAGATTGTGTAGACCAATTGTATGTAAATTCATGAATCTATGTTAAAGTAAAGATCTGGCTTATTAAGTGTTGATGAACTAGTGTTAGTTGTTTCATGCTGTGTGACTCAAGCTGCATAGTTTGGACTGATCTCTTTGAGGTCCTTTCATCTGAACTTATTGTGTTAGATGGTAACAAAGAGATTTTTTTCCCTGTGTTAGAAAATCCTTTCTCCTGAGCATGTGAAGCCCTAGATGTGTTTGTTGTGGGGTGACAAAGTGTGGATCTAGCCCGCAATTGTAGAGGACTTGCACAAGATGGCTCAAAGAGGAATTGCTACTGGTTTTGATCCTTGAATGAGTAGTTGAGGCATCCCGTGAGTGAACATATAGTCGAGTTGAGGTAGGTTGTAACTATGCTCAATATATTTCCGATAGCGATGTGATTGAGACCTTGTAGTCAAATCGTCGAGCTGAGGCATTTGCACCTAAGTAAAGTAAGAGATGTCGTAGAGAAGGATGAGCTCTAGAAGAATAGATAAAATGATGGAAGACTTCATAAATGAAATGATGAATGAGATCTGAAATGCATTAGTTGGTTTGTAGAGGAATCCAACAAAAGAGGATGAATATGAAGAGGCTACCAAAGAGTTGGAGGTTGAAGGGGTTGAAGGACCGACAAATTAGAGAGAAGAGAGGTTGCTAAGGGCATTAATACAAGTAAGAATCATAGATTAGAGGTTTCTATTTTTTCTGGCCCATTGCATCCATAGGATTTGATATCTACTGGATAGGAGAGTTGGAAGACTACTTTGAGCTTGAAGATATTAGAGATCCACAGAAGGTTGGGTTAGAAAAAACTAATTTTAAAGGACATGCTTCTTTATGGTGAAAAGAGTTGTATAAGGACAAAGAGGAAAATGGTGAAATGAAAATCACTTGGTAGAGGTAAATGGTTGCAGCACTGAAGGCTAAATTCATTCTAGAAGATTATGAGTTGGAGTTGTTCAAGAACTTCTAGGACTTGAAGCAGAATGACATGAGTGTGAAGGAGTATACTAAGGAATTTACAAGATGACAATCATAGTTGGACATCAAGAGGTAACTGGGAGAAGGTGGGTAGTGTAATCACCTAAAAATTGTCACCTAAACCCTAGACCCCCAATCTCAATAATTAATCAAGAAACCTTAATCTTGATTATTCTAAGTCCTAAATCAAACATGCAATTCATCAAATCGAACTGATCTGACCTAAACCCTAGGTCCTAATCGATCATCTTACTTGATTAATTAATTAAATCCTAAAATCACATTACATTGGCAAATATATCTTATGTTAATTATTTGATTGATATTATGACATATTAATTAAATAAAAATCACAAAATTCTCAATTAAATCAAAAAGGAATTAAATTAATTATAAAAACATAAATGTGCATCCAAAATCAATTAATTTATTAAATATGCATATGACATCATCAAATTCAGTTGACTGATTATCAAAATGGAAATAATCTAGTTCCACTCAGTTAACTGATTCTCCATTGTTTATCATTTTGGAAACATTTTAGTTAACTATAAACTAATTTTGGAAGTTTCCAAAATAACTGATCAATTAGTTCAGTCAACTGAATCTCTCGACCAATCGAATCACTTGCACATGGATTGTGCTTCTTCGATTGAATCTGAGCCACTCTTTTTGTTCGATCTCGACCGTCGATTCGAGAGAGATTTCTATAAAAGAGAAACTATTTTCCCTCACAAAGGATCCTAACTTTTTATCTAATGTTATTATACTATATTTTCATCTTACTTTACTTGCATTCTTAGCTTTAATTGTTGTTTATTTTATGTTAATCATGCAAATCTAATCTTAGAGCATATTTCAATTGGTGTTTTAAAATCAATCTTACACACTTTAATTGGTGCTCTAAAACTGAATCTTAATTAGCTTTGGATTAACTGCATCTGCATAAATATCTTAGATCATTTAGAATAGTTTTTAAATCCTTCATTTAGGTCTTTGGTGTAGTCACTGAGCTTGCGATGATCTGAGAGCAAGCTCATACTCCTGCCTACTAGGAGGAAACAGGTCGATTCATTCACACATGCAGGATGAATTAATCTATATTAATTTATGTATGTGATTGAAGATAAATGACCATATTGAAGTGTATGGCTAAATTAGAGGCCCACATTTAGCTATCACATTTTTGGTGCCCACCATGGGGCCCGAACCCATGACCACAAGGTTAATTTTTGTGAGTTTTGTGATAAATTTCTGAGTTGTTTTTCTATAAATCCGACTAATGTTTTTATTGGTACATGCACTTATGACATGATACAGATCCAAAATTTATATTTCTGGAAATTTATTTGAGTTAGCTTTCATTTTCAGTTGGTTTGAATTAATTTTATTTGGTTTTGCAAAAGTTATGGTCATTTTAGTGCAGACTAGTCAAACCTGATTTTCCATAAATATGACTGATATTTTTATTGTTACATGCACTTATGACATGATAAAGATCCAAAATTTATATTTCTAGAAATTTATTTTAGTTATATTTCATTTTCAGTTGGTTTGAATTAATTTCGTTTGGATTTACAAAATTTATGGTCATTTTAGTGCAGACTAGTCAAACTTAATTTTTCAGAAATCCGAATGATGTTTTTATTGGTACGTGCACATATGACATGATACAAATCCAAAATTTATATTTCTGGAAATTTATTTGAGTTAGATTTCATTTTCCATTAGTTTGAATTAATTTCATTAGGATTTGCAAAAGTTATGATTGATTTAGTGCAGACTGGTCAGAACCTGATTTTTATGACAACAGGTTTTTCGATTATCAAATGATTTATTATCTTTGACTAACCTGATTTTCTAACATGTGGATTGACAAGATGTGTTTTTTTTTTATGGATTTTTATAACAGTGGGTTGCATGTGCAGGGATAGGTAAGGTTTTCATAACAGTGGTTTGCAGGACGTTGAAAAAGAAGAATAAAACACAAACTACTCACGAATTGGTTTTGCAGGTTGCCTTTGATCGATAGAACGCAAAACATGATGCTTGCATCTTGTTTTTGATTTCATAAAATAGGAACCCACATGCAAGAATTTTTAAAATAAACATTGGTTTGATATTTTAGGAATGACAATAATGTCAGGAAACTATGCTCTCGCCCTTTTGGGATGATCAGAAATCCAGAAATATTATTGTCATTTTCTTATTCTGCTTGAAGTGTCTTTTAGATTTGTAAACCCAAGGAATTGCATGGATGAATCCTCTCCCATCGCCTTCGCAGATCTTGGGTGAAAGATAAATCCATACAAATCCTTTAGTGTGGCTACCTCCTGAGTGCTTTAACAGAGCCTTTGAGAGTGGATTGGCTAACCGGTAACAGGCTAAAGCCAAGCCCTTCCGAACCGATATATAAAAAATTTCATTGTGATTAATGTCATAGTGAACAGGTGTTGATTGCATTATACTGGGAAGAAGATCTCCCTTAGTACCCTTGTGGTGTATTAAAACCTATAGAACATAACTTTTGTAGGTTGGGAGGCCTCCATAACGAAGCTAATTTGTCATAAGTATAACCACCTGAACGGATGCCTTGACTACACACTTTGTTCTAGTATCCAAAATTCCTCTATCTGTTGGCACGGAAGGTCAGAGACTGACTAAGACATCCCACACTTTCACGGCTCTTAGTAGAGACAACAATCCCTTGGGAAGTGATTACCCTTGGGATTTGAAGCTTGGTGTGCCTGAGACGTGAGTGCACATGTAAGGAGGAGCCCATGCCTCCAAGCTTCTAAGTTGTCCGCTATGAGTAGGCGTGGATGAACTTTGGTTCGTGTGGATGAACTTTGGTTCAAGTGGGAATTCAACAGATATTGCCCTGGCTTACCTAGTATTGTGGTGTCTCTATTCTTTCTTTTTACAACAAACATTCTCCATGATGTGTCTTACGTGAGTGTTCATTGAAACAACAACAACAATCAAATAATCTAGAAAATTGTACACTTTCGGTACTTGTCTGTCATATCTAATCTGAAACATCAAATTAAACATCAAAATGATCAATGATTCAAAATCTTCTTCTAGGTGTTAACTGTCAACTCTTGTCTGATTTTTTGCATCTGCTATCAAACTCTAGAAATCTATCAACTTGCTGTCCAATTTTGTATTCTGCTGTGAAGGTTCTATCTAAATTTTCAGAAATCTGTGTTCTCATCAATATCATCGCTAGCATATCTTTGACTTTAATATGTTAACAGTCTGACTCATTGTTGTTCTAAAATCTAATTTCGTTGTGCTAGTCCAAGTGACTTTTTATCTTATCATCTTTGTCTGCGGTGTCCTTATCTTGAGTTGTGAGAGCAAGTTTGTTAACCTTGACTCAAGATCAGAGTCATTGCTTATCTCTCTCAGTTGGACTTTATCTCCTTTGTCCTTTGGTCTTGGACTTAATAAGCACTTTAGATATCACTTCAGCACCTGTCAGTCAATCAACTGATTCATCATCCCTCCTCTTCAATCTTCTATGCAAGCGCATCAACCCAATCTTACAATGTCTAAAAGAAAATGGGCTAAACCTTATGGTCCTAACAACGCGCAAGAAGAGATTCTTATGGAAGATTTATCAAAACAACTTCAAACTATGCAATCTAAAATCCAAGAATTAAAGGTGGAAAGGGATACACAATCCAACAAATCCTCATCAAGCTCAATCTATCCTTTTCTATTTGATCATTACCAAGCGAGTGGCTCCAAAGCCCTAAAAGTTGCTAAAAACACCATGAAGTCTTCCTCCAAAGGGATTAGTAACATCATGAAAGTAAAACCTTGGGTTAAATGCACAAGAGACTTCACTCCTTTGGGGCAATCTTATGAATCTGCATTAGAAGGACTTCTTGATAATGATCTCAAAACATTACCTCAAGCCACATCATGTGGACAAAGATTCTTTAGTAACTATTGTGCATATCATCAACATAATGAACATAAAACTTCATCTTGCATGGAGTTGAAACATAAAATCCAAGATCTCATAGATGATGGCATAATCAAAGTGGAAAATCTTAAAGAATCATCTAGTGAAGATACTAATCTTAAGCATGATCAATATCAAGAATCCATGTCTAGCAATGGTTCGCAGATCACATCTACTTCTTCCGCCATTCCTCCATCTCCTAAAGCTTCACCATCATTATCAAGAACTAAGCCTAATGACGAATATGTCTACCTTCAAGGACTACCTCTAAAAGAGATCGAAGCTAATCAACATATGTTTACAAGTCTTTCTCAGGCTTCTCAAATCATAGACCTAAAGCGTCCATGTGCTTCAACGGTTATAATGACTACTCCAAATGATACTCCGTCAACTTGTCAAGAATCCTATATGCATATCAAAACTCCTACCTTGTCCTTAGAAATGGTTCTATGTCAAGAGGTGTAGTCATTGAGCTTTACCAGTTGAAGATTTTCATCATTGAGCATTTTTTGGAACATCAAAGTCAATACAATCCTTACTGGTGCCACTGTGACCATAAGAATATGAATATGACTTTCATCAGATAAGATATGGGAAACTAACATAAGCATCGAGGCACAAAATCTGAGATGACCTGAACATTGTTTCCACTTGATGTTGCAAAAGTACACCAGTATCGAGGAATTCAAAGCCGAGATAACCATGAGTGCGTGCTTGTGTAAACAAATAGATAAATAAAAAACAAGGAGATAGTAACAACCTCACCTTGGCGTATAAATAAACATGATTGAGGGATGTGAGGATTTTCTGCCTTAATGCAGAA
Organism: Thuja plicata; assembly: GCA_018584345.1. NCBI lineage: Eukaryota > Viridiplantae > Streptophyta > Pinopsida > Cupressales > Cupressaceae > Thuja > Thuja plicata. Next base: position 3,983,372 of record MU225293.1, on the reverse strand, counting down.
GCTCTTACCACATACACCCATTTTATTTGACATTGCTGGATCATCGGGACCACACCAACAAGCAGTAGACAAAGAAAAGATTAACGAAATCAATGAAAATAGACAGCATAGAAATAGAAGTTCAGCATACTTCAACCAGTTTCAAAGTTTTTAGATGTGTTTATGTATGAGGTGTTGAGGAACACCGTTGTGCTTGTGAGTGAGATGTGTTTGATTACTATCAATATGTTGTTTACGTTTGTGATATCCAATGTGTGTTAAGAAACATAGATGTGTCCAAAGATAGTGTTAAGAAACACTGTTGATTGTGGTGTTGACAAATACCTGTTTGCGCTAGTAGTGAGTTGTCCTTCAAAAATGACAAGATTACTGACTCTGGTGTAATCCAAAGATGTGATCAAATTGGGGACCCATGCCCCAAGTAGCAAACAACGATAACTGACTTGACTCATGCAGCGAGGAAAAATACAATTTGATTTCCCCTAGGTTATGACTCTGGATTGGTTTCAAGCTAGGAGGGTTCTCAGAAATGTGATAGCTAAATGTGACTGATTTGGAGGATAAGATATAGTAGATGTAAGATAATTATGCAAATGGAGTTAATCCAAAGCTAATTAAGATTCAGTTTTAGACCACCAAATAAAGTGTGTAAGATTGATTTTAAAACACCAATTGAAATATGCTCTAAGATTAGATTTGCATGATTTACATAAAAGTAAACAACAATTAAATCTAAGAATGCAAGTAAACTCAGATGAAAATGCAGTATAATAACATTAGATAAAAAGTTAGGATCCTTTGTGAAGGAAAAGAGTTTCTGTTTTATAGAAATCTCTCTCGAATCGACGGTTGAGATCGAACAAAAAGAGTGGCTCAGATTCGATTGAAGAAGCACAATCCATGTGCAAGTGATTTGATTGGTCGAGAGAGTCAGTTGACTGAATTGACTGATTAGTTATTTTGGAAACTTCCAAAATCAGTTCATAGTTAACTGAAATATTTCCAAAATGATAAACAGTGGAGAATCAGTTAACTGAGTGGAACTGGATTGTTTCCATTTTGATAAATCAGTTAACTGGATTTGATGATGTCATATGCATTTTTAATAAATT
>MU225293.1:3960345-3975095 GCA_018584345.1 Thuja plicata | reverse complement strand
AGATTGCAAACTCCCATATCATTAATTATGTAGAAGATATTCACAAAAAGTATATTTATAATGTCTGCTTATACCACACTATAATGAACTACACTTTGATTTATAAAAATGACTTCAAAACTTCATAACTATCATATATATTATAATTGATTTTAATGTTTTACCATGTAAACATCATCTAATATACGAAGAAATAAATAAAAGAACTGTTAAATCCTTAAAAATTGAATTCTTATAAATCACATATAATTTAACACTGTTCGATAATACTATTGCATATCCAATACTGGATACACATTTAACTATTTATTAAATAATTGAAATTTAAAATAGACCATGACTTTAAATTCCATTTACTAATCAATACAATTAGATTATGTGCATGCAGAGTTGTTGCCTTTAAGATGGTCTTTTTTCCAAGAACGTCATCTAAATATAAATTAATTAAGAAATCCTCAATTTAAAGATTGATTACAAAGCTCTTTAGCAAATCATAAGAAACGTGACCACAATTAACAGAAATATGATCTACAGGCCCACTTATGCAAAATTTAAAGCAATTCTTCAGAAAGTTCTGCCCAAATTCTACATGGCTTGTCTATACCAACAATTTATTGGTGAAATTAATAGAACAATAAGCTATACATGGACAGAAATTATAATGGAAACACCAACTGAACATAGACGAAAATTATTGCCGACAAAACCATTAAAGAGAATGGAATCTGAGGTACATATGCACCCACAAAATTAAGCTTATCAGCAAATTCAGAACAAGGGCAGAAGGCTACCAAATTCACCTCAAAAATCAGAGATGGGACAACAAATTTAGGAAGTCTTGCCGCAACTTTTCTATCACTTGGATAATGTTTCGGCCCTACGCCACTGGTAGAACATTTCTCTCCCCCTCCTTTTTCTTCTAAGGGTTCTAAAGGTCTTTCCAAACTTCTCACAGAATGGAACTTCTCCGCTCTGTGTAACAGGTGTTGGGAATGTGAAGTCCAACAGTCATGATTGTTCACTTTTTCCAACTCTTCGCTCGACAGGTAAATATGATTGCATAAAAGCATGTGTGTAGTTCATGCATGCTGTAGAGTATTTTGATATTGATTATTATAATAATTCCCTATTTTTTCGTGGATGTAGCTAAATTCATTTGTTTGTACTGTTTATCTTTATATTTATGTCTGCTATGTACTCTATTGTTAAATATGTCTCTACTTGTTTTTATAATTCACAACATGAATGGTGACGCCATCATAAGAGTCATATTTCTCCATGATTGCAAACAAATGGTTTTTTTTACAAGTCCCAGATAGATTCTTAGCTCCTCTGCTAATCCTTCCTTCACAGGCTTACCAAATTGGGATTATATTAAGAGCCTATGAAATATGCCCCATTCTAAATTGAAACAGACATTCTTTGAGTCAAATATTAACGGGGGAATCAGAAGGGCAGGGCATGACATCAGGGACCAGTTGGGTTTGAATTCAATTAATCCCCTAACCACCACTAGACCTCTGAATTGTTCTTGTGTTTCATCCTTAAAACAATAATTTGCTTCTCTACTCCTATATAAGTCCAACATTTCTACATGTGATATAGCTAGTCATTTTTTCCAAGATATTGCTTGTGTCATTGTTCCTTAATACATAAGCATTCCTCAATTAAAGTTAAGGGAAAGACATCATTAGTGGCTATAGCTAACTTTGCATTCTTAATTAAGGTAACAATGATTTCTTTTAGTTGTTTTCGTATGCGACTTAATTACTTAAAGCTATAGTTTCAACTTTTGGGTATTAACAATGCACATTGTAGGAATTTTTATGTGTGAAAGGGTCAAAAATTTGTCATTTCAAAGTGTCAATCGATACATGACCCCCATTGCGCCAAAAATTGCTCCCTCAAAAAATCCAGTACTTGTGGACAAATGTCCCAGTAGTGGTGCACAAATCTCTAGTAATGGTGCGTAAATGGGCCAAAAAGTGATCAAAAGGCTAAAACATGATCAAATACTAGTATATAAATGATCAACTATTGGTACATGTGAGATTAATAGAGTGAACGGTTATTGGGGGTCACTATGACAAAAAGTGAGTGGTTATTGGACCCTGAGCCACTATTGGTCCCTTTCCCCTATATAATAGAAAATGTGACCTCCTACTTCATGTTAAAATATTTCAAACTTTGTGTAGTAGTTTCTCAAATGATCATAGACTCATGACAAAATTGTTTACTCACACTTTTAGAGATTGATGCAGAAGGATCCTTTGTTTTTGGCAATTTTGCATCAACCAAAAATATTTCCTTTTCAATTTGTTCATCTTTAGTTTGTTTCTCTATTTGTTGTGGCATTCCTTTGAGTTGACTCAATAACTCTTGCAAACCTTGTGGCATGTTCCTAACACATAGATTGATCTAGTTCTGGGTTCGCATCTCAATTTGTTTCTTCTTGGTGGAGATCTCTTAGATTTTGGTTAGTACATATTTGTTCTCCATGTATCACGCCCTGATGGAGTTTCTCGATCTTGCAAACTATGTCCCAGGTTTGCGAAACTCTTTGGAGCCTCATGTAATATTCTTAATCTCTTGGTCGACCTCCCTATGGGTTTGTGCTTCATTTCATATCTTGTTGGAGGTGTTTTTATTATTTGGGTCCTGACCTATATCTACATGTTTTCATCACCTTGGAGAATGTGATCTTTCGTGGCTGACTTGTTGCTTGTTAAAATTGTATATATTGTTGTACTTGTTCTTTTAGTCGATAGCTCTCAATAGAATAACCTCATGAAGGTTAGGATAGAGGATAATATTTGGAATCAGGCATGTATACCTAGAATGTGAGCCTGCATGTTGTAGGCCAATTGTATTTAAATTCATGAATCTGTGTTAAACCAAAGATCTGGCTTATTCAGTGTTGATGTTAGTGTTAGTTGTTTCCTACTATGTGACTTAGGCTGCACAGTTTGGACTGATCTGTTTGAGGTCCTTCCATCTGTTATTACATCAGATGATATCAAAGCAACTTTTTGTTCCCATGATAGAAAATCCTTTCTCTTGAGCTTCTGAAGCCCTAGATGTGTTTGTTGTGGGGTGACATAGTGTGGATCTAGCCCGCAATTGTAGAGGACTTGCGCAAGATGGATTAGAGAGAAATTGCTACTGGTTGTGAACCTTGAATCAGTAGTTGAGCCATCCCATGGGTGAAAATATAGTCGAGTTGAGGTAGGTTGTAATTATGTTCAATAGAGTTTTGATAGAGAGGCAATTGAGACCTTGTAGTTAGATCGTCAAGTCGAGGCATTTGCACCTAAGTAAAGGGAGAGATGTCATCAAGAAGGATGAACCCTAGAAGAATAGAGAAAATGATGGAAGACTTCACAAATGAAATGAGGAATGAGATCTTAAATGCATTAGTTGGTTTGCGAAGGAATCTAGAAAAAGAGGATGAATATGAAGAAGCTACAGAAGAGCTGGAGGCTAAAGGGGTAGAAGGACCGACAAATGAGAGAGAAGAGAGATTGCTAAGGGAAGTGGTATAAGTAAGAATCATAGAATAAGGGATTCTAATTTTCTGGCTCATTGCATCCAGGGGATTTGATATCTATTGGATAGAAGAGTTGGAGGACTAATTTGAGCTTGAAGATATCAAAGATCCACAGAAGGTTGGGTTAGCAAAAACTAATTTGAAAAGACATGCTTCTTTATGGTGGGAAGAGTTGTAGAAGGATAGAGAGGAAAATGGTGAGATGAAAATTACCTGGTGGAGGAAAATGGTTCCAAGATTGAAGGCTAAATTCATTTCAGAAGACTATGACTTGGAGTTGTTCAAGAAGTTGTAGAAGTTGAAGCAGAAGGACATGAATGTGAAGGAGTATACTGAGGAATTTTACAAGATGACAATCAGATTTGGACACTGAGAAGTAACTAGGGATAAGGTGACTAGATATATTAATGGCCTTAGATTTAATATTCAATATGAGATGAGTATGTTGAGGATTTCCACAATGGAGGATGCTTATAAATATGTTGTTAAGGCAGAAGATAAGGTAAAGAGAAGACATCAAAATAACCCTAGAGGGAAAGAGAACCAGATGAATTACAACAAGGAGAAGCAAATAAATTAAGGAGAATACTAACCCAATTGGAATAAAGAACTAGAAAAGAGGGAAAAAGAAGAGGAAGTGACCCCAAGGAGTTCATGGGTAAATGTTTCAAGTGTAGAGAAGTTGGAAATAGACTTTTTGAATATTCTGAAATATCTAGTAAGGGTGTTGGTAAAATAAATGTTATGGTCATGAGGAGCAGGTAGATGGAGAAATCAATGAGTATATGGTGGAACCAGAGATGTGAGAATCTCTTAAGCTTAGGAGAATTTTTATGGAGAAGAACAGAGAGGAGACCGAACCTACACAAAGGAGGAATATTATCTAGACTATATGCAAATTAGGAGGTAAGTGTTGTAAGGTTATTATAGATAGTGGAAGTACTGATAACTTGGTATCAGAAGAGATGGTAGAGAAACTTAGTTTGAAGAGGTTGAGATATCTTTTTCCTTATAGGATAAGTGTTTGCAAGTTGACACTCAGGGTTTATATGAATATTTTGTTGTTGTCATTATGGAAACAAAGTCATATGAAGTTGTGACAAGTAAGTTCACAAACTTTGAAGATCAAGATTTGGCTAAGTATAGAAAATAGAACAGAGATATATAGTTGATCAGAGCACTAGCACACGTGCATACGATCGATTCAAAGTGTGTGCCTTTGTACTTAAGCTTTATGATATGTTATTATGCTTATTCTATACACGCATGGTAAGATATGATAGTACAGAGAAGTTACAGCAAGTTCAAGTGCCACTAGCAGTTCAACAAACATAGCATGGAGCCGACTTCATATTTTGATTAGCGTATATTATTATTTTTTGTAATGACTATGAGCTTATTGTAATATGATTGTAATTATGTTATTAAACACTCATGTAAACATGCTTAAGCCAATTCATTTGGAAGAGTTGTGTATGTTGATTTTGGGCTGACTAAGTTCTTGTTTTTGGTCGTGTCTATTCAGGCATGTATATATACTTGACATGCAATTTTGTATTAAGCGTAAGAGTCAAAAATATGCATAAAGATATAGAGAAGAAAAGTATAAACAAATTAGTATGAGATAGAGCTCTTTAAGAGATTAGAGCATCAGCACATAAATGAAACTGATCAGACAACAGTGTCATAACAACAATTCACTTTTTGGATATAGTGTGTATCTGTTATCTGGAGGTTGTAGCCTTCATCTTATTGGGCAGTGAGCTCTAGCAGTGAGCCAATCACCTTTAACAGGGTTTTTTAAAGACTCCTAATAGGGTCATTGTACTTTCATTGTAAAGACTTCTCCTAACAGGGCAAAGGAACTCTAACAAGTTCCTAAGACTAGTACAATTATTTGTGGGTACTAATTCCCACCAAGGTTTTCCTCTGATCAAGGTTTCCCTGTAAACATATCTTGTGTCATGTGTCATTGTGTTATGCTTATATGTTATCTATTTTGATTTAAGTTTCAAGTTGTTGAAATAAATATAATTGACAAACACTAATTCACCCCCCCCCCCCCCCNAATTCCCCCCCCCCCCCCCCCTCTTAGTGTCAGAGCTCTAGTTCTCTGAAAGAAATTTTAACCACTTGAGGAGATCATGGATTCAGCAGAATTGAAACATCTGAAAAAGAATCTTGAAGAAGCCCTTTAAGATCTTGATAGATCTGAAAAATAAAATGAAGAACTAAAACTAAAAGTTGATAGCTCGCAAATTCTTATCAAAAATTTGAGAAAAGATTTGAAAGATTGCTCTACAAATGATTCGGGAAAAATGGTCAAAAAGATGAATGAAGAAAACATGTCTCTGAAGGACAAGATTGAAGATCTGAATGAACATCTAACAGATAGCCTAATGGCTATTGAAGAAAAGACCAAATAAAGTAAACAATCAGATGAAGAACTTATGCAAGCAAATATGAAGATCTTGGAGTTGGAAAACATCAAGAAAAAGATAGAATTTGAATTGGCAGAAGCAAAGAATCATATGGAAAAATTATACACAAGTTCTGATCTAATTCAATCACAACTTTATGCACAAAAGTTAAGAGGAGATACTACTGGTGTTGGATATAGTGTAGCACAAAGTGAAACCAATACAATACAAGAAAGTAAGAAAGTACAAGAAAAATCTACAGAAGTAAAGGCTACTGAGAATCTTGCAGAACCTAGAGCAGAATCACCTAAAGATGAACACAAGATAGTTAACCAAACTTGTTATTCCTGTAACAAGCATGGACATTTGGAAAGATATTATAAAGACGTAAGACCCTTCAATGGATATTTTTATTCTTGTAATAAATTTGGTCATAGGGCTATACATTGCAGAACTAGTCAAAGAAATTAATCATAGCATAACCAAAGAAATCTGACCCAATACAATCAGAGAAATCAACCTCAGAGAAACTATTAGAACATTACATTTCAGATATGTAATTATAATGGACACATAGACAAGCAGTGAAATATGGTAAACAATATCAATAGACCTCCAATCATTTGTCACTCATGTAACAAAGCTGGACACATCTCAAGGTTTTGCAGATCCAAAATACAAAGACAAGAAAAGCCTAAAGGATCACTATTTGAAGAATCTGGAGAAGTCAAGTTTGTAAAAGCTACAGAAGATTCAGGTAAAATATGGGTTGAAGTAAAGAAAGATGATAATGTTAACAAAGTAGTAGATGCATCCATAGGGGATGCAACTTCTACTTCTAGTTAGGTGACCCTCATGGACATAGGGGGAGCTATTCAAGCTCTAAACCCCTATGTGGCTGGTATACTCACCTCTCAATATGCGCCTATAGATTCATGTATTTGGTCACAAATTGAGGAAGTATGCATGGACGCATAGATTGTACTTTGACAAGAACAAATATTGAAATTCTCAGTAAACTGTGTTACCACAATAATCATTAAATGTAGTAACTCATTTGTAAGTTGGTAAAAGATCTTATAACTTCACTTTACATTCGAGATTAAGCATTCAGAGAGCATAGGAGAAATAAGCATCAAAGAGTTGAAGGATAATCATTGGTTGGTTAGCAAAATGAGTTGAAGTTGAAAGAGAACCCTAGCACAGGTGCGTCATTCCAGACTCCAGTGAACCCTACTTAAGAAATCAAAAAGTAAGTATGGAAACTCCTGTAGTCTTTGACATCACTGAAAGGAAGAGATTCGTGTTTAAAAAGCATCCATTCAAGTCAGCGATAGATGATGTAGAAGGGGCATTTTCCAAGACTTCGTTAGGAGTCGTGCATGTTGAGGAAATTTGCGCTTACATTTACTGTAAGAAGGAGTCAGTTGGTGACAACAGCATAACAAAGCTCATGGCATCTATGATGAAACTGGATTACTCATTCAAAGATGAATTCTCACATCTCACTGATAACCCTATTTTTGAGTATACAAATGCACATGAGTTCTATGAACCAAAATGGGTTAAAATTCTACTCAGTAGAATTCATGATGATCTATTTTGGATTGGTGAAGTTCCTGTCCGCATTACTGCTAACCTCATTCATGAGATGACCGGACTCTCTAAGGTTGGACCTATTCTTCCCATTGGAAAGGATTTCAAGAAATAGGTTGAGAAAGCATTCTTATCTAGAAGCGATAGGCATGGAATGAATATTGATCCTATTGTGGAAAAAGACATCAAACTCATCACCATGATACTTGTTTACAAGTTTCAGCATTCAAGTAGACTTACTAGTGTATCTGGAGCTACAGTTCTGGCAGCAATAAGGATGGAAAGGGATAACACAAAATATAACCTTTGTGAGATATTGCGCGCATAACTAATTGTGAATATTAAAGCTATCAAGCATGATAGAAGCAAAATATTCAGATTTGGCTCATTGATTATATACTTATACTTCCACATTGTTGGTAAGGTCTCTAATCTTTACCTAGATAGGATAAAACCTACTTTGTCTCAAATTTCATTAAAAGCTACATCAGAAAGCAATGTAAAATACTCTATGGATATGGAGATCAAGACATTCATAATCAAGATGCAGAAGAGGTTTAGATTACCGGAGAAGATATTTGAAAAATACAAGGACACCATATGCTTCATGGTGGAAACAGACTATACTTGCATGGAAGAACTTGAGCCAAGAACCAAATGGATTCACCCACTTGGTTATGAAGTAGAACATGTTTTGGAAGGATATGCAAAAGTTCTTTTATCAGCGCCTAAAGATCCAAAGAGCCTAGACGGGGCACATACAGAGAAAAGAAAAATCAAGTTGATTCTATCCTATATAGTGCAGACAATAAGAGGAAGTCATAAAGGATTACATCTAACATCCTAAAAGTTCATGGTGTCATGCAAGAAGACCTAGATAAATCTAGGGAAGCTAAAATTGCAAGAGAAATTAAGCGTACACCTACAGAAGTCAAAATAGAAAAATATGATGATATCCACAAGAAGAAAAAGAAGAATTCTAATGAGAGTACATCTCCACCCTCTAAAAATATTGACCTAGAATCCTCTCAACCTTTGGTACCAAGAAAGATGACTAGAAGAAGGAAGAAAGTTCCCACAAGCCACCCATCCTCAAGGACAGCACAGAGCAAAGTAAAGAATACTCAAGCCCCTCCTGAGGTAGGATTCATACCTAGTCTTGAGATCCTAAGGAACATAATCATTAATGAAGGAAGACTAGATTCAATTACAAATATCTATGACAAATACCAAGAGATAGATAAATCAGAAATACATTCTATGATTATCTCTCATATGATCAAGTTTAAAAGGTCAGTTTTGGAACTTAAGAAAGTCATTCCAGACAAAGTATGGAACATACTAGACCTATTAAAAAGTCAAGAAATAGAAGAAGATATGAGGATTAGAGAGGAAACACTAGATAATCTTCTCCCTGTTTGCTCACATGATGAGAAGGCAATATTGTTAGATCTGGTAAAACCCCATCTAAGAACCAAAACAAGAACTCTTCACATTATGAATAAAGAGTATGAGTTGGTTGGCAAAGAGACTGAAAGAGCATTCGAGCAAGTGTTTTTAAATAGACACATGTATCCATCAATGGTGCCTACAACTAAAGTGACTCTAGTTCCTTCTAAACAAGAAAAAGAACTAGAGATTCTTAATGTGCCTATGACACGTCCATGGGATTCTACGCCCAAAGTTCCATCACCCTCTGACATAGTCAAAGATTTAGATGAAAGCATTATGATAAATAATGTTAATATTACAATGACAGCTTCAGATAATGACTTGAACAAATTTGAAAAATCATTTTTCAGCACTCAAGAAGCAGAGAAGGTATGCACTGATAATACTCCCTTGCAACAAGATGAAGTTCTTTCTAAAGACTCAACAGATTTGAATAATAAGGAAGATAATCAATCAAATGAACCACCCTCTATGGAGATCCCAGTGAAAATTGAATGTATGGATGTAATTCAAAATTCTATATTCACTCCATCTATCAAACCATCAATATCATTGTTGTCAAGTTTGACCCCTGACTCAGCAAACCTAGATGCATGGGGAGAAGAAGACTTGATCAAAATTAGTGTATTAGCCATGGAGAAAGCCAAAGAGAAACAAGTTATAAGAAATCCTCTCTTTCTTGAGTCGATAAACATTTTGAACAATCTAGTGCCAACAGAGAATAAATTGGCAAATATTCAATCAGTTGATGATGTCGATAGCATCTTGACAAGCTTCAAAGCAAACTTCACAAATCTAGTAGACTCAGCTACTAAAATTGTAGAGGAAAAGTATAAAAAGGGAATATTGGATGAACTGATAAAGAACTTCTCATTAGATCTCAACTCATTGAAGATTGGTCAAGCAATTCTGAAAGAGTTAGTAGAAAAAGGCAGAAAGGTGATAGCTAACTGTATGGACATAGGCAAATTCACTTCTGAGCACATCAATAAGATTGAGGAAGCACACATATTGGTTAAAAGTATAAGGAAATCAGTTGAAATATCCTCTCAAGACATCAATATCTACAACAACATCTATCAAGGGCAGATAGACAAGATTGAAAAAGCCAAGATAGAGATTAGCACGATAAGGACCAGGCAAACTAAACTGAGAAATGCACTTGCACCCTCCTTAGTTGTATTAAATGAGAACATCAAACAGATTGATGCAACTATTGTCACATATGATCAAGGCCCCTGCATGGATCTGAAAAAAATGGAGAAGCTCACATATGCATTATGTTCCCATCTTCAGACTGTTGATGCACTCAAGGCATTTTGGCAGCAAGAAATCAAGAATCTTCAGATTGCATACCCAGATGTGTACTCCAAGTAAGTACTTAGGGATTTAATTTTTTTGGAACCTTTGTCATTAATGTCAAAGGGGGAGTAGAGTATATAAAGGAGTATGATGTACAGTTAGAGTATATAAAGGAGTATGATGTACAGTAAACTTGCAGTTTTTTTGTTAAGTCAAAGTTTAGTATTTTGACCACATTCCTTTGTTGCCATTAATGAAAAATGGGGAGATTGTTGGAAAGTTGACACTCAGGGTTTATATGACTATTTTTGTGTTTTCATTATGGAAACAAAGTCATATGAATTTTTGACAAGTAAGTTCACAAACTTTGAAGATTAAGATTTGGCTAAGTATAGAAAACAAAACAAAATAGAGATATACAGTTGATCAGAGCACCAGCACACATGTGTATGATCGAGTCAGATTATGTACCTTTGTACTTAAGCTTTATGATATATTTTTATGCTTATTCTATACACACATGGTAAGATATGATAGTACAGAGAAGTTACAGCAAGTTCAAGTGCCACTAGCAGTTCAGCAAATAGAGCATGGAGCCGACTTCAGATTTTGATTAGCGTATATTGTTTTGTTTTGTAATGACTACGCACCTATTGTAATATGGTTGTAATTATGTTATTAAACACTCATGTAAATATGCTTAATCCAATTCATTTGGAAGTGGTGTGTATGTTGATTTTGGGCCGACTAAGTTCTTATTTTTAGTCTTGTCTATTCAGGCATGTATATATACTTGACATGCAATTTTGTATTAAGCGTAAGAGTCGAAAATAAGTAGAAAGATATAGAGAAGAATAGTATAAAAAAATCAATATGAGATAGAGCTCTTTAAGATATTAGAACATCAGTGCATAAATGAAACTGATCAGACAACACTGTCATAACAGCAGTTCACTTTTTGGATATACTGTGTATCTGTTATCTGGAGGTTGTAGTCTTCATCTTATTGGGCAGTGAGCCATTCACCTTTAACACAGTTTTTTAAAGACTCCTAAAAGGGTCATTATACTTGCATTGTAAACACTGCTCCTAATAGGGCAAAGGAACTCTAACAAGTTCATAAGACTAGTACAATCATTTGTGGGTACTAATTCCCACCAGGGTTTTCCTCTGATCAAGGTTTCCTTGTAAACATATCTTGTGTTATGTGTCATTGTGTTATTCTTATATGTTATCTATTTTGATTAAGTTTCAAGTTGCTGAAATAAATATAATTAACAAACATTGATTCACCCCCCCCCCGCCCCGCCCTCTTAGTGTTTCTAACAATAAGTTGGTTTTAAGATGATCATGTGGTGGAGGTGAAGGTGCAGTGTTTAGTGAACTTCAACATTGGGGTTTTAAGAGATGAAGTATTGTGTGAAGTTGGATTCATGAGTACTTTTCATGTTCTATTGGGTAGACCTTGGAAATTTAATAGAGGAGCTATCTATGATTGTAGAAGAAACCTGGTCAACATAGATAAGGATGGACACATATTTAATTTGGTTCCCTTCAAGGAAGAGGGGAAAAATGTAAGGACCTTGAGCATTGTGAAGAGTTGTAGTATTGAGTAACATAATTCACAGGTTATGATGAAGGAAGGCTTAGATCTTAAGGAGTGTCTTGTGTTTAGATCATAAAGCAGGAAGGTACTTAATATTGACAGAGGTAAAGTTTAGCAATAAAAGACTTTGGTTGCAAATAAGTTGGAGCCTTGTAGTAGAGTTAAATCATATGTGCAAAAGAAAAGAGGTGGTGCTAGAAGCTCCTTACTACCAAGCGTAGATGTGAGGCATGAAAGAGAATGTGCAGAGTAGAAGAAGTTGAAGGATCTGATAGAAGACAAAGAAGAGTTACGAAGGAAGAAGGGTACAGATAAAGAAGATATTTGGGTCAAAAATGACATGGGATATACATCCTGAGTCCTGTCAGATGTCCATGGGTTCCTCTTATGGAACATCATTTCTTACTAGGGATGTCTGATGCAAGAGCATCCTTGGTTCTTTGTAATCTTGCATTAACCAAAAATATTTCCATTTCAGTTTGTTCATGTTTAGTCTATTTTTTTCTTGTTATTGCGTTCCTTCGAGTTGGCTCAGTTTATCTTGCAAACCTTGTGGCATGTTCCTAGCATCATGATTGATCTACATCTGGTTTCACATCCCAATCTATTTCTTCTTGGTGGAGATCTCTTAGATTTTGGTTCAGACCTATTTTTTCTCTACATTTCATGGCCCGATGGAGTTTCCCAATCTTGCAAACCATTTCCTTGGTTTGTGAAACTCTTTGGAGCATCGTTAAATGTTCTTAATCTCTTGGGAAGATCTTTCTAGAGGTTTTCTTATGATTTGGGTCCCAACCTATATCTGCATGTTTGCCTCACCTTGGAGAATGTGATCTTTTGTAGCCAACTTGTTTCTTGCGAATATTGTATATATTATTGTAATTTTTATTTTAGTTGGTAACTCTCAATAGAATAACCTCATGAAGGTTAGGATATCTATGATAGATCAGATAATATCTAGAATCAGGCATGTATGCTTGGAATGTAAGCCTGCATGTTGTAGGCTAATTGTATGTAAATTCATGAATATGTCTTAAAGCGAAGATCAACTTATTTAGTGTTTATGTTAGTGTTGGATTTTTCCATTGTGTGACTTGGGATGCATGGTTTGGATTGATCTCTTTGAGGTCCCTCCATCTGTGACTACGTCAAAGATAATTCTTTGCAATAGTATTATTATTTGCCTCTTTATTTTATTATTTCTTTTCAAAAGTTGGCTAATGCATTATAGTGCAACAATTTCAAAATAACATTGGTCCTCAAATTACTTTGAGTGATTTAGTTCATTATAAGCTTTTAGAGTTTTAAAAAAAATGACTACTTTTATTGATAAATATAAATATTTGCAATCACAAATTGCTTATCATATGGTTGATGATGATGTTCAAAGAATTTTCACTATTAATTTGCAAGAGGATATTAGAGATAGGCTTTTATTTTTTGAGTTTACATCATTTACACAATTATATGTAGTTTTTTTTAATTATCAACTTCAAGAGAGCCAATTAAAATCATCTTCATTAATGGCTCTAGATGACAAGAATGATGGTGTGCCACAATCATTTTAAAATTTCCAAAAATAAAACAATTTTTTCATCAAAATCAAGAATAACTATTCAAATTATATTGATACATAAGTGGCAGTTGCAATATCAAGTGAAGAGGGGAGAAATGTAAGGAACTTGAGCATTGTGAAGGGTTGTAGTATTGAGCAACATAATTCAGAGGTTATGATGAAGGAAGGCTTACATCTTAAGGAGGGTCTTATGTTTATATCATAAAGCAAGAAGGTACTTAATATTGACAGAGGTAAAGTTTAGAAACAAAAGACTTTGGTTGCAAGCATCATAATTGTACCCTTTTTCAGAATTATTGCATAGTAACTGTATAGTTAGAAAATGGAAGCACTTCCATTGTAGACGTGTTTAGCCTTTCAAGTAAGTGGTTTGGGTTCATGGAAAGTGCCTCAAATGGGTTCCTAATCTTGACATGGCTTCTCCCCTATTTTGTCCCTCTTTTCACTCCTGATTAACCTAATTTCTGCATTCTGAACTGCAGACTGGTGATCCTGGGCTTTAGGGTCAGGGTCAACCTTTTAGGTCTATGTTGACCTTGACCCTGACCTAGGTCACGGTCAACCTTGACCCTGACCTAGGTCAGGGTCAACCTCAACCCTGACCCAGGGTTCAGATCCTGGGGTCTTACAGTTTTTGAGGGTCGGCCTTTGCAAAAAGTATTTCCCACTTCCGGGTCAGCTGTTTTGGGTTCTGAAGCATTGATTCCTAAATTATATTTAATATAGGTCCTCTCCTAGGGGTAAAGGCTTTAATAGGAATTTAATCCTCCTATGTAGGCCTCCTTAGAAGATTGTGCCCTAATTTCATATAAAAGGGAAGCTTTCTCTCTCATTTTCTCTAACCATCATCAAGCAAACGAAGTCTTCTAATCAAGCATTCTCAAGCTATCTTCAAGTGTGATTCAAGAAAGAAATCAAGCAATATTTCAAGCAAGCATTCATCCATTCAATTATCCATTTTCATGAAGGAGATCCATTGGAGGCCATTGAAGGATTGAAGTGACATGGTGCCCTTTTGGTGATCTTCCATCCACCTTCTTCCAAGCCTATTCCAAATTCAAGAACCTACTCAAGACTTGGTGTTGGAGATCTATGAGCAAGAGATTGAAGCCATCCTACCTTTATACATTCTACATTTGAAGCATACTTGTGGATTCAAGGATTCAAATCCGCCACAAGGACTTTTTCAAGCAAGGTGAATTTATGCATTTACTTTGTCCATTTCTACAATTTCAATTACATATATTTGAG
>MU225293.1:3906447-3942412 GCA_018584345.1 Thuja plicata | reverse complement strand
GTCATCTTTACAACAACAACTTGCATCTTTAACTCAATCTAAATTTAGCATTCCTACATGTGATATGGGTAGTCCTTTATCTCTAGATATCATTCGTGCTACTATCCCTTAGCAAGCCGATATGCCTCGTCTTGAGAACTATAATGGCAAAGGTGATCCTGTTACTCATGTTAAAAAAATTAAAATCCTTTCTAGATCTATGAGAGGAAAAATGGATATTAAAGATCGAAAACCTTCGATAGAAAGAAACATAGAATTTCTTCAAAAATGGCTAGGACTTAAGACCGTATCAGGGACCGATTGGTGGAAAAATTCTTATCGAGGAAGAATATGAGCCCTTCTCAGCTGAGAACAATGATGTAAGACAATAGGGGGAAGCTAGTAATAATGAGGCAAGGAAGAAAGATAAGCCAAGGAAAGGAAACTCACAGATGAAGGAAAATGATGGCCAGGAAAAGAGAAAAATCCCTTTAGATCACCATCAGTCCTTTAATGAAGAAATTTATTTTGTTAACAACAGCTTGGTGGAAGATAAGAGTAAGAGAAGAAGGTATCGAGGTCATTCTGGGTTCCAACTAGCAGGTAGGAATGATGAAGATAGACCATCTTCAAGGCTTAAGGATTCTCTTTTCCTCAAATAAGGAATGATGTACGTATTTATAACACCCCTTTTTGTTTTACATTTGTTCAAGTTAGATCTTTTGCAAATTTAATAGGTGAAGTAGCTAAATATTCTGTTAAATCTTCATATTTGGAATTCTGGTTTAAATTTTGGTGTCAGTCAATTTCATCAAGGACATAGTTTTAGTATGGTCCACAAGTAATTTCCAGATAATAAACACTTATACCTATTGCAATTCAAGTAAATTTGGCTATTTCAGCCCATTGAGGCTCATTTTGAATGACAGTATTTAATGGAACATCCTTAGTCTATACATGTACTCTGTAATCGTTATTATTAAAAATATAATTCTTATCAACTTCATCTTTTTACAGATAAAAAAATTATATATAATAATAATGAATAATTTATATTTGTGATGTCTTTTTCATCTTTGCAAAAATATTGGGTATAATTAATATGTTGGTCAAAATATTATTTTCTTTTATTTATTGAATATAGGACAAGAGTTGAATTTATTTTTAAATTTTTTCACAAAGAATCAAAAAGCTATCCCTATAAAGAAAATATTTTTGTAGACTATCAAAGCCACTAATTTATTTTTATGATGTATTTTTTTATTTTTGTAAACATATTGGGTATAGTTAATATATTGGTGAAAACATTATTTCATTTTATTTATTGAATATAAGACCTAAATTGAATTTTTTTTTTTTTAGAATTTTGTACACCACCAGAGCACTAATTTATTTTTATGATGTCTCTTTCATCTTTGTAAACATATTGAGTATAATTAATATGTTGGTGAAAACACTATTTCTTTTTATTTATTGTATATAAGACCCAAATTGAATTTATTTTTATTTTTTACTCCAAAAATGATAAGAGTTTGGGACACCATCAATGTCACTAATTTACTTTTACGATGTCATTTTCATCTTTCTAAAAATATCTAATATAATTAGTATGTTGATGAAAACATTGTTTTTTATTATTTATTGAATGTAGGACCCAGGTTGAATCTATTTTTACTTTTTTATTATTTTCTCAAACAATTATAGAAGTTATCCATTAGAATAAAAGAGTTTTGTACATCATCAATATGACCATCAACGTTGTATGTTATCTTTGTCTTTTAAAAAAAAAATGGTATGTTACTACTTATTTTGTCTAATCAACCTTGATGATTATTTATCTTATTGATATTTTATATTCTTCAATACCAAAAAAGAAATGGGACCCACAATTTTAAGTAAGATCCTTATTCCAACTATATAGAGATTTGAGAGGCTTTTAATGTAGGAGACAAGAATAGCTATGATTACACTTGTACACTTAAAGACTACCTATCAAGGTTCAAATCATTAAAAGCGTGTTGGAGATAACTTGGATGACTTCGACAATGGTCCCCCTTCAGATGACTACTTAATGAAAGGAGGACTCAAACTTTAGGTGAATGCTACCTCATATTATTGTAATCAACTATATAAAGGTGGAGATGCTACAAACAATATAGTTCACTTATATAGTAGAACATAGATATACTAACAAAACATATTTTAAAACTATAAATCTTAATTTTTTTCTGTATATATTATAACACCTCAAACAAAACATATTGATATGATAATACCATCTAAAATAAAAATTTTAAACATATAACTATATAAAAAAATTCAAAATTATTTTAAAGACACATAATTTTTAAAAAATGGGCGTTAAATTATCTCCCACTATTAGAAACATATTTAAAAAATCCAGTCTAAAACCCATGTAAGTTTACACTTTTAGAAAATCCTTCCAAACAAATCATATGGAAATCAACTTCGAAGAATTGGAGCCCATACAATCTAGATTTGAAAATAGTGAGTAATATAAAGAATATATGTATAGGATCTGGATTCAGGAATCAGGTCAGGGTCCGCCTCCTTTTAAATAGAAAATCCTCTAGAAATGTCATATAGTGGTTCACAATTCAATAGAAAATCCCCTAGAAATGTCATATAGTGGCTCACAATTCCTCACACATTTTTTTGGGTTTGACCAATTCACTTTTATGTTCATACTGTGACAAGCTAAGTACATTTTCGAGCAGATTTTTCAACATATCTATGAAATGGTTGAACAAGTCTGAAAGCTGCCAAAATTTTGAGTATTGCGTGACAATAGAAGATTCTCGAGTGCTTTTTAGTCAGAAGGACTATTTGTCTATTGGTTCAACTACAGTTATGAAAAGAAGAACAGATACTTTGTCCATGGAATGTGTGACATATGATCCAAAGCTTCTTCCCACAACGCAATGCCAAGCAAGGCCATAATATTTATCAAATTCCCACATTCAAAGAGCATATGATGCAAGTTTTAGTGAACTGTACAATGTTTTTATTGTAAGATCATCATCAAATAGAGTGATTATATGTTGATCAATAGCATAATATAATCAAAAGCACCCATTATGTAACTTTTATTACAAAAAACCTGATTGAGTCATTAGGCAAGATGGAAATCAGATTAAGCATATGTGGATCCCCTCCTCGCGAGAAAAATAAATAAATTTGAAATTAGTTCATTTTGTATAGATGATAAATAGTCAATCTTATTTTAATAAGTGATAGTTAAACATAATAGACAAGATGTTAGGAGTAGATGGCATTTACATATGGCAGCGGCTAATCTCCATGTAAAATGTATCAAAGACAAAAGAAGCCAAACTATTTTTTTTTCATATTCGTGAAAACATACTATTTTTTTTATGCAATTTTTTTTGTTGTTTTCCACCACAAAATATGTAGATCATAAAGAACAAATGCTGAAATTTTCATAAAATCTGTTGTATTTTTAGTTTTTGAGATTGGGTCAACATTGCATTTGGATAACCACTTCCTTTACAAATTTACTCAAAATAATAGTAATATTATACTATTATAAAGAATATATTATGAGGGGATATATGAAGGTACTGTTCAAATATGTCTCGGATGTACTTCCCTGTATGACTGAGCTTCACCATACGATGGTCATTGTATGGGTGAGTAAACCATATGGTGCTCACGATGAATTTACCCAGTGGCTGTCCATTGTGTTGGCAGTGAGGTGTTGATACCGTACGGTGTGCAGCCGGTACTGGTGGTGAAGTTGTAGCCTATAGTGAAGCAGTATGGCAAGACGGATGGTGAAGCCTGTGCCGACACAATCGTACTAATACGATGGATGTCAAAGCGAGTGACTTGAGCTAAAGGGAGTCTCTAAGGCCAAAGGGAGTGACCTGATGCCGAAGGGAGTCTCTGAGGCAAAGGGAGTGACCCGAGGTGAAGGGAGTGATATGAGGCCGAAGGGAGTATCCGAGGCCGAAGGGAGTGACCCGAGGCGAAGGGAGTCTCTGAGGCCAAGGGAGTGATCCAAGGCCAAAGGAAGTGACTCAAGCTGAAGGGAGTCTTTGAGGTGAAGGGAGTGAACCAATGCCGAAGGGACCATTAGATGGAGGAGTAACCATTGGAACTATTGGATGGAAAATACCAAGGCTATGAGTAACCATTTTGTAAAGTGACAGTTGATATACCGAATTCCATAACGAATTGCAGAGTGTATAAATGTCTGCAAGATTCATTATGAATAAACTAAGAGGCGGAGAAAGGAAGAGTTTCAAATTGGTGTGGTGCTATGTTAGGTTGATTGTACAATCTGAGCTTGTGAGCCTATGTGAAAAATCCATTGTCTGTTGTATGTAAATTATTTACTGTAATACAAAGAAGACTAGGGTTTTTCCAGTGGTGGCTTTTTACCCGTAAGGGTTTTCCCACGTAAATACTGGTGTTCTATTATGTTCTTGTTTATTCTTCCATGTTTACTCTATTTACTTTTGTGCATCTTGATGACTGTAATTGTATTGATAATCATGCCTGTTAAATTACCCCTAAGAATTTGATACTATGGAAAGTGTTCCGCAATGCTCTTTCCTAACAAGTGGTATCAGAGCAAGGCTAGTTGGGTTATCCTTGTGAGAAAATTGTTTGTGTCATTTCTATAGTGGGTAATTTACAGGGTGTAAGTAATCAATATTGCAGTTTGAGATGGCGAGGACATCAGGATGAGTAGATGTTTGTCATGATGCCATGTGTAACTCGACACCACCATATAATGGGAGTTTTTGGTAGTGATGTGTGGAAGAAGTTTGTCACAATGCCATGTGTAACTCGACACCACGGTTTAGTCAGAGTTTTTGGTAGTGACATAGTGAATGATCTTCATTAGTATTGCAGATATTGAAGGTGTGAGATTATGATGTTGCAGAAGGATCTTTCACATTTGCTAAAGTATTGTTTGAAGATGTTTATCTTCATGTGACTGAAGATGTTGACATCTTGAGGGCTCAATGGGGTCTTTGATAAAGGTGTGGATTATGTTTTCATTTGAAATGTTATGGTATGTGCATATGGATCATGTTATCTCTTTGGTTGAGATGTTTTAGATCATGTTGTCATGTTTAGGTTCCTGAGGCCATGGTTGGAACTTTGAAATTGATCTTGTTTTTTGTTGTTGTATATTGAGCACATTGGTCATTTGTTTGATGCTTTATGAAGTGGTTGTTCTAATTTTTGAGTTAGCATGGATTGATGGGTTACAGGTACTCATGGATACTTAGTGACGATGGTGATGATGTTTTCTCTTGTGATTAGAGATGTGTTTGTTGAAATGGACGATGGATTCAGCAGGATTATAGGCATTTAGAGGTGTACGTAGAAGGAAATGGTACATGGTTGATGTATTGTTGATGTTCTTGATGCTATAAGTTTTTTTTTGCACTTCTATGTGATGTTGTTGAATGGATTCATATCATATTAATATTACATGTGCAGTGGGAGCTTCTTGGCATGTATGTGATAGTTATTACACTTTAGGCTTGAGACTGCAAGTAACAGGTTAAATATGGTGATGTTTTGGAATCCATGTTGGTATACCTTAGATTTATGTATAGTTGGATGTGCTAGCACTTACTATGGGTGTTATTTCAGCTATGATTATGACAAATGTTGATACATTCGATTAGCTTTTGGATCGAGAGTTTTGTGCTTTGGGAGATGGAGTTATGGTTCTCTGGGAGATAGATTGTATGGTTTTTCTCAGTGGATAGCTTCTATGTGTGTCCAGTGGAAGTGGCATGGTAGAAGGTGGCAACATCCATGAATGAGATGATACTATTTTGCAAGTGTCTCAATTGTACACATTAAATTCTAGTTCCTGATAGTTTTGTGTTCAGGTGGTATATCAGTGTTGATGGGCATTAGAGTCCATGTTTTCTTGGAGTCTCTGAAGGTGTTAGTATGTACCTCGTCAAGTGGGAGATTATTCAGATATGTCTTACACATACTTCCCTATATGGGAGAGGTTCACTATATGGTGGTCATCGTATGAGTGAGTACATTGTACGGTACTCATGATGAATTTACCCAATGGTTGTCCATTTGTGTTGGGAGTGAGGTGTTGATACAGTACAATGTGCAACTGGTACCGATGGTGAGGTTGTAGCCAACAGTGAAGCAGTATGGAAAGACAGATGGTGAAGCCTATGCTGACATAGTGATACTAGTATGATGGATGCCGAAGGGAGTGACTTGAGCTGAAGGGAGTCTCCAAGGCCAAAGGGAGTGACCTGATGCCGAAGGGAGTCTCCGAGGAAAAGGGAGTGACTCAAGGTGAAGGGAATCCCTGAGGAAAAGGGAGTGATCCAAGGTGAAGGGAGTGATCCGAGGCCGAAGGGAGTGTCTGAGGCTGAAGGGAGTATCCAAGACAAAGGGAGTGACCCAAGACGAAGGGAGTCTCCAAGGAAAAGGGAGTGACCCGTGGCGAAGGGAGTCTTTGAGGCCAAGGGAGTGATCCAAGGCCGAAGGGAGTGTCCAAGGCCAAAGGGAGTGACTCAAGCCGAAGGGAGTCTCTGAGGAGAAGGGAGTGAACCAATGCCGAAGGGACTGTCAGATGGAGGAGGAACTGTCGGGACTGTCAGATGGAGAATACCAAGGCTATGAGTAACCATTTTGTAAAGTGATGGTTGATATACTAAATTTCATAATAAATTGTATAGTGTATAAATGTCATCAAGATTCATTATGAATAAACTGAGAGGTGGAGAAAGGAAGAGTGTCAAACTAGTTTTGTGCTATGTTAGGTTGATTGTACAATCTAAGCTGATTGTACAATCTGAGCCTGTGAGGTTATGTGAAAAATCCATTGTCTATTGTATGTAAATTGTTTACTGTAATACAAAGAAGACTGGAGTTTTTCCAGTGGTGGTTTTTTACCCGTAAGGGTTTTCCCACATAAATACTGGTGTTCTATTATGTGCTTGTTTATTCTTCCATGTTTACTCTATTTACTTTTGTGCATCTTGATGACTGTAATTGTATTGATAATCATGCGTGTTAAATTACCCCTAAGAATTTGATACTATGGAAAGTGTTCCGCAATGCTCTTTCCTAACAAGTGGTATCAGAGAAAGGCTAGTTGGGTTATCCTTGTGAGAAAATTGTTTGTTTCATTTCTCTAGTGGTTAATTTACAAGGTGTAAGTAATCAATATTGCAGGTTGAGATGGCGAGCACATCAGGATGAGTAGATGTTTGTCACAATGCCATGTGTGACTCGACACAACCATATAATGGGAGTTGTTGGCAGTGATGTGTGGAAGAATTTTTTCACAATGCCATGTGTAACTTGACACCACGATTTAGTGGGAGTTTTTGGTAGTGACATAGTGAATGACCTTCATTAGTATTGTAGATATTGAAGGTGTGAGATTCTGATGTTGTAGAAGGATCTTTCACATTTGCTGAAGTATTGTTTGAAGATGTTTATCTTCTTGTGACTGAAGACGTTGACATCTTGAGGGCTCAACGGGGTCTTTGATAAAGGTGTGGATTATGTTTTCATTTGACATGTTATGGTATGTGCATATGGAGCATGTTATCTCTTTGGTTGAGATGTTTTAGATCATGTTGTCATGTTTAGGTTCCTGAGGCCATGGTTGGAACTTTGACATTGATCTTGTTTTTTTTTGTTGTGTATTGAGTACATTGGCCCTTTTCTTGACGCTTTATGAAGTGGTTGTTCTGCTTTTGGAGTTAGCATGGATTGATGGGTTATAGGTACTCATGGATACTTAGTGACGATGGTGATGATGTTTTCTCTTGTGATTAGAGATGTGTTTGTTGAAACGGATGATGTTTTCAGCAGGATTACAGGCATTTAGAGGTGTACATAGAAGGAAATAGTACATGGTTGATGTATTGTTGACGTTCTTGATGCTATCAGTTTGTTTTTGCACTTCTATGTGATGTTGTTGAATGGATTCATATCATACTAATATTACATGTGTAGTGGGAGATTCTTGGCATTTATGTGACAGGTATTGCACTTTAGGCTTGAGACTGCAAGTAACAGGTTGAATATGGTGATGTTTTGGAATCCATGTTGGTATACCTTACATTTATGTATAGTTGGATGTGCTAGCACTTACTGTGGGTGTTATTTTAGGTATGATTATGACAAATGTTGATACATTCGATTAGCTTTTGGATCAAGAGTTTTGTGCTTTGGGAAATGGAGTTATGGTTCTCTATGAGATAGATTGTATGGTTTTTCTCAGTGGATAGCTTCTATGTGTGTCCAATGGAAGTGGCCTGGTAGAAGGTGGGAACATCCATGAATGAGATGATACTATTTTGCAAGTGTCTCAATTATACACATTAAATTCTAGTTCCTGATGGTTTTGTGTTCGGGTGGTATATCAGCGTTGATGGGCATTAGAGTCCATGTTTTCCTAGAGTCTTTGAAGGTGTTAGTAAGTACCTCTTCAAGTGGGAGATTGTTCACATATGTCTTAGACGTACTTCCCTGTTTGGGAGAGGTTCACCGTATGGTGGTCATTGTATGAGTAAGTACATCGTATGGTACTCATGATGAATTTACCCAGTGGTTGTCCATGTGTGTTGGAAGTGAGGTGTTGATACCGTACGGTGTGCAACTAGTACCGATGGTGAATTTGTAACCGACAGTGAAGCAGTATGGCAAGATAGATGGTGAGTCCTATGCTGACATAGTGATACTAGTACAATGGATGCCGAAGGGAGTGACTTGAGCCGAAGGGAGTCTCCGAGGCCAAAGGGATTGACCCGATGTTGAAGGGAGTCTCCGAGGCAAAGGGAGTGACTTGAGGTGAAGGGGGTCTCTGAGGAAAAGGGAGTGATCTGAGGTGAAGGGAGTGATTTGAGGCCAAAGGCAGTGTCTAAGGCCGAAGGGAGTATCCGAGGCAAAGGGAGTGACCCAAGGTGAAGGGAGTCTCTGAGGCAAAGGGAGTAACCCGAGGCGAAGGGAGTCTCTGAGGCTAAGGGAGTGATCCAAGGCCGAAGGGAGTGTCCGAGGCTGAAGGGAGTGACTCGAGCCGAAGGGAGTCTCTGAGGTGAAGGGAGTGAACCAATGCCGAAGGGGCCATCAGATGGAGGAGGAACCGTCGGGACTGTCGAATGGAGAATACCAAGGCTGTGAGTAACCATTTTGTAAAGTGATGGTTGATATACCGAATTTCATAATGAATTGTAGAGTGTATAAATGTCTTGGAGATTCATTAGGAATAAAATGAGAGGCGGAGAAAGGAAGAGTGTCAAATTGGTGTGGTTCTATGTCAAGTTGATTGTCCAATCTGAGCTGATTGTACAATCTGAGCCTGTGAGCCTATGTCAAAAATCCATTGTCTGTTGTATGTAAATTGTTTACTGTATTACAAAGAAGACTGGGGTTTTTGTAGTGGTGGGTTTTTACCCATAAGGGTTTCCCCACCTAAATACTAGTGTTCTATTATGTTCTTGTTTATTCTTCCATGTTTATTCTATTTACTTTTGTGCATCTTGATGACTGTAATTGTATTGATAATCATGCCTGTTAAATTACCCCTAAGAATTTGATACTATGGAAAGTGTTTCACAATGCTCTTTCCTAACAAGTGGTATCAGAGCAAGGCTAGTTGGGTTATCCTTGTGAGAAAATTGTTTGTGTCATTTCTCTAGTGGGTAATTTACAGGGTGTAAGTAATCAATATTGTAGGTTGATATGGCGAGCACATCAGGATGAGTAGATGTTTGTCACAATGCCATGTGTGACTCGACACCACCATATAATGGGAGTTGTTGGCAGTGATGTGTGGAAGAAGTTTATCATGGTGCCATGTGTAACTTGACACCACAGTTTAGTGGGAATTTTTGGTAGTGACATAGTGAATGATCTTCACTAGTATTGTAGATATTGAAGGTGTGAGATTCTGATGTTGCAAAAGGATCTTTCACATTTGCTGAAGTATTGTTTGAAGATGTTTATCTTCATGTGACTGAAGATGTTGACATCTTGAGGGCTCAATGGGGTCTTTGATAAAGGTGTGGATTATGTTTTCATTTGACATGTTATGGTATGTGCATATGGAGCATGTTATCTCTTTGGTTGAGATGTTTTAGATCATGTTTTCATGTTTAGGTTCCTGAGGCCATGGTTGGAACTTTGACATTGATCTTGTTTTTTGTTGTTGTATATTGAGTACATTGGTCATTTTCTTGATGCTTTATGAAGTGGTTGTTCTACTTTTGGAGTTAGCATGGATTGATGGGTTACATGTACTCATGGATACTTAGTGACGATGGTGATGATGTTTTCTCTTGTGATTAGAGATGTGTTTGTTGAAACGGATGATGGTTTCAGTAGGATTACAGGCATTTAGAGGTGTACATAGAAGGAAATGGTACATGGTTGATGTATTGTTGATGTTCTTGATGCTACAAGTTTGTTTTTGCACTTCTATGTGATGTTGTTGAATGGATTCATATCATATTAATATTACATGTGCAATGGGAGCTTCTTGGCATGTATGTGACAGGTATTGCACTTTAGGCTTGAGACTGCAAGTAACAGGTTGAATATGGTGATGTTTTGGAATCCATGTTGGTATACCTTAGATTTATGTATAGTTGGATGTGCTAGAACTTATTGTGGGTGTTATTTCAGCTATGATTATGACAAATGTTGATACATTCGATTAGCTTTTGGATCGAGAGTTTTGTGCTTTGGGAGATGCAGTTATGGTTCTCTAGGAGATAGATTGTATGGTTTTTCTCAGTGAATAGCTTCTATGTGTGTCCAGTGGAAGTGGCATGGTAGAAGGTGGGAACATCCATGAATGAGATGATACCATTTTGCAAGTGTCTCAATTGTACACATTAAATTCTAGTTCATGATGGTTTTGTGTTCGGGTGGTATATTAGCATTGATGGGCATTAGAGTCCATGTTTTCCTGGAGTCTCTGAAGGTGTTAGTATGTACCTCATCAAGTGGGAGATTGTTCAGATATGTCTTAGATGTACTTCCTTGTATGGGAGAGGTTCACCATACAGTGGTCATCATATGAGTGAGTACATCATACAGTACTCATTATGAATTTACCCAGCGGTTGTCCATTTGTGTTGGCAGTGAGGTGTTGATACCGTACGGTGTGCAACTGGTACCGACGGTGAAGTTGTAGCTGACAATGAAGTAGTATGGCAAGACGGATGGTGAAGCCTATGCCGACATAGTGGTACTAGTATGATGGATGCCAAAGGGAGTGACTTGAGCCGAAGGGAGTCTTCGAGGCCAAAGGCAGTGACCCGATGCCGAAGGGAGTGACTCGAGGTGAAGGGAGTATTTGAGGAAAAGGGAGTGATCTGAGGCGAAGGGAGTGATTTGAGGTTAAGGGAGTGATCTAAGGCTGAAGGGAGTTTCTAAGGCTGAAGGGAGTATCTGAGGCAAATGGAGTGACCCAAGGCAAAGGGAGTCTCCAAGGAAAAGGGAGTGACCTGAGGTGAAGGGAGTCTCTAAGGCCAAGGGAGTGATCCAAGGCCGAAGGGAGTGTTCGAGGCCAAAGGGAGTGACTGGAGCTGAAGGGAGTCTCTGAAGCGAAGGGAGTGAACCAATGCTGAAGGGACTGTGAGATGGAGGAGGAACCTTTGGGACTGTCAGATGGAGAATACCAAGGCTGTGAGTAACCATTTTATAAAGTGATGGTTGATATACCAAATTTCATAATGAATTATAGAATGTATAAATTTTTGTGAGATTTATTAGGAATAAACTGAGAGGCAGAGAAAGGAAGAGTGTTAAACTGGTGTGGTGCTATGTCAGGTTGATTGTACAATTTGAGCCTGTGAGCCTATGTGAAAAATCCATTGTTTGTTGTATGTAAGTTGTTTACTGTAATACAAAGAAGACTGGGGTTTTTCCTATGGTGGGTTTTTTACCCGTAAGAGTTTTCCCACGTAAATACTGGTGTTCTTTTCTCTGCTTGTTTATTCTTCTGTGTTTACTCTGTTTACTATTATGCATCTTGATGACTGTAATTGGTATTGATAATCATGCCTGTTAAATTTCCCCTAAGAATTTGATACTGTGGAAAGTGTTCCACAATGTTCTTTCCTAACAGGTACTATCATATCGTAAAAAAAAAAATTATGAAAGATTATGATAAGATTATGAATTGTCCACTTACTACATCAAGATGATGTTACAAGTGTGAAGTACACTATCTTATTTATTAGAATGCATTCATAACACATAATTATTGGATATCTAATACAATGAGAAATAAATTCTTCTAGACCACTGTTAAATTTTATGAAGCTTAATTCTTGTAAATCATAAATAATTTAAACAAAAATGCCACCTATAGGAATATGTAATCACAAATGCAAAGTGGTTTCTTATACCACAGTATATTTGGATAACATATTATCTATTTAGAAATATAAAAATATAATCTTCAATTATTTATTTGTTTATACATATGTTATCTTTTGTCATTATGTGTTTGCTTCTCTATGCTCTTCCTTTCCTTTTTAATTTATTTTTATTAACTACTTTTCTATTTTATCTATTTTTTATGTCTCTCTTAACTTTATGTTATTCTAATGATAGATTGCAAACTCAGATATCATTAATTATCTAGAAGATATTCACAAAAAAGTATATTTATAACGACTTCAAAACTTCAAAACTATTTGATTTATAGAAATGACTTCAAAACTTCATAACTATTAGATATATTATAATTGGTTTTAATATTTTACCATGTAAACATCACCTAATACACGAAGAAATAAATAAAAGAACTGTTAAATCCTTAAAAAATGAATTCTTATAAATCACATATAATTTAACACTGTTCAATAATACTATTGCATATCCAATACTGGATACACAGTTAACTATTTATTAAATAATTGAAATTTAAAATAGACCATGACTTTAAATTCCATTCACTAATCAATACAATTGAATTATGTGCATGCAGAGTTGTTGCCTTGAAGATGATCTTTTTTCCAAGAACGTCATCTAAATATAAATTAATTAAGAAATCCTCAATTTACAGATTGATTACAAAGCTCTTCAGCAAATCATAAGAAACGTGACCACTATTAACAAAAATATGATCTATAGGCCCACTTATGCAACATTTAAAGCAATTCTTCATAAAGTTCTGCCCAATTCTACATGGCTTGTCTATACCAACAATTTATTGGTGAAATTAATAGAACAATAAGTTGTACATGGACAGAAATTATAATTGAAACACCAGTTGAACATAGACAAAAATTATTGCCGACAAAACCATTAAAGAGAATGGAATCTAAGGTACATATGCACCCACAAAATTAAGCTTATCAACAAATTTAGAACAGTGGCAGAAGGCTACCAAATTCACCTTAAAAATTAGAGATGGGACAACAAATTTAGGAAGCCTTGCCCCAACTTTTCTATCACTTGGAATACGTTTCGGCCCTACGCCACCGGCAGAACATTTTTCTTCCCCTCCTTTTTATTCTGAGGGTTGAGAAGGTCTTCCCAAATTTCTCACAGAATGAAACTTCTCCGTTCTGTGTAACAGGTGTTGCGAATGTGAGTCCAACAGTCACAACTGTTTGTATTTTCCAACTCTTCACTTGACAGCTAAATATGATTGCATAAAAGCATGTGTGCAATTCATGCATGGTGTAGATTATTTTGATATTGATTATTATAAAAATCCCTGATTTTCTGTGGATGTAGCTAAATTTGGTGAAACACGTAATTCATTTGTTTGTACTGTTTATCTTTATATTTCTGTTTGCTGTGTATTCTATTGTTAAATATGTCTCTGCTTATTTTTATAAATCACAACAGGAATAGTGACGCCATCATAAGAGTCATATTTCTCTATGAATGCAAACAAATGGTTCTTTTTACAAGTCCCAGACGGATTCTTAGCTCCTCTGCTAATCCTTCCTTCACAAGCCTCTATGATGTCCATTATAACACCAATCTAATCCAAGAGTCAACAAAATCACCCAAATCGCGATTATATTAAGAGCCTATGAAATATTCCTAGTTCTAAATTGAAACAGACATTCTTTGAGTCAAATATTAATGGGGGAATCAGAAGGGCAGGGCATGACATCAGGGACCAGTTGGGTTTGAATTCAATTAATCCCCTAACCACCACTAGACCTCTGAATTGTTCGTGTTTCATCCTTAAAACAATAATTTGCTTCTCTAATCCTACATAAGTCTAATATTTCTACATGTGATATAGCTAGTCATTTTGCCAAGATATTGCTTGTGTCATTGTTCCTCAATACACAGACATTCTTCAATTAAAGTTAAGGGAAAGGCACCAGTAGCGGCTATAGCTAATTTTGCATTCTTAATTATGGTAGCAAACTATATCAGATTGTGATGATTTCTTTTAGCTTTTTTTGTATGCGACTTAATTGCTTAAACTAAGGTTTCAACTTATGGGTATTAATGATGCACGGTGTAGGAGTCTTTATGTGTGAAAGGGTCAAAAAGTCATGTATCGGGTATATAAATGATTGACTACTGGTACATGTGAGATTAATAGAGTGAACGGTTATTGGGGGTCACTATGACAAAATGTGAGTGGTTATTGGACCCCAAGCCACTATTGGTCCCTTTCAGGGATAGTTTTAGTTGCAAATATTCATTATTTGGCAAATGTCCCATGTTAGCAACCTGGGATTTGGAAAATATAATGTGTATAACAAGTAGGTCATGTCGCCCGAACTTTATAAATATTGGGTTGAATGCCCAGGCCCATCTCCCAAACTTCATAAATATTGGGTCGAATGCCCAGGCCCATCACCCATTGGTTTATGTATTTTTCTCCTTTTCTTTCATGATATCGCCAATCAAATCTAATTATTGGACACTATAAATTGAAAATTTTGGCTACGATTTCCAAAGCTTGTCGTAATTGACAACCATATTCACCAATATGTGGTTGACATTTAATGTTAGGGTATGGGTTACATATATAGATTTGACATGTTTTTCTATTCCAAAGACTTTCAATGAAATTTTATGTCTTTTAAAACTTTGGCTTGAAATATATTTGACATGTGTCTCTATTTCAGAGACTTTTGGGGGAATCTTTGTGTCCTTTAAAACCTTGGCCGGAAATAGAATTCCTTCCATTGATCTGGGATCATCCAACGGCTACAAAAGTAGGGTTAGTTCATGTCAGTAGATAGAAAATCAACTCACGATACCTAGACCCTGCCTTGGGGGCGTTGCCCCCAAACCCCCATCAACTAATGATGGTTTCTAGGTACGTCTGCCTATCACCGCAATTTTTTTCAATAATGAAAGATTCGCCAAGATTTTATAGAATTTTCATATAGTTGAAAAAAATCGCCATTACAACTAATATTTTTCCCTTTCA
Source organism: Thuja plicata (assembly GCA_018584345.1). Taxonomy (NCBI): domain Eukaryota; kingdom Viridiplantae; phylum Streptophyta; class Pinopsida; order Cupressales; family Cupressaceae; genus Thuja; species Thuja plicata. Next base: position 3,927,006 of record MU225293.1, on the reverse strand, counting down.
AATTAAAAACTTTTGCCAACAATATTAATTTTTTCCCCCCAGAATAATGTAGGATTTGCCACTATTTTACACCTTTTCCCAGGAGGGGGGTTCTTAAAGTTATCCCTAGTCCCTTTCCCCTATACAATGGAAAATGTGACCTCCTAATTCATGTTAAAATATTTCAAACTTTGTGTAGTAATTTCTTAAATGATTATAAACTCATGACAAAATTATTTACTCACACTTTTAGAGATTGATGCAGGAGCATCCTTGGTTCTTGGCAATTTTGCATCAATCAAAAATATATCATTTTCATTTTGTTCCTATTTAGTGTGTTTCTGTGTTTGATGTGGTGTTCCTTTGAGTTGGCTCAGTTTCTCTTGCAAACCTTGTGGCATGTTTGTGGCACAGTGATTGATCTATGTCTGGGTTCACATCTCGATCTATTTCTTCTTGGTGGAGATCTCTTGGATGTTGGTTCATACCTATTTGTTCTCCATGTTTCACATCCTTATGCAGTTTCCCAATCTTACAAACCATTTCCTCATTTTGCAAAACTCTTTGGAGCATCGTGCAATGTTCTTAATCTCTTGGTCGACCTCCCTATGGGTTCACACTTCATTTCAGATCTTGCTGGAAGTGTTATGATTTGGGTCTTGACCTATATCTACACATTTTCCTCACCTTGGAGAATGTGATCTTTCATGGCCAACTTGTATCTTGTGAACATTGTATATATTGTTGTACTTGTTCTTTTAGTTAGTAGCTCTCAGTAGAATAACCTCATGAAGGTTAGGGCAGAGGATAGATTAGATAATATCTACAATCGGGCATCTATGCCTAGAATGTAAGCCTCCATGATGGAGGCCAATTGTATGTAAATTCATGAATATGTGTTAAAGCGAAGATCTAGCATATTCAATATTGATATTAGTGTTGGTTGTTTCCGCTATGTAACTCAGGCTACATGGTTTTGACTGATCTCTTTGAGGTCCCTCCTATTATTGCATGAGATGGTATCAGGGTGAGTTTTTGTTCATGTGTTAGAAGATCCTTGCTCCTAAACTTGTCAAGTCCTAGATGTATTTTTTGTGGGGTGGAAAAGTGTGGATCTAGCGCGTAATTGCAAAGGAATTTCGTAAGATGGCTTGGAGAGGAATTGCTGGTGGTTGTGAACCTTGAATGAGTAGTTGAGGCATCCTGTGGGTGAATAGATTGTCAATTTGAGGCATGTTGTAATTATGTTCAATAGATTTTCCATTGAGAGGCAATTGAGACCTTGTAGTTAGATCACCGAGCTGAGGTGGTTGCACCTAAGTAAAAGGAGAGATACCATCGAGAGGGTTGAACCTTAGAAGAATAGAGAAAATGATGGAAGACTTCAAAAATTAAATGAGGAATGAGATCCTAAATGCATTAGTTGGTTTGTGGAGGAGTCCACAAACATAGGATGAATATGAAGAGGCTACAGAAGAACTGGAGGTTGAAGGCGCTGAAGGACCGAAAGATGAGAGATGAGAGGTTGCTAAAGGTAGTGGAAGAAGTAAGTAAGAATCATAGAATAGAGGTTTCTAATTTTCTATCTCATTGCATCCAGAGGATTTGATAGAATGGATAGGAGAGTTGGAGGACTACTTTGAGCTTGAAGATATCAGAGATACATAGAAGGATATGTTAGAAAAAACTAAGTTTAAAGTACATGCTTCTTTATGGTGGAAGGAGTTGCAAAAGGACAGAGAGGAAAATGGTGAAATTAAAATCACCCGGTGGAGGCAAATGGTTGCAAGACTGAAGGCTAAATTCATTCTGGAAGACCATGAGTTGGAGTTGTTCAGGAAGTTGTAGAACTTGAAGTAGAAGGACATGAGTGTGAAGGAGTATGTTGAGGAATTTTACAAGATGACAATCAGATTTGGACACCAAGAGGTAACTAGGGAGAAGGTGGCTAAATATATTAATGGCCTTAGATTTAATATTCAAAATGAGATGAGTATGTTGAGGATTTCCATAGTGGAGGATGCTTACAAATATGCTCTTAAGGAAGAAGATAAGGTAAAGAGAAGACATCAAAATAACCCTAGAGGGAAAGAGAAGCAGATGAATTGCAACAAGGAGAAGAAAATCAATGAAGAAGAATCAAGACCCAAGTGGAACAACTTAAACCAAATCAGAGAGCACAAATAAGAGGAAGTGGCACCAAGGATTTCATGGGTAAATGTTTCAAGTGTGGAGAAGCTGGACATAGATATTTTGAATGTTCTGAAATATCTAGTAAGGGTGTTGGAAAAAAGAATTTATTTCATATGAGGAGCAGGTAGCTCAAGCAATCAATAAGGGTATGGTGGAACCAGAGATGGGATAATCTCTTGTGCTTAGGATATTTTTTATGGAGCAAAGCAGAGAGAAGATCGAACCTACACAAAGGAGCAATATTTTCTAGACTATATGCAAAATAGGAGGTAAGCATTGTAAGGTTGTTGTAGATAGTGGAAGCACTGATAACTTGGTATCAGAAGAGATGGAAGAGAAACTTAGTTTGAAGAGGTTGATACATCCTTGTCCTTATAGGAAAATTTGGTTTCAAGATGATCATGTGGTGGAGGTAAAGGAGCAGAGTTTGGTGAACTTCAACATTGGGCCTTTCAGAAATGAAGTATTGTGTGATGTTATATTCATGAGTACTTGTTATATTCTATTAGGTAGACCTTGGAAATTTGATAGAGGAACTATCTATGATTGCAGAAGAAACTTGGTCACCGTAGAGAAGGATGGACAAAACTTTACTTTGGTTTCCTTGCAGGAAGAGGGGCAAAGTGTAAGGAACTTGAGCATTGTGAAGAGTTGCAATTTTGAGAAAAAAAATTCAAAGGTTATGATGAAGGAAGGATTAGATCTGAAGGAGGATCTTATGTTTAGATCAGAAAGAAAGAAGGTACTCAATATTGACCAAGGTAAAGTTGAGAAAAAAAAGGCTTTGGTTGTAGATAAGTTGGAGCCTTTTAGAAAAGGTAAATCAGATGTGTGGAAGAAAAGAGGTGGTGGTAGAAGCTCCTTACTACCAAGAACAGATGTGAGGCATGAAAGAGAAAGTGCAAAGTAGAAGAAGTTAAAGGATCTGACAGAAGACAAAGAAGAGTTAAGAAGGAAGAAGGGTACAGATAAAGAAGACATTTAGATCAAAAATGAGCATGGGATTTACATCTTAGGTCTTGTTAGATGTTCATGATTTCCTCTCATGGAACATCTTTTCTTACCAAGGATGTTTGACGCAGGAGCATCCTTGGTTCTTTGCAATCTTGCATCAACCAAAAATATTTCATTTTCAGTTTGTTCATGTTTAGTCTATTTCTATGTTTTTTGTTGTGTTCCTTTGATTTGGCTCAGTTTCTCTTGTGAACCTTGTGGCATGTCCCTCTCATTGTGATTGATCTACTTCAGGGTTCACATCTCAATATTTTTCTTCTTGGTGGAGATCTCTTGGATTTTGGTTCAGACCTATTTGTTCTCCGTATTTCACGACGTAATGGAGTTTCTTGATCTTCCAAACGATTTCCTCAGTTTGTGAAACACTTTAGAGCATCGCGTGATGTTCTTAATCTCTTGGGAATATCTTGTTGGAGGTGTTCTTATGATTTGGGTCTTGACCTATATATGTACATTTGCCTCACCTTGGAGAATGTGATCTTTCATGGCTAGCTTGTTGCTTGCGAATGTTGTATATATTATTGTACTTTTTCTTTTTGTTGGTATCTCTAAGTAAAATAAAATCATGAAGGTTAGGATAGAGGATAGATTAGATAATATATGGAAGCAATCATGTATGCTTGGAATGTAATTTTGCATGTTCTAGGCCAATTATATGTAAATTCTTGAATCTATGTTAAAGCATAGATCTAGATTATTCAATGTTGATGTTAGTGTTGGTTGTTTCCATTGTGTGACTCAGGATGCATGGTTTGGACTGATCTCTTTGAGGCCCCTCCATTCGTGACTACGTCAAAGACAAAGATTTGCAATACTATTATTTTTTGCCTCCTTATTTTATTGTTTCTTTCCAAAAGTTGGCTAATGCATAATACAACAATTTCAAAATAACACTGGTCCTCAAATTACTTTGAGTGATTTAATTCATTATAAGAAAAGAGTTAAACAAAAACTGACTAATTTTATTGGTAAATATAAATATTTGCATTCACAAATCATTTATCGTATGCTTGATGATGATGTTCAAAGATTTTTCACTAGTAATTTGCAAAAGGATATTAGAGATAATCTTTTATTTTTTGAGTTTACACCGTTTACACAGTTATATGTATTTCTTTGTAATTATCAACTTTAGGAGAGCCAATTTATATCCTCTTTGTTAATGGCTCTGGATTATGAGAATGATGTCACACCACAATCATTTTAAAATTTCCAAAAACAAAAACAAAAAATTCATCAAGACTTAGAATAACTCTTCAAATCATATTAATACTAAGTGGCAGTTGCAACATCAAGGGTGGCCCCTTTATCATCAATATTAACATGTAATTTTACTCTTTTTTTGGAATTATTGCATAGTAACATAATTAAATTGATTAATGTTAATGTGATGAAGCTTCCTCCCATTGAACCCATAGATAGTTCAAAGCCTGTGTCAGCTTCCTTTGATCGTTAAGTCTTTTGTCAATACCATCTTCAAACTATCCATGATACTAATAAATTATGTACATTGAAACATGTGATCCAAGACCTTATTTATTCCAACATGAAATAACTATGGAGGGTGTGAATGCTAAAGAAAATAAAATTGAAGCACCCACTGATTAAATTTCACAAAATTTTATCAATCCTTTACCTTCTCATTCTACCAATGTTATTGAGTGTAATGAACCAAATTGCATGAATGCTAATGATATGTGTCTTGAGGCCAATAATGTTGTATACATTATTGAACAACCTAAGCCTAATCCTAAACATCGTATTATCTTTGATTCAAGGGAGAGTATTAAAGAACTTGATGGCCCCTTATATATTACAAAAAAAATTAAAGGAAATCTTTCACAAAGACTATTAATTGATCCAATATGTATGGTGAATACTATTATTGAAGAAACATCTCTATACACAATAATTGCATCAAGATGCATATAAAAAATCTAATGTTATGATCAAAGTGCATAATGCTTTTACTTGTCTTATTATGGTTTATATCACTCTTCCTATTAAGGTTGGAACTAAGTTCTTAGATTTTACCTTTGTCATTATCCCTATCTCCAACCAATTTCATGTGAAGTTGGGACATCCTTGGCTCAATTCTATGAAATTTATACCTTCTATAATCTATAAATGTTTAAAACTCCTTCAAAATGGATGTATTATTATGATCAATCATAATCTTTATAAGCCATTGGGAAGACGTAGAAACTTCAACCTTGATTAATTTTGGCCTTAGAAACTTGAACCTTTGAAACAACGAGAAGATTTCATTTTCTTATGCTATAAAAAATTCAAACATGAAAGGATATAATCCTTGACTAAACCTAAGGATCCTTCACCTAAGGATATACCACGTCCTCATCCTAGACCTAAACTTCTTCTTGCACCTACTATTCATCATATATATTCTATGGACCCACCTCCTACATATTATAAAGGAAAATTCCCAACATCCTGAATCTCTCAACCTAGTGAGGCTACTTCAGTTCCTTCTACAAAGGAAGAAAATGAGTCTATTTTAATTGATCCTAAACCTTTTCAAGTGTTGAGTTGAACTAAGAGAAATCATAGTGCAAGAGACCCATGGTGAAAATTGTTAGAGTAATAAAGTGATTCCACTTATTAATTAAATCATATTGATTTAATTATTAAGTCACTTATTATCTCTCTTTTACTTAAGCTAAAATTTAGGCATATAATAATTAATTCTTTTATTAATTATCATTATGCAACCTAGATTTTCCCTTTAGGGTTTCCCGTTTAGGGTTTCGGTATCCTTTTATAAGGATTCCCTCTTTGTAAATTATTCAATTCGATGGTTATTAATTAATTGAGGTTGTTATTGCATTGAGAGTTTTTCTCCATTGTTTGCACAAGATGTTTCCTCTTCCATCAATCTATTATTTTTGGCCTCCATAGCTTTTTTGCTTCTCTCTTTCTGTGACAAGTTTGCATGCAGGTGATTCTTGGGAGTTGTGGGTTGATATTTTTCATCAACTCCAATATGGTATCAAAGCTCCAGATCTTCATGTCCCTATTCTCTTCATGAGAGATTTGGCCTTGTTCTTTAAATCTGTGTTTTTGAGAGGTTTTTGTCTTAGATTTTAGTGGTTTTTGGGATATTTTTTGTTTGGAGTAGTTTGAGCAAAAACTAACATCTGGGTTGTGTCCGAAATACCCCCAAAACCCCTATTTTCATATAAGGCACGTCTTATTTGGACACAGTTGAAATATGGGCCCTCTTTTTTGCTTGCATGACCTTGGCCCCATGATTTTTTAATATTTTTTTAAAAATTAAAAAAAATCTTTTTTTTGTGTTTTTTTATATATATAAAAAGCATGTGTTTTTTTTTATGTTTTTTTTCTTAAAAAAAAGCATAATGTTTTTTATTGTTTTTTTTCATTAAAAAAAATAATATTTTTTTTCTACCATTTTGGTGGGAAATCTGGTGGCAGTATTTTTTTTGAGGAATTGCCAGTTTAGCAGGGCTCCGCTATTTTTGGCTAAGGTTTCATGAGGTTCACTTTTGTTTTGACCTCCCGGTGATTTTTTGCTCATATCTGGAGCAAACGGAGGCTGATTTTTGACTTCCTTTATCGTCGGAAAGCTCTTTCCAAGACAAACGTCTTTCTGGAGGATAGATTTTATGATTTTTCCATCTTTTGGGTTTTTTCTCCTGTCAAAGTCAGGGTTCTATTTTGCACTCCGGGAGCCATATCTTGCTCATCCAGACTCCTTTTTTCAACTTTCGCATGGGGTCAGAAAGCTGCTTCTATTCTCTTTCTTATTCCATGGGTCTCACACCCAGATTCTGCTCCATGTATCTATGTATTCATTTTTTTGCTTTATGGCATTCTGGTAGATATCTTGGATGTTTCAGGTCCTGGGATTGTTTCCTTCTATGAACATTGTATACACCTTTTTATATAGCTTTCTTTTGTAAATGCACTGAAATAAAGTGCCCGCTGTTGCATATCTGGGATCTTGTACACCTTGTGCTTGTTTGTACTCACACTTAGTTATAAAGTGTCATGGGGGGGGTTATGATTTTTTGCCTTTTGTGCTCATCCACCTTTGTCAAGTGAGTGTCCCTTCCACGACATTAGCATTATGGGGGGTATCTCCTGTTGGTTCTAATGCTTCCTTGGTTCGATGGAGTGATCTATGTATTTAGTATTTTTTCCTATGTACTAGGTGGATGTAGTGGTTGGTACCTATGCATTTTGGTGAGATGGTTCATTTACCATATGGACACTCTTCTTTCATTCCTATTTTGGAGGCATTCTTCCATCTTCAATTGATTATCTCTTCAGACTTTGTTTATAGTCTTCTCTACCTGATCATGTTCTATTACAGTGGAGGTTTTAGCAGTTACTTTTTTGACAGTGTTTGCAGCTTCATGCTTTAGAGGTGTTCTACATGTTCTTTCTTTGTTCCTATTTTCTGGAACATTCTCTAGTTTGGAGGCTTCTTTTACCCTTCACTAGGCTTCATCTCTTTCTAGAGAGGGGTTTTTCCCACTGGGTTTTCTCCTTTTTCTCCTCTTTACAGAGATTTTTTGTATTGGGTACCTCATGAGGCCTTGTTGCCGGGACCCATTTTCCCACTTTCAGTGGCTGTTCCTAGGTTTTTAGCTTCTCCCTAAGTTTATCTTAAGGGGGGGTGTTAGAGTAATAAAGTGATTCCACTTATTAATTAAATCATATTGATTTAATTATTAAGTCACTTATTATCTCTCTTTTACTTAAGCTAAACTTTAGGCATATAATAATTAATTCTTTTATTAATTATCATTATGCAACCTAGATTTTCCCTTTAGGGTTTTGGTATCCTTTTATAAGGATTCCCACTTTGTAAATTATTCAATTTGATGGTTATAAATTAATTGAGGATGTCATTGCATTAAGAGTTTTTCTACATTGTTTGCACAATATGTTTCCTCTTCCATCGATCTGTGATTTTTGGCCTCCATAGCTTTTTTGCTTCTCTCTTTCTGTGACAGGTTTGCATGCGAGTGATTCTTGGGAGCTGTGGGTTGATAGTTTTCATCAACTTCAATAAAAATATCATGCCAAGGCTCATGAACTTTCTTCCTAAACCATTTCCTCCCCTAAGACACCAAATGTTGACTTGATCCCATTTGACCAACCTTTGCCTAACCAAAGGGAGGAAGGTCATCTTAATCAACCACATCAAAAGTTAAAATTATTTATGCAAAATGATTGCTCATTTCATTTACTTATTAAATATCTTATTATGATTAATTGGGATGGTGATATTGATGATAAAATTGTCAATAATGTTGATGCTAACAATTTTGATGATATATATGAGGTTATTGAGATTAATCACAAACTTTCTTTGAGATTTTAAAAATCATTAATCTTAACTTCTAGTGATAAAAAAAAGTGACTCGTCATTAGAGAATGGTCCTTATTTGGAACTTGCAGTAGCTTCATCTAGTATGCTTATTGTTTCTCCTCTTGCATCTTATCCACCGTCCCTGGGTGATGTTAAGAAAGATTGGGAAGCAAATGATTTTCTTGACTAGCTCAATTTGCATAATAGATTCTTTTGTGTCTTTTCCTACATATAATGTACTTCCCATGTGATGTGTTGCTTGATATGTATTTTTGTTAGGCTCTCTTTAAATAATCCTTGTTGCTCCATTGGCGCAAAGTAATAAAGGGATAGAATCTATTGTAACATTCCTTGATTTGTATCTCAATTCTTCTATATGTTGTATTTGTGTTATTTCATACATTTGATATTACCGTAAATGTGCTTTGGTGTTTTCTACTTGGGCAAAATACAAAGCATTGAGATCTCTCTTTTTTCTCTCTACAATGTTGACCCGAAATTATTTTTTTTTGTTCATCTTATGTTCTCTTCTTCCATTGTGCTCGTAGATCCCCTACCTTTGAGGGATGAGATCAATTGATTAAAATTATACTTGATATACATGAATTATCAAATGTGCATACTAAAACCAATTATTGGATCCCTAATGTTCTCTCTTTTTGTCTTGTGCTTTATTTCCCTTCATTTTGTCTCTTCTTAGGCCATATCATTTTGGCAACATGCATATCTTTTGGATGCATGTATGCTTCCTTAAAGAAATTGATATTGATAAGGTGTAAAAAATCACTTTAACGCAGGGGCATACACTGTTCTCTTTGTTACACTTTATGCACACACCACAACATGCTTGGTGCACATTGCAACACCCATTTTGCAGTCAAAAAAACTTTTCTAGTTTACTTTGCAAACTGTGCCTTTTGTTTTGTAATCATTTTCTATAATTCTCTACATGACTTGTAGTAAGCATAGACATAATAGAGAAAACTAGTCATGCTCTCTATTTTTTATTCATGTGTTACTCCATTTATCTTAATATTAGATTGATAAGATCCTAAGTCCCTTTGGGGTTTGGTGCTTCTAGCCTCTTTAATATCTTAATAAAAGTTTTCCAGTGCTACTTTATACTTTATGCAAAGTATGAATGCAGGTTCACACTCCTGTTAAAGTGGAGGTTAAATACAGTATTGTAAATTGTATCCATATACAATTTCATGTGCATAAAGGCATCATTTTAGCATATCTCTCCTTCCATACCTGATCATGTTTGATTATGTTCATATTGACATAAATGTGGTGACTTTATCTACCCATAAGTTGTTGGTCCTTGATCTAGCCCTAATTGGTTAGTCAATAAAAACCTTGAGCACTCTTAACCTAGTCAATTGTGTTCTGGGTTTGATTGACCTACTAAAAATGGCTCAAACATTCAAGAAATAAATTTTACATTCCATGCATTCAAGATGGCATCCATGATCAAGCAATTATAAATTCAGTTATGCAAGGCAACCTTAATATTTTTATTAAGTCCTCATGAGATCATGAAGGTATAACATTTTATTTTAGAATTTTAATTTTAGATATAGTCGCTTCCCTTCCAATGCATTCTTTCTATTAAATTTCATGGTTAATCCCAAAACTAGAGTTTGATATAGGAAAACCACTATCAACCCAAAAAATTCTCTATTTTTTATATGCAGACCTGACTGGATCTGAAGACACAAATCTAGAAATAGGAAGAGAAAAAAAAAGACCTACAGTTTGACCTTTTGCAAAGGCAAAAAAGTCAGGCCAGTAGCCTTTTTTCCCAACTAATGTTCGACACTGTTCTAATAAAATTTTTGAGGAAGGTCATAATTAATATCCTGATCTAGAACATGCAATTTATGTCCACTTTTGACATTCTTGGGTCAAGGGTGGTGTAGTCATGGCCAGAGTTTCCCCAATGGAGATGGTCCAACCATGCAACAAGAGTCAACACAATGAAAATAAACAATTCTGAAAAAAGAATAGACAATCAATATGCCATAACAGATCTTCGCATTATCATAGAATCATATATTTACACCATACATGCCTGAAATATGCAGCTTGTAGACTTTTGACATACATGCCTGATTACAACATAAATCTATACCTAACCGTAATGCTAACCATCCAAGGTCATCTCATGAGAAATGCTATCTTCCACGACCACTACTGCCTAAAAAAATCAAGAGCCTCAATATATAGATCCTTTGCAACTCATAAGTCAGCCAGATCAATTACATTTTCCAAGAGAAAAGAAAATATAATACAACAATATAGGTTAGGACCCAAATAATAAATATCTCAATGCAAAGATGTAGAAATGATGTGCGATCCAAGAGAGACGTTGATCGAAGATCCAAGAATATCGGGATATGAGTCACCAATCTTTTTTGATTAGGAAAATGCTCCAAGAGATCAAAAATCCTCAATTTACCATTAGAACATGAAGAACATTCTGAACTGGCCATGAATCTTTAATAAGTCCATAGTGAAGTATCCAACTGAGATGCAAACCCAGACATAGGTAAAACATGATGTCCAAAACAAACCCTGAAGTTCGCATCAACTAATGATCCGAAACCAAGGAACACTACCAGAAACATAGAACTACTGGGAGGAACTAAACTAAGAAAAAATTGAAGGGGAAATCTTTTTGGGTGGTGCAAGATTTCCAACGACCCAAGCATGCTCCTACATCAGACACCCCTAGTGAGTAGAAAATGTTCCATAAGGGTATATGCACCAAGATGGGGGACCAAAAAGGTGCAAAATACCTTTTTGGTCCCCATACACAGATAGGGCACACGCCCTACAGGGCACACACCCTATAGCTTGCACCACCATATGGCTTGGGAAATTTAAACCATAGGGTGTGCGCCCTATAGGGTGTGCGCCCTATTAGGTTTTATATAAAGTTTGGGTAGCCACTTTTGTGGCTCATTTTCTTTGCCCAAACTCGCGGCTTGCTGATTTTCTCTCCATAAAAGCGCGTACGTGATTCATTGTGGGTTTTTCTCCATCAAAATGAAGAAAAAAATGGCTCCATGACATCATCAAGGTCGAACCAGAAGAAGAGTTAAATGATTCTACAACCATGTATGTTATTTGTATTGAAATTTAGGTTTAATTTTTAGTTTTCAATCAAATTTGATTGTCAAAGTTTCTTGTCTTAAATTTTATATTTAATTAGACTTTTAAAATAGATTTTCTTTTAATTGTCCAAAAGGAATGATCTCCCCAAAGAAAATCCTCAACCAAACCCTCCATCTTCTCCTCATGAAAAAATGGATGCTGAAAATAACAAAGAAAATGAACCCCAACCGCCTTCACCAATCGAGAAACCTCCTCTTGGAACAAATGAAAACTTGATAAACCAAATAGAAAGAGGGAAAACAGAAATAGAATATTTAATTAGGAGCTTAAAAGATTCTATTGGTACAAATCCTAGAAGGGAAACACTTTCAAAATCATTATAATTAATCTTGACCCACGTAGGTTTAGTTAGTGGGCAACTAAATTTATGGCACAACAAAAGAGAAGAACAAAAACAATATTATGCAAATAAATTATCATATGAGGACATAAAAAAGAAAGAAATCACAAAAGCCGACATTTGCAAACTCTTTAAAAATCCAGGGGAAATTGAAACTCTTAAACCTACAACAAGGAGGATCTCAATTCATTGGTGCTTGAATGAAGATATAAAAACAAACTTTTAGGACAGATGGTGGATGGTCTTTGATTCCCCTCCCTGTAATAATCATGAGGTTCCTATCTATTTCCTGAGAAAATTTTATTGTGAGTTTTTCCTGAAGGAAGTGCCAAATTATTTTGACTTTCTAGAGTCTCAGGGTAGAGGTGGGGGGTCATCATTTGATAGACCTATGACACGTCATAACCCTAATGCACCTAGGTTACCCAGTGGCAAGCCACATGTGGATCATGTTAGCATTCCTTCCAAAGTGAAGGAACACATGGAGGTGGACACACTAGGCATGATTAGTGCTCTGACATAGACTCTCATTCAGTGCACCACTCCTCTAGTTGAGGGTGACCATGGTCAGTCTGTGAGGGATCATTTTTGTCATTCTTTTGGATCCCTGTGCACGTTTGGTACTGCCGAAAGAGAGGAAGATGATGGTGGACTGATGACTGATGATTTTCTCAATGCAACATTTGGCATTGATACACAGGTAAATATTTGCAAGTTCATTAAATTTATTTGATCATATTTCATTTCTAAATGAATGAATATAATTAAATTAGTATCTATTGTTTATGATGAAAATTCAGGCAAAGAGTGTTGGTTGCAGTGGCAATGATCCCCCAGACCCCTTATACACTACGTCGTCAACTCCACAAGTATGTATCAAATAAAACATTTTTTAAAGTATACATTTGATTATTCTATAATTGTATGGATGTTTGTCTCATAACTTATTGTGTGTCTACAGTAGTTTACTGCTGGACCATCAATGTTGACTATAGTTAGCAAAGGGCCTCGTTCACATTTTGTTCAGGTATGTTTATTTGCATGTTAATTTGATTTACTTGATTATATTTAATTAATAAATGAATGAATAACTAAATTACTAAACAAATTATGATCAAAATCTAGAGTCAAAGTTGTCATGGCAATAATCCCATTCCTTCACCTGGCTTTGTGACGACATCATTTAGTCCACAGGTATATATGTAATAATGCATTATAATTAACAAGTCAGTGGTTTATTCTTATATTAATGGTTGTCTTCTAAATTACTATACATGTGCACTAGTTTGATGTTGGAGCTACGACATTGACACCGCACACTGAAGGATGCGGAGGCACCTTCACATAGGTATCATTTATTAATTAGTGGGGTTCTAAAATATTATAGATATTCTTGATAACTATATAATACTCTTGTTGTTTCATTTTCAGTTAATGACAACAAAGACTCCTCCTTTTATTTGTGATAGGTTGAATCGTGGCATAGCTGCAGCTATAGCTAGTTTGGATGCATTGAACGAGGTATGAAACAGATTACTTAATTATAATTTTTATTTTAATAGTTTGTATTGAAATTTTTAATGATATTCATGTATGTATTTTAAATATTATTTTTATCATTGTTGTAGGGACTCAATACTCCAGATCTTCAGCGTACCCCTTTCGTGGATGTACATAGCGACTATTTGGTAGTGGTAAGCAAATACTCTATTTTATGTCATCTTATAATCAAATTCCTATGTATATTAGTTATTGATGTTTATACTTGTTATTTATCAGCTTGAGCTGCAGAAGAGTCTAGACAGGAGGACTAGTGAGTGTACTCAAAAGAGTACTGCATATCCATCGATGTGATGATCAAAGATAGCCCGGGATTTGTTTTCTTACCCTTCCGGGAAATGACTAGATTAGGGATAATCATTGTACGCCAATATGGCATTAGTCAACATATTTTTGTATATTGTATAAGTGACTTGTTCTATATCCATTTGGCTTTCATGATTCCAATTTAACTTTATTGGACATATTGATCTATGACATTATTGGACATATATTTTTCTTCATGCTCTACGAATATATCATGTGTATTGATGTAGACTACTTTATGTTTATGTGGATGTCTTATGCTTTGTAAATTGCTTATGTCTTATATTTATGTTTGCACTTGTATCTATGTATATTGTTACTGAATGATTCATACTTAATGAGAATATGCATGTTTCATTTCATAAACCTAGACTCGTAAGTTTCATTCCAACACCTTAATAAAATTATAATAGTTCATATAAGATTAAAAAAAAAATTTGAAATCCTACCCAATTTTAGTCCTATTGGAGCATTTTGACCACCTGGACCTATTTAGGGCGCTACAAGAACATTAAGGGATGCACTAGTACATTGTGGTCCTAAATGTTTGAATGATTTTTGAAGCATAAAAAGGTTATTCCTGGCATTTACACGTCAAATTAAAGGTGTTAGCAGAGACGGTTTGATATCAAAACGAGCGGTTTTCAAGATATGCAATGTTTTAGCTTTCAACTGTACAACATTGCAAGTTTTTGCATCAACCAAGATTGGGTCAAAAGAGATAGGTTATTGTAGGCCTCCGTGACACTGTCCTTTAGCACTTGACGTCTTGTTGATACCCATCAGGAGATCCGAGAAACGAACTCCTGAATATCAATAATTTTGTTGCCTAGTGCACCTTGAGGGACACTTGGCTCCATAGCGGTCGAAAATGTTCAAGCCTCTTCACCTTTGTGATAGCATCATTCCTAGACACTCGGCATTCTAGAGCTGTTGGAGGAGATGGTTTGATGCCACGATGAGCGGTTTTCAAGATATGCGAATTGTCAGTATTCAACTGTGCAATATTGCAAGTTTTGGCATCAACCGAGATTGGGTCAGAAAATGAAAATGAAAGTGAATCTCTAAAAACTGAGATAGATTATTTTAGGCCTCCATGACATGGTCTTGTAGCATCTGACAGCTTGTCGATACCCCTCGGGAGCTCTGAGAAACAGACTTCTAAATATCAGAAATTATGTTGCCTGGTGCACCTTGAGGGACACTTGGCTCCATCGCGGTTGGCAATGTTCGAGCCTCTTTCCCTTTATGACAGGGTCATTCCTAGCATTCACCTGGCATTCAAGAGATTTTGGTGGAGATAGTTTGATTCCACGACAAGCGGTTTTCAAGATATGCAATGTTTCAGCTTTCAAAGGTGCAACATTGCAAGTTTTTGCATCAACCGAGATTGGGTCAAAAAATGAAATGAAAGAGAATCTCCAAAATCTGAGATAGGTTATCACAGACCTCCATGACTCAATCCTGTAGCACTTGACATCTTGTTGATACCCCTCAGGACCTCTGATAAATGTACTCCTGAATATCAGTAATTTTGTTTCCTGGTGCACCTTGAGGGACACTTGGCTCAATAGCGGTCGACAACGTTCAAGCCTCTTCACCTCTGTGACAAGGTCATTCCTAGCATTCACCTAATATTCTGGAGCTATTAGTGGAGACGGTTTGATTCCAGAACAAGCAGTTTTCAAGATATGCAATGTTTTAGCTTTCAACTGTGCTACATTGCAAGTTTTTGCATCAACCGAGATTGGGTCGAAAAATGAAAATTAAAGAGAATATCCAAAATTTGAGATAGGTTATTGTAGGCCTCTATGACATGGTCTTTTATCACTTGATAGCTCATCAATACCCCTCAGGATCTCTGAGAAATAAACTCCTGAATATCAGTAATTTTGTTGCCTGGTGTACCTTGAGGGACACTTGGCTCTATAGCTCTCGGCAATGTTCAAGCCTCTTCGCCTCTGTGATAGGTTCATTACTAGGATTCACCTATAATTTTGGAGTTGTTGGAGGAGATGGTTTGATGCCACGATGATTGGTTTTCAAGATATGCAATGTGTCTGCATTCAACTGCGCAACATTACAAGTTTTGGCATCAACCAAGATTGAGTTGACAAATGAAAACAAAAGTGAATCTCTAAAAACTGAGATATTTTATCACAAGCTTCTGTGACATGGTCCTATAGCACCTAACGGCTTGTTGATAGCCCTTGGGAGCTCTGAGAAATGGACTCCTGAATATCAGCAATTTTGTTGCCTAGTGCACCTTGATGGACACTTGGCTCCATAGAGGTCGGCAACGTTCGAGCCTCTTCACCTCTGTGATAGGGTTGCTCCTAGAATTCACCCAAAATTTTGGAGATTTCGGTAGAGATGGTTCGATGCCATGATGAGCATTTTTCAAGATATGTAATATGTCAGCTTTCAACTGCGCAACATTGCAAGTTTTTGCATCAACTGAGATTGGGTCGACAAATGAAAATGGAAGCGAATCTCTAAAATCTGAGATAGGTTATCATAGGCTTCCATGACATAGTCCTGTATCACTTGACAAATTTTTCATACCCCTTGGGATCTTCAAGAAATAGACTCCTGAATATCAGCAATTTTCTTGCCTAGTGCACCTTGAGGGACACTTGGCTCCATAGCAGTCGGCAATGTTCAAGCCTCCTTGCCTCCATGACAAGGTCATTCCTAGAATTCACCCAGCATTACAGAGCTATTGGAAGAGACATTTTGATACCACGAAAAGTGGTTTTCAAGATATGCAATGTTTTAGCTTTCAACTACACAACATTGCAAGTTTTGTCATCAACCAAGATTGGGTCAGAAAATGAAAATGAAAGAGAATCTCCAAAATTTGAGATAGAGTATTGTAGGCCATTGTGACATGGTCCTATAGCACCTGATATCTTTTTGCTACCCATTGGGATCTCTGAGAAATGGACTCCTGAATATTGGAAATTTTGTTGCCTGGTGCGCCTTGAGGGACACTTGGCTCCATAGCGGTTGACAATGTTCAAGCCTCTTCCCCTTCATAACAAGGTTGTTCCTAGCATTCACCTAGCCTTTCAAAGCTTTTGGCTGAGATAGTTTGATGCCACGACAAGCAGTTTTCATGATATTTTCAAGATATGCAATGTTTCAACTTTCAACTGCACAACATTGCAAGTTTTGGCATCAACCGAGATTGGGTTAGAAAATGAAAATAGAATAGAATATTGAAAATCTAAGATAGGTATCGTAGGCCTCTATGACATGGTCCTGTAGCACCTAACAGCTTGTCGATACCCCTCAAGAGCTCTGAGAAACGGACTTCTAAATATCAGAAATTTGGTTGCCTGGTGCACCTTGAGGGACACTTGCCTCCATAGCAGTCGGCAACGTTCGAGCCTCTTCACCTCTATGACAGGGTCATTCCTAGAATTCACCCAGCATTCTGGAGCTATTGGGGGAGATGGTTTGATGCCATGATGAGCAGTTTTCAAGATATGCAATGTGTCAGCATTCAACTGTGCAACATTGCAAGTTTTGGCATCATCCGAGATTGGGTCAGCAAATGAAAATGGAATTGAATCTCCAAAATCTGAGATAGCTTATTGCAGACCTCCATGACACGGTCCTGTAGTACTTGAAGGATTGTTGATACCCCTCTGAAACTCTAAGAAATGGACTCCTAAATATCGACAATTTTGTTGCCTGGTGCACCTTGAGGGACACTTAGCTCCATAGCAGTCGGCAATGTTTGAGCATCTTCACCTCTATAATAGGGACGTTCCTAGCATTCACCCAGCATTTTGGAGTTTTTGGTGGAGATAGTTTGATGCCACGATGAGCGGCTTTCAAGATATGCAATGTGTCATCTTTCAACTATGCAACATTACAAGTTTTTGCATCAACCGAGATTGGGTCAACAAGTTAAAATGGAAGTGAATCTCCAAAAATTGAGATAGGTTATCACAGGCCTCCATGACATGGACTTGTAGCACCTGATGGCTTTTCAATACCCTACGCGATCCTCAAAAAATAAGAGATAAAATTTGTTATTAAATCTTACAAACTTCCCGTTATACATACGGGGTAATGCATGAGTAATTTACAGTCCACCCAATGTGGATTCAAGGGAAATAATTCCTTTACAAATATACATGTTATATGCACATGCATTCAACTAGATTCGACATTACAAAATTTTGGATTAATTTTAGTCCAATGAACCATCCGGATCTTCCCTACCCTTTATTGTCTCAATTATTGCCTCGTGGTCTGACTCGCGAACCTTCCAAACAATTTTATGGTGTGGTTTTCCTCCATATTTGGTCAAATGGACATTTGATGCAACGACAAGGTTGGAATAATGAAGAATCTTCCTGTATGTCTCCCAATCCTTGAACAACCACAACCTAGGGTTCTTCATACAATACTATCTAAGCCATGTACCAGTTACAACCACTACTCCTATAGGGTATTGTAATCCTTCATCGTCTGTAACCGAGTGATCAAATTTATTTTTGGCCTCAACACATTGACACAAATAATAATTTGTCCCTTCGTCATTGTCTTTAGGTGCAATAACAACAAAAACATGGTCTGCAATGATAGAAGGATAACAAGGAGATTAATTTAATGAATACTTACAATAAAGTACTAAATTTGAGACTATTTGTGAGTTGACAATTTACCTGGTTGCACTAGATCAGACAAATGGTCAAATTCAATGGATGATTCCATTTGTGTCAGTTTCAATGTTGCTAGGGGATGATAGGAGTCAAGTGGGCTCAAAATTTGTGTAGACCATTCATCAACCCATTCCTTTGACTCACACACATCCCAATCTTCATCTGTGCATGATGAACAAAAGCATGCCATATGTCATGTGTGGATGATACATGAACTTGCATTAGAGCTTCTAAAAGAGTGTATCTCACTTGATCCTATTAATGTACAAAAATCCTTGTATGGTGCAATTTTAGTTTCATCCATCAACCAAAAAAATCTATGAACCGTAGACTTGCCTTCATTACCTAGACCCATTATAGCATTACACCATTGGATGATACGTCTCACATCTAACAATGTTTCTTGTTCTTTGTACTTTAATTCTTCACATGCTAAGGCCCTTTTTATACATGCACCTGCACCATTGTGCTCTCCCTTTCCATGAACGACCTCTGTAAAATTCCACAAATATTGAATATCAGTGTTTGCATGCATCCTTCTCAACCAATAAAAAATCTGAGACTTCTTGAATTGTGATGCACAATTGTCTGACCTTATGATGTGTCGATGATATGATATGCTCCTATTACTCAAATCACCATAAAACATATGAAAGCAACTGTGTACAAACTTTGTAGAATGTGAACAATCATTGCTGATGTAAAAATGATACTCCCTCAATATCTTCCTGCTCTCCTCTATACTGTTAGGTGAATGCATAAATGCTATATGAAAAAATATAGCAACTTGTTGAGAGCTATAATACTTTTCTTGCACCTCATTTTGTAGTTTTAGAGTGTAGTTCTCTGTGAAGTCAACAACTAAAATAATGATATCAAGTGGGAATGTGTCCTTGTACAACTTGAATTGCATAATGAACCATCGAGCTCTATGTGTATACCTTGCATACTCATACACAATCTTGTCAGGAAAAATACTCACGAATTGATACACTGGAATATTTTCAATTACTAAATCACATCTTTTAGCCTCCTTTCCATCTTTTAGAGCATATGCGACTGTCTTATATTTTCCAAAATCCACTTTTTCATTCCCAATTGCATGTGTACTCTCCATATGTTGACAAATTGGCAAATGTTGCAAACCACCACAATCTATGCATGTATCATTCAAGCATGCAAGCTTGTAAAATTGTTGACCATTCGCTCTTTCACATAAAATTGTTGTAATTAATTCCCTTGAAGATGTAGGTGGGTCATTTATGTTAAAATCCTGCAAAACATTGTTAGAATGCAAATCTACACATATATGCTTATAAACATCAAAATGGTTAGAAAATTCAATATGTACCCTACAACAACAAGTTGTGCATGTGTGATTTATCTTCACATCAAAAGGTTTAGCCATTTTAAAATATCTTTGACTAATTTTCAATTGAGGATACATATGTATAAATTTTGCAAATAATTGTGTCTGAGTTGAATCCAAAAAATGTTTCGGATGTGGAATGCGGATTCGACTACCAATCCTCCTTCTTAAAAAATCTCATTGATTGGGAGATACTCATGTATTATTCTTCCAAAAATTTTCAATGATAGATTTTAAAGCTTCAACAATTGATTTATCCTTCCGCGGTAGTCTACCAGAAAATGCCCATAACTCATTGTTATTTGGATCTTCCACTCTTTGACACCTTCCCACAGCTCTCATTAGCGAATTTTTACTTATTTTCAATTCTTTGCTTGTCTTTCTAATGAGTCAAGATTTCTTCATTTGAGTGCTTACTATTGTTGATGTAAGTACACGTCGTGTGATATTACTATCTTTTGTGCGTGATGTAGAACCCACACTCTCATATGCAGTCATTAGATTCTTTACAATATATTTTTCACTTGACTCATCCATCATTCTTAGCCCAAGAATCTTCATGATGGGCCTAAATTTTAGA
>MU225293.1:3895263-3906397 GCA_018584345.1 Thuja plicata | reverse complement strand
AATAATCTCCAAATATGGATAGCATATCTTTGACAAGTATGCTTGGGAATCTTGTCAGGCATTTGTTGAAAAATGTTAGTATCAATATCAATCAAATATTTTGGCTTTCTGTAAATTATTCTAGGAGCTATTTTCAACTGTTGAGTGGCCTCAACATTACGAACATCAACAACTTTGTGTATCAATTGTGTACCTTCAACCAAAGTTGACGTGCCTTCAAATTAAGATATGAAAGATGGATCCTCACCAACTTGAGATGTTAATGGTGTGCCTTCAACATGAAACGATGTTGTTCCTACACCTTCGGATATAGATAATGGTTTTCCTTCAACATGACACGATGTTTTGCCTACACCTTCGGATGTAGATAATGGTGTGCCTTGAACATGATACAATGGTGTTCCTTCAAGATGATACAAGGGTATGTCTCCAACATTAGATGGTGGTGTCTCTTCAACTTGGGAAATCATAGATGATATGCCCACATCTTCATAATTCAATTGTCTTGTTCCATGCAAGTTTCTCATCTGTTGCCTTTTTGTTTCCAATTCCAATTCTCTCTTACTTTCTATTGATGTTTCATGTTCCTCATCCAAAGGCAAATCTTCTTCTATGGTATGCAATTTTTTTTTATCACGAAGTTGTATCATTCTTTCCCTTTTCTTCTCTTTGTCTCTTTCATGTTCTTCTGGTGTTAGAGTCTTTGCTTGTTTCCTTGGCATGATGATGATTTCTGCATATGAATTCATTACAATTTTCAATTTATTATATTACTCTATTACAAGAAGTAAAACTTTATAATATCAATCTAAATTATATTAACTCAAAATATAATAGAAATATTTTACAATATGTTAAATTATTTCTTCAACAAATCCATATCATAGCAATTATAAACAAAAAGACTCTTTATTCACAATTCACATGTAAAAAATAAAAAATCTTACCTCAATGGATCAATTTTGGTGAAGAATGATTGACTTTCGTTCTTTGATGTTGACTTATGAACAAAAATGTGTTGCAAATTGATAGAATATACTTCTTGTGATTTTCAACACCATGAAAAGCAAATATTTGTTGAGCAGACTGTAAAAAATAGACAACAGTTAAAAGTGGGCCTCTTTCACGAGTTTATTATCTTTATTACTATTTTTGCGTTCTTACATAGGGTTCATGTCTTATAGGGCGTACACCCTATGTTAGACACACAAAATGAGAGAGAGAGAGAGAGAGAGAGAGAGATGTCCATAATTTTTAATATAATCTAGGAAAAATAAATCAATAATCTATGAAGTGAAAACAAGCGCAAAATGAAGAATACATTATCAATTATAATCCTGGGATCATCAATTTAATTAGTCATCCTAACCAAGGTTTCCTTTTGTAGGAATTGAATGAAAGACTAAATAATCACAATGAAACCCATCACAAGAAACCATTTTAGAAGATAAACTTGGAAGGAAGTATGTCTTTCAAAGGTTTTTTTGTAGAAGATGATATGAATTTCTATTTACCACACCATGTGAAAGGATTGGTTGGCTTTGGAGTTCCAAGTCACCCTGTCGATCAATGGCTGAAGCTTAAAAATTTTGTGCAAGGACCCCCCTATTTGTATTTTGAAAATGTGTTTAATACACTAAGGGGTCTATGGGCAAAAATATCCCAATATCTCCATAATATTGAACCAGAATTTGTGGATTCTAAGTACTTTTCAATTTCTAGTAGAAAATGTGGCAACGTGCATAGCCTTCCTATTGATAATCATTTTCAGATTTTGCCTTTGCCACCAATGACAATTGTAGAGGAATTTCCTGAATATCAAAAGTATTGTCAGATTTTACCTTTGCCACACACGTATCTGTTCTTCCAGGATAGAGCGTATACGATCCCTTGGAAATTCTTTCCAGGTAGAAATGATAGGATACCACCTTTCTATTTTGAAGCCTATTTATCCAAAGGGGATAAATTTCCTTTCTCTGTTCTCTGGAATTAGGGGGTGCAAAAGTTGCTTTGCATCGTTTGGGTATTCTACTCAATTATGTTGTATCTACAGAAATTTGCAAACAAAACAGGCTTATTCTCAGAAGCTAGTGTGAAAAATTATATCAAAAGGGTAAACTAATTGAGGTGGGGGATGTGAAGGATCTAACAGCAGAAAGAATTGATGAAATGATTAACTCAATTAGAATATTTGATCTCATAATAGGTGGAAGCCCCTATAATAATCTGTCAAGCAGTAATAGGTGCACTAGGCATGGACTGGATGGAAATCAATCTTCTATTTTCTATGAATTCCCAAGGATTATGAATTATGTAAGGGGTGTACAATGCATTTGATCCTAACTTGACACAATATTTTTAGTATGCACGATATGATTATTACATGTAGATTCTCTGTGAAGCGACCTTTCTTACTACCCTGGGTCTCATGACATGTTTGTCCAATTTTCTCTTTTTAGTTTCTCTAACACAGAGCTGGAGAGCTAAGTAGGATTGCAACATGAAGTCGTGGGAAACAATGGCAAACAACCAAGGAATTCTTGAAGAATATTTGTAGAATTCTCAAAGTGAGAGAGAGAGAGAGAGAGATTCTCTCTCTCTCTCTCTCTCTCTCCTTTTGTCATTTTGTGTTTAATATAGGGCGTATGCCATATAGTTCATACACCCTATAGTGAGTATAGGGCATACGCCCTTTTAATGACATTAATGTTTACCAAGTCTAAGGCTTGGATTTGCCTTGGAGTTCCAACCCAAGGCCTAGAGGATTCAAATAGGTCCGAGATGTGTTTTCTAGCAAACATAGAAAAAATAACATTTTTTCTTGTGTTCTCCCTATCAGGTTTTCACGTGGTTCAATAAAGATAAAATCAGACGACATGATATTGTAGATCTCTCTGATAGCTATCTAACAATGTAATTTATTTTGAATTCTCATTATGTTCAGCTTTTCATTTTTAATTTATTTTCTAAGTATGTCTATTTTTTGTTAAAAACCAACGTGTATTTATTTGGGCTTAGATTTTGGCTCGTTCATGTCAAATTTTGAAAAACATTACATTTTCAAAAACTAGACTCCATTCTACACACTTAAAAAAAAAATTGATTTTCAATTAGTTTTCAGTGATTTCTAGGGGGAGCACATAGAAATTTCAAGTTTTCAGGATGTGTCCACTTCGCAAAATGGAAAAAAATCACACTTTCATCAAAAAATTAGTAGAAAAATCCAGGATAAACTAGGTGGTGTTAGCTAATTTCTCACTGGAGCGATTAAATTTTTTTTTAAAAGTTAATATTTTGGGGGGAGCACACCAGACGCTATGTTATGTTTTTTCACAAAAAGAAGGACCACTTTTTGTGCTCCCCCCTTTTTATGGCCTTAATCTCCACCATTTTTAAAATAAATTAGTAGTTTAGAAACTAGATTAGGAGTAGAACAACTCTTGTTTTCATCACATTTTAAAATTTTGAGTGTAACTATCCTCAATTTCTTGTTGAAATTCAGAGTTTGCTGATTTTAGAAAAAAAAAAGTGGCATCTTATACCCCCCTTTTGGTCCCCCATCTTTGTGCACTTACCCATAAGAAAAACTTATGAACATTTGACAGGATGTGGGACATAAATCCCATTCTCATTCTTGGTCCAAATACCATCTTTATTTGCAACCTTTTGTCTCTACACTTCTACTCCATCTTCTATCAGATCTGTCCTCTTACTCTAGTTTGCACTTTCTCTTTCATATCTCTCATTTGTACAATATTTCTTGTAAATAACTCCTTTCTTGAACCACACATATGAATTACTTCTTCTACAATCCTTCATCTAATCAGAAACCAAGTTCTTTTTCTACTTCACTCTACAGTTTGATACCAACATGTTCTCTGGTCTCTCTTCAAGATCCTTCTTCTGATCCTTACCAACCTTGTATTCTGCTTCTCTAAACAATAACTCTTTACCATGCTCAAATTCCTTGCACTTCTCCTCTCTGCCTCCTTCAAGGGAACCAAAGTAAACTTTTGCCCATCCTTTCCTATTGTGACCAAGTTTATTTTACAATCATGAATATCCCCCCTATCAAATTTCCAAGGCCTACCCACTAGATCATGACAAATACTCATGGATACCACATCAGGTAATACATCATCTATGCATGGTCCAATGCTAAAGTTGACCAAACACTTCTCTTACACCTCTACTCTATGGTCATCTAAAAACAAACTTATCCTGTAAGGACAAAGATGTTTAAGCCTCTCCAAGCCAAGATTTTGCACTATTTCCTCTGATACCAAATTCTTAGTACTTCCACCATCCATGACACCTTTAGAACATTTACCTCCTGATTTGCAAACAATCCTAAAAAAATTCCTCATTTGTATAGGTTCATCTTATTTCCTATTCAACATGACTCTCCTAAGCATAAGAGACTCTACTATCTCAGGTTCTTCCATACCTTCCACAAGTTCATCAATAGTCTTCTCCTCATGTGCCACAAGATTATGTCTATTCAAGTTATTACTAGATCCTTCAGAACATTGAAAAACTCTATGTCTTATGCCACCATATTTTAAACAAGTACCTTTGAATTCCTTGCTACCATTCTGTCTCCTAAGTTTCTTCTAATTAGGTTCTTCCTCATTGGTTTGATTCTCTTTTCTATTGCCTCTTTCTTTCTTCTCCTTTCCTCTAGGATTACTCTATCTTCTCTTCAACTTATCTTCTGCATTGATAATCATCCTCCACTATAGAAATACTCAACATACTCAGCTCATCCTAAATTTTAAATATCATACCATTAACATACCTAGCCACCTTATCGTTAGATACCTCTTGGTGTCCAAATCTAATAGTCATATTTAGAACTCTTTGGTGTATTCCTTCACACTCATATCTTTCTACTTCAAGTTCAGAAATTTCTTGAACAATTCTAATTCATAATCCTTAGGAATGAATTTAGCCTTTAATCTAGCAATCATCCTTCCATCTAATGATTTTTGTTTCACCATTTTCCTCTCTATCTTTCTGCAATTCTTTCCACCATAAGGCAACATGAACCTTCAACTTAGTCTATGCTAACCTAGCCCTCTATGGATTTCTGATATCTTCAAGCTCAAAGTAATCTTCTACCTCTCTAATCCAATCTATCAAATCCTCAGGATGCATTGAACCAGTGAAAATAGAAACATCCATCCTATGAATTTTACTTACTTGTGCTATAGCCCTCAAAAATCGGTGTTCATCTGCAGGGATCTGAACATCTACAGTCTCAAGATCTTCAACAGCTTCCTCATATTCATCTTCAGTCTTAGGATTCCCTCATGATCCAATCACTATATTTATGATCTCATTTATGGTTTAATTTCTAAATTCTTCCATCATTTGTTCTATCCTTCTAGGTGGAATATTTCTGATCCTTAGGTGCAACTGCATCATCTTTGTCGATCTAATTATAAGGTGCTAATTGCCTCACACCTGGTGATCTATCAGACACACGTGCAACTGCCTCCAAATCAGAAATCTCTTCACCCTTGATATGTCTTCAATGGTACAAGAAAAATTCTTAACTAGAAACAATGTCCTCAAGGATCCCCTTGTGCAAATCCTCTGCAATTATGAGTCAAATCTATACTCTTCTACCAGACAACAAACACAAATAGGGCTTCACAAGCTCAAGAACTCATTCTACTAACACATGAACATAAAAATTTCTCTAATGCCACTTGGTGCATTCATGGCTAGAATTTCCCCAATGGATATGGTCCAACCATGCAAGAAGAGTCAACACAATGGAAATAAACAATTTAGAAATAAGAATAGATAATCAATATGTCATAACATATCTTCGCATTATCATAGAATCAGATATTTACATTATGCATGCCTACAACATGCAGCTTACATAATTTTGACAAACATGTGTGATTACAACAACAATCTATACCTAACCCTAATGCCAACCACCCAAGGTTATCTCACAAGAACTCATATCTTCCATGACCACTACTGCCTAAACAAAGATCAAGATCCTCAATATATATAGAGCCTTCACAACTCATAAGTCATCCAGAGCAATTACATTTTTGAAGAGAAAAGAAAATGTAATACAACAATATAGGTCAGGGCCCAAACCATAAAGATCTCAATGCAAGATGTATAAATGATGTGTGATCCAAGAGAGACATTGGCAAAAGATCTAAGAACATCGGGATGTGATTCACCAAGCTTCATCAATCAGGTAAATTCTCCAAGAGATTAGGAAATGTCAATTGACCGTTACAACATGAAGAGCATTTTGAACTAGCCATGAATCTGTAAAAACTCCACAACAAAGTATCCAAATGAGGTACGAACCCAGACATAGGTAAAACATGATGTCTAGAATAAACCATGAAGTTCGCAGTAGCTAACAATCCAAAACCAAGGAACACTACCAGAGACACAGAACTACTAACAAGAACTAAACTAAGAAAAAATTAAAAGGGAAATATTTTTGGTTGATAAGATTGCCAACAACCCAAGGATGCTCCTGCATCAAAGGGTTACCAAGACCACTAGTGACCTCCTGATTTTAGCTTAGATTTTTAACACATGTACCTCTCTTCCTCCTCTTTCAAAATATATAATCCATGTCTGCATATAAATTTTGAGAATTTCTATGAATGTTAAATATTCTCAATTTCACCTCTTTGGCCTTAGATCTAACATTGAAATCATATTTTTTCATAGCTCATTTTCAACTAATCAAGGACTACTAGATAAAACTTGCACCCAATATTTTTTTATCAAATTTGATTTTGAACCAAGTGGGTCCACTCCGATTAATGTAATCAAGAAGAGGGAAATAGGTCTAGTTCCTAGTTTGCATGCATAAGCTAGTGAACACCCACATCTTCCTTCTTCATCATTATACTCCCAAATCATATGAACATGAATAACGTGGAAGAATCCATAGAATGAATAGAGAAAACCTATAAACCATATTATTTCCTTCTGACAACATCTCAATCAATAAATATTGTGTGGAGTATGATCTGCTACAATTACCCCAAATGAAAATCCCTGACAACACCCAAAACCTCGTCCAATATCTTAGGAAAAACAAAAATATATATCATGTAATGCCAACATGGATGTGACCCTCTCATAACCAAGAAGATTAAGCTTGTAGTAACCATTCTCGGTGAAGCAAATGAGCCCAGTAAACCATCTCCTAATATCCTCACAATAATATCATAATAATTATATATGCACAAGGAGATAACCAATGTCAAAATCTCTCAAATGAATCCTCTAGAACTAACGATCTTCATATCTCAAGATCCATATATATGAAAGATAAAGCATAAAACATAATGCACTTGAAAGGAACAATGAGAAATAATTATCAAGTAGTAAACTATTGAGTAGAACAAGAGAATAAATTAAAATGTTCATCAAGATATCCAAGTCATCATGACTCACTCTAAAAATTTAATCTCCTCTCAAGTCTATACCAGGTGAAAGATCCGCAGGCTTCCTGTTGAAACCATCAACCATCTCAATGCATATCTCTAATTACAAGAAAAAACTAACCTCACCTAAGTTTATATGTATCCGTGAGAACTCCTAACCAATAAATTCATTCCAAACTCCAAATGCAACATACCATCATCATGAAACAAACAAACAAATAGTCATTTACTCAATACAAAGAGAACCAAGCAAGACCAATGTCAAAGCTCCAACCATGGAATCATGAACAAATACATGACATCATGATATAACTATCTCTCTAAAGCTATCACATGCTTCAAGTAAACATATCAAGTAGCTATACCATGCCAAAACTCTAAATGTTCATCAAGAGTAAATCATGGCATAAAACCAACCATCCTACCAAACAAGGACAACATGTCAAATGAAACCATAAAAAACACATCAACCAAAGACTCCATGAGTCCTCCAAGATGTCAACATATCCAATCACTTGAAGATAACCATCTCCTACTATTGAACTAGCAAATGTGAAAGGCCCTTTTGCAATAATAGGATCTAAAGACTCATCCAAAATTAGCAATAAGTTAAAGAAGATAATCCACCAGGGATAACTTTAAGAAACCCCCTCCTGGAAAAAGGTGTAAAATCCTGGCGAATCCTACATTATTATTTTTTTGGGGGGGGAATGATATTGTTGGCAAAAGTTTTTAATTTGAAAGGAAAAAAATATTAGTTGTACTGGCAATTTTTTTCAATTATATGAAAATTCTATAAAATCTTGGCAAATCTTTCATTATTGAAGAAAATTTTGGTGACAAACACACATACCTAGAAACCATCATTATTTGATGGGTGTTTGGAGGCAGCACCCCTAAGACGAGGTCTAGGGGCAGCTCTCCTAGTGCGCTCCTTGTCGTGGTATAGGGCAGGGTCGAGGGACAGTGCACCCGTGGGGGTTTTTGAGGGAAGTGCCCCCGAAAGATCAAATGACTTTTATTATTTAATTAAGGGATCGTGAGTTAATTTTCTATCTGCTGATAGGAACTAACCCTACTTTTTGTAACTGTTGGATGATCCCAGATCAATGGCAAGAAATCTATTTTGGGCCAAGGTTTTAAAGGATACAAAGATTCCCCCAAAAGTCTCTAAAATAGAGACACATGTCAAATCTATATACGTAACCCATACCATAACTTTAAATGTTGACCATATATTGACGAATATGTTGGAAAGTGACAATGCAAGTAATTGTTATTTTGTCATTGCTGTCAAACCCTAACTGGTGAGACTATTGTTATCTGTTTGAGTACCATATCTATTGCTGATGAAGAATATTTAACAAGAAGACCAAGTGAATGGTTGAGTTAAGGCAACTAAAAGGGTATTTGTTCAGTTGGCACTCTGGAAAAGTAATTTGTTATTTATCTTTCAAAGACAGTTTTTTTGCCTATTCTGTGCCGAGCAAGTTTGGCTTGTGCCGAGCAAAGTTGCTTATGACGAGCAAAGTTGCTTCTGTCGAGAAAAGTTTCTTATGACGAGCAAAGTTGCTTGTGACGAGCAAAAGTTGTTCAATGCCGAGCACCATTGAAATTGCCGAGTGGAAACAGTGATGTTGGCCGACTTACAGTAATTGGATTAATGATGAGATTTGAGATATCTGGCCAACTTAGTTAATTTTATTGGGATATGTAATGTTAATTAAAGATTGATCCACATCATTTAATGTATGGGTAATCATAATTAATGCATGGTTTCAAGAGTTAATTAGAGACTACTTTGGAGAAGTAAATGTAATGCAAAGATGGAATGATCCATTGGATCTTACCTAACCTAAGATCTATGATCTTGTTTAAGCGAAAAAAGATTTATGTGACCTAGATAGAGAGGTATATGATAACCTCAAGGAAGAGTGTATGTGTATGCAAGAGGTTTGCATAATTGATTTACTGTTTGGCATAATCTAGCAGAGAAGGCAAAAGGAAGAAGCAGAAAGTTGCATGTGTGATTGCTTGACGGATTTCCAAGCAAATCAGACGGTTGAAATGACAATGCAGGCTATTTACTAAGTT
The DNA here is from genome assembly GCA_018584345.1 of Thuja plicata. Taxonomy (NCBI): domain Eukaryota; kingdom Viridiplantae; phylum Streptophyta; class Pinopsida; order Cupressales; family Cupressaceae; genus Thuja; species Thuja plicata. Next base: position 3,896,858 of record MU225293.1, on the reverse strand, counting down.
AACATCAGAGTTGTAATTGGATCTAAATTGCAAAGTAAGCTGTATGTATCAGATCACAACTGTTGATTACTTTCTTACCATTGTATCAGTTAAATCCTTTAACAAGGTTGACTTAATAGTCATTTGTATAAATCCTCTAACAAGCTGACATTTAGGTGGAATGATCTAAGTCCTCTAACAAGGCCACTCCTGACAGGGTGATTAAATCCTTTAACTAGGTCACACCTAGCAGTGTGTTATTGTAACCTTTAACAGGGTTGGCTCCTCACAGGGTATCACTTTAGAAGAGTGAAAACTTGGTAGCATGTTACTGGTGGTTTTTCCCATATTGGGTTTCCATATTAAATATTTGTGTCAACTTGTGTGAATGCTTATGGTTTTCTTTACTGTTATGTTTCTACAAGCTAATTTCAATTGACAGTAATATGCATGAATAAGTTGCTGAATTTTGCTACTGCTGTCGAGTAAATCTGAAATTAAGAAAGTTTAATTTGCTACATCTAGACCTGAGGATAACTGATTCACCCATCCCCTCTCAGTTATTCTAAATTAATTCTAACAATTGGTATCAGAGCTTTGGTCTCCTAAAAATAGTTTGAAGGTACTTGGAGTGAAAAGATCAAGATGTATAAAAAGGAGGTTCCTAAGCTGAACAAAGATAACTTCCCTACATAGCAGAGTTTGATGAAACTACATTTGGATGGTATTGGAGATGATGCTAAGCAACTTATTAAACATGCCTATATAACACCTACTACTCCTCTCACAGTTGCACAACTAAAAGAAAATCAAGAGCACAATCAAGCAATGTTGGAGATCGCCTCCTCATTGAGCTATTCAGAGTTTGATGATATAAATGTATGCACCCTAAAATGGTCGCCTAGACTTTGGGCCCCCATTTCTCAATTTATCAAATCCCTAAATCAATATTTTCAAACATCAACAATATCAATTATATCAATTTCCTTGATCAAATCATAATCAATTCAATATTTTTGAAGATTTGAGCCTTATTTAATTTAAAAAAGAAAAAAAATAAAAATAAAAATATTATTTAATTAAGAGAACATGCTCTCTTTTAATTAAATAATAAAATCACTTTATCCTAAGCCTTAATTTAATTAAAAGGAATTTCCTCCTCTTTATTTAAATAAAAAATTCTCACTTTTCTTCTTATCCTATGTTGCAAAAATAAAGCATTATTCTTATTTTATAAAAAGGAAAAAAGCACATTTTGTCTTATGTGGGACACAAAAGTCAACTCCTATTTTCCTATTGGAGGATATTTGTGCACAAGGATCAAGCTTTCATTTTTCTCCACCCTTGATTAGGACTTTTGCCTCTTAATCTCAATGGTCCATTTCATCTCATTTCTTATAAAAGGAGAGCTCTCTCCTTCATTTTCATATCTTAGATTTTGATGCTAATGTTATGCTGTAGGTTTTCTAGATCACTTTGGAGCTTTTTAAAGATTTGGAGCATTCTTGGCTTTTGCATCTACATGTTATCATAGTTTCATTTCTTGCATTATCATGGCATTCTTAGCTTAGATTTCCTTTATGCTTTATATTAATTCATCTAGCTTAACTAGGAGG
>MU225293.1:3845483-3860029 GCA_018584345.1 Thuja plicata | reverse complement strand
GGTCAATTATAGGGGTTTTTTTTCACTTGCCAGTTGAAGTGGCAGATTTTTTTGGACCACTATATTCACTTGGAATTGCAAGTAAAGAGAGTTCATGGAAAAGATGCCAATGGATAGTTGGTAGAGTCAGAGGGGTGAGGGAAAGGGCCATAGGTGAAAAGGGATATCAAGCATGACAAAGATGGAAAGTGAGGAACGTTGCAAACTATGTTGGCAATGGAATTCAGTGCAGAGCAAAGCAATAAACATTATTCGTGAATACAACATTATTATTCAGAAATTCGTGAATACAAGCAACTTTTTTTTTTAAATTATATCTTGACATCGTCGCAATTGCGGCGTCACCACCCCAGAATTACGACGGGGTTGCTGTACTAGCGACACCCGAAAACTGTCGCAGTTTCTTGGGTTTTCGTCGCAATTGAGACGTTAATCCAAGAATTATGACGGGCGCGCTGTACTGGCGACGCCTAAAAACCGTCGCAGTTGCTTGGTATTCCGTCGCAATTGCGACGGGTACCCATATAATTACGACAGATTTCCTGTATTGGCGACGCCCCAAATGCAGGGTTGATAGGGCTAAATAGCGACGGATTGGAGTCGCAATTGCGACGGATATGTAAAGACATCGTATTTTGCGACTAAAAAACAGCGACGTCTATGCCTGTCGCAATTGCGACACATTGCTGTCGCAATTGAGACACATAGTCATCGCAAATCGACCACAAATATATTAGTGTGTAATGTTAATTAAAGATTGATCCACATCATTTAATGTATGGGTAACCATAATTAATGCATGGTTTCAAGATTTAATTAGAGACTACTTTGGAGGAGTAAATGTAATGCAAAGATGGAATGATCCGTTGGATCTTACCTAACCTAAGATCTACAATCTTGTTTAAGCAGAAAAATATTTATGTGACCTAGACAGAGAGGTATATGATAACCTCAAGGGGTTATTCACTATGTGTGGAAGAGTGTATGTGTATGCAAGAGGTTTGCATAGTTGATTTACTGTTTGGCATAATCTAGCAGAGAAGGCAAAAGGCAGAAGCAGAAAGTTACATGTGTGATTGTTTGACGGATTTCCAAGCAGATCATAAGGTTGAAATGAAAATGCAGGCTATTCAGTAAGTTAACATCAGAGTTTTAATTGGATCTGAATTGCAAAGTAAGTTGTATATATCAGATCACAACTGCTAATTACTTTCTTACCATTGTATCAGTTAAATCCTTTAACAAGGTTGACTTAACAGTCATTTGTATAAATCCTCTAACAAGGTGACATTCAAGTGGAATGATCTAAGTCCTCTAACAAGGCCACTCCTCACAGGGTGATTAAATCCTTTAACCAGGTCACACCTAGCAATGTGTTATTGTAACCTTTAACAGGGTTGGCTCCTCACAGGGCATCACTTCAGAAGAGTGAAAACTTGGTAGCATGTTACTGGTGGTTTTTTCCTTATTGGGTTTCCACGTTAAATATTTGTGTCAACTTGTGTGAATGCTTATGGTTTGCTTTACTGTTATGTTTCTACAATCTAATTTCAATGGACAGTAATCTGCATGAATAAGTTGTTGAATTTTGCTACTGCTGCCGAGTAGATCTGAAATTCAGAAAGTTTAATTTGCTACATCTAGACCTGAGGATAACTGATTCACCCCTCCCCTCTCAGTTATTCTAAATTCATTCTAACAGAATATGGTTGTCAATTACGACAAGCTTTGGAAATTGTAGGCAAAAAATTTCAATTTACAGTGTCCAACAATTAGATTCGATTCGTGATATTGTGAAATAAAAGGAGAAAATTACATAAACCAGTGAGCAATGGGCCTGGGCATTCGACCCAATATTTATAAATTTTAGGTGACACAACCAACCTGATATACATATTATATTCACCAAATCCCAGGTCGCTGACATGTGACATTCGCCAAATGGTGAATATTTGCTACTAAAACTATCCCTATAATCCACAACACTACCCAAAAACTCCCACATAACCATGATACCAAGTCATACATGACATTATAATAACCATCTCCTAGATAAAGATCATCCAAATCTATACACACAACTGAAAATTCAATACCATCAAGTGTAACCATGATCTCTAAGCTGAAAGATACATACAACCACCAACAAACCACCAATCAGGAATCAATCCTACACTGCCAACTCATTACTATCAAAATATCACATTGAAAAGTGCAAGAAATAACATACAACCAATCTATTATGACATTGTGATTAACCACATGCTAAAAGTCCCAACAAAAAATTGTCTAGGTACTTTAATCATCCATCCTCTCATCTCTAAACAAACATAATAATGTAAAAATAACCGTAGACAAGGTCGACTGACAAAGTACATAACTACTGAATCAAATCTGTTGCAAATAAATAATCCACATTTGAGTAATCTCACTGCAATCAATAGGTCATGTATCATAAAAATTGCATAACTCGTAGATCCAATCATTAAAAAATGCAAACTCGTCATCATATTAGTAGCCTAGAAATTGTGATATCATAGAGAGTAATCTTGTAGACCAAATAACTCAAAAACCAAATGAACATCCAATCTAATTTTCTAAACATGTCCACAGTCATTTACCATTGTCAAGGAACCAAATAAGGATCAAGGAGATAAGAGAAACCTTGTAACATCAAACTAAATCATAACTAATCGATCATAAACATGACCATGTCGTGTCAATGAAAAAGGTATACCTATATAATTATGACACCATAATCATCACTAATGTTGTACTTGTACTCAAATATCATCCACACAATATTGCAAGTCTCAAACTATTTCTAATCATGTCCTCAAACCGAAGACAACCTATGTAACTATCGAACATCAAAATCCAACTCTGAAAAACACTTGTAAATTTTTACCATGAAGCACCAAATTTGTTAATTAGTTATAGCATCATAAATATCTCATAAAACATGCACTTCCTGAAGGTTTTTCCTATTGATTTATCTGAATACTCAAACAATCACACTCTAAATCATAGGCACGTACAAGTGATAAAATAAGTACATAACTCTTCACACTCATAAAACTAATAAAATAACAATTCCACTCTGTATTCAACAAAATATGCTCTCCTATACCTATTTGGAACCAAAAGTATGATTCTATATGAAAAAAAGATATGACCAAAATCAATAAAAGAAAAACATCTTACTTCCAGGACCAAAAAATGTGAAAATAAAAAACTAAGAAAGAAAACTTGTACAATAGTGTAGTGCTCGGAATCATCTTTCCAATGAGTATAAGATGTTGAAAAGTGGAATTCCCAGGTGAAAGTTGTTCTCCGCTGAAGAAAAACATCCAATAAGGCTATATGGGCAATTGTACATTGGGAAAAAGATGGATGTGAAAGATAAGACAGTTGGATAAGATCCACATTTTCTTAATTGTACAATCAGAAGGAAAATGACCCAATAGGATCAAGTAGGACTTAATCACTAGGTGAGTGCAATAAACCTTCATGATTATTTATTAAGATAAGATGAGTTTAACATAATAGGATTGACTAAAAGCAAAATAGAGGATTAAATAAGCTAGATGATAGCTTTCAGCAAAAACAGACAAACAAAGATCAGATAGACACCCATAAAAAATAGAAATGGAAACTATGCTATAGTATAAACATTTGGTTAAAATTTGAGGTTGTTTTTTAAGGTATATGTCACTTAGTCACCCTATACTTTAGTATAGGTCGACTCGTTACCCTGTACCCTATAATTTTACCTTAAAAATTCAAAGATCATATGTCGGGTCCTTTGCATTCCAGATCTGGGACAACAACTTCGTCACCTCTTCCTGCACATAGAAAAATGGGTAATTGTTGGGTTGAAAGGGGTTTAGCTTGGTCAAACCCCTATTTAGGAATCAACCTTGAAATTAAAATGAAATTACAGAAAGGAAAGTATGTAACTATACAGATAAATGTTAGATCTAACTTGTAAATGTATATACCTTCATTAATAAATATTAAGATCACATATATTCATGAAGATGTTTGTATGTAGCTTGATAGAGTGGTTGAACCTATTGGTTCTTTCAAATTTTGAAGAAATTTGAAGAATGCATGATGTGAATTTGACTAAGGCAAATAATAATGCACCCCTGCAAAACTTTTCTGAGTTTCTCTCTTTAAGAGAAAATAATTTGTTTTTCAGTGATTATCACGAGAGATGGGTTTAGGAACATATTCACTTGCTATCGTTAAGCACATTTTCCAGTTTATAGCCCTTCACAGTCAGATTGGACTTGTTTTTTAAGCACTTGATTTGAGGGTCTGACTAAGATCTGCATTTTTGCACATTGTCAGAATTGCCGAGAAGACCTACATTGTGGATTCATCTTTCAGATCCAATTGATCATCATGAAAAAAGGACTATTCCTTAGTATTACCAACATATTAGTGAATTCCTTTGTCCATTTTGAGGGCCTAGGGACCTTGTTTGGTAAGTTTGATAAGGCTAATCCATATGCAATTTATCATGGTTTTTTGTATGCCTAGTATTTCATATGTCGAGAAATCATTTTTAGAGAACTATATTTCACAATCAGGTGATTGTCAAGAGAAGCTAATGAAGCTAATTATTCTTTTGTATTGTTAGTCTATCAAAGTACTCGTGTAAATTTTGGAGTCCCAAGAGTTTATTTGATATTTTTTACGAGTCCATATCATTTACAGTTTATTATGTTTTGCAGTTTGCACAGAGAAATTTTTATCAGAGGGCTCACTTTGAGTTTTACAATTTTGCAGCCATGTGATGGTTAAGAGATAAAAATTGTTGCCTTGGATTGTCCATATGTAAACATAACCTCATATTCAATCACAAGGTCTCATGGTAAGATTTGATATTTTTATCAAGCCAAAACAAAATGTAATTTATAATGTTTTGCATCTGCATGTTTCTAACAGTTTCAAAATGGTCAAGGTTGACCATTAATATCTTGCAAACTTGAAGTGTTTGGCAAGTCTTTCTAATAAGATTGTTCCTTGTATCGAAACGAACTATTTCCTTCAGTGACATCCTCTCAGAGCGTCATTTGATATTTTTTCAAGATGCGGGTTGATAGGGTTCCACAAGGGTTCTTGACATCTAGATATAGAAACAATTAGATAGCAACTTGGGCGATTAATATTTCATGCCTGGGGTAACATTATGCAAATATGTCTTGTAGCTTGATTCTCAACATACTATTTTACATGCCTATTCAGTGTCATATTCTCATGTCATCATTCGATTGATTTTTGAAAGTAGTTCTAAAGCCTTAAGGCTTGTTTTGGGCATCGAATAGAAGGGTCGAAAATTATTTCTAAGCCCAATTGAATCAGAATGAAACTTTTTTTACCCAAGCCCACAAGGGGACCCGACATCCACTATGACATTACAATATCATGATGAGCTTGAATTGAAGAAATATTATTATTTAAAACATTTCATGATTCAAATACTAGTTTGCATAGTAGTTCTTGGCATAGGTAAGGGGTTTTATATTTACCCTCCTGAGATAAAAACACAAAATAAGGATATTTAAATCATTTAAATAAATGGTTTAATATGCATAACAGGAGGAACATGTATAATTTAGCAAGAGGGAGAGATGATTTAAATGTGTTACAAAGGCAAAGTGAAGAAGGAATTTTAAAATTGTGTGGGACCCTTCACACTTCATAAGTTAGCACAAATGCAAAAAAAACAAAAGTTATTTGAAATGAGGATGTACCTTCAATCGTGGGGGCCACTCGTAGGTCTGTCGGGATAGAGAAATTTATCCGGCAAGAGCAATTTTTCTGAGGGGCTCGCTGGGAGAGTTCAAAAGATTGTACCAGCGCACAAGTTGCAATAATTTAGAAACCAAATGTACCATGTCAACAAATGCCAATGCAAAAAAATTCAGCTTGTGTTAGCTGCCTTCAGATGCACCAACATATATTATTAAGATGCCCTGCAACCTATAGTGACTGTGAGACATGTTTTCTCAATGCTTGTGGATCATTTCCACATCTTTGCAATAGAAAAATATAAAGACATTTGAAATAACCCTTTTACACCTCGTAGCATTGTGTTTTCTAATAATATACTATGTTCGAGCGCGTGCATTTTGGCCCCTCTATAGCCATGGCTATGAGAACACAGTGTTTTACAAAGTGAAATGCATGTTTGGAAAGTATTTTTTCACTCAGGGTTTGTTTTTACTTAGCTATTTTATTCTACTGGTACCCTGGTAAGGGTGTTTTACAAAGTGTGTTGTAGATGTGAAAATATTGATAAAGACATGGAAGTTTGCTAATTATGGGGGAAGTGATTTTGTCATGAGGCATAAATTGCAAATGATTGAATAGTTATATCAAGTAGCATGTTATTTTACGAGAAAGGCCAAAACAAAGGGAAATAATGAGATTATTATTTTTATTATCTAAGGATATAAAAGAGAATAAAATATTTTTAATTGTTGGGGCATTAAGATGCAATGATTTTATTTTCAGTTGAAAAAAGCATGTCTAAATAGAAAGAGGATACAGTTCCAGATGCATATGAAGTTTTGGTTTCAGTATGTTGTGATCAGATTTGTGATAATGATAAGAAAACTAGTTTGCACTATATGAATTAAAGTGTGTGATAATGTCTCTTGAATGTATTCAATCCTCTTTTTAGTTAGAACATCCAGGATTTGAATGGCTCTTGTTGCACATTTGTTGTGACAAATGTTCAATTGTAGGTTCATGTTCAAGGGGCATGTTAAGATTTTCTTTCAACTGGATATTGGAGATTATTGAAATGCTTTTAAGATGAATAAGTATGTTACCAGCATGTTCATATGAGATCTCATTGTTGTAATGTAACAGTAGTTTAAAGATCTCTAGTTCTGTGTTTTTGTTATTGTCACAAATGGTCATTTCATGTTGACTGTGTGAATAGATAAGGGATTGGTCAGTTGGGGTTTCTTGTGTAAACCCTAGAAGGATCAAAATGCTTGAATTTGAAAATGAAATTTAATTTCTTAGTGTTAGAAGTAGTTTTAAATTACTTTTACTCTCAACTATGCAAGAATGATATATAACCATAATAGAGCCAATTATAAATGAAGTTATATATTCTGGTCACACATGTTGAGCTTCAGCTATTGTAGGCAATTTTGTTGTCATTTGTTTTAGATCTGTAAATATTGCAAAGTTTTACTCACCTAGGTCTTGCAGAGCCCAAAGTGTAGAAGATTTTCTTATATTTGTGAGTAATTCTTGCTAGTTAGCCATTGTTCTAAGATATCTATTGATAGGGGAAGATAAATCCTTGAGGTTATCTTAGACATTAGTTGGAGGAACCAACATAACCTTGTAAAATAGAAAGAAATCAAGGGTGCCTTTCACAAATGCACGGGTCTATTAATGCCACTCCAAGATCTTCAATGTTTTTATGCTTGGTAAGTCTTTCCTTGAAGAATGGATGAATGAGATGCATTTAGATATACAAAAGGATCTTCTTGCTTGATTGAGAACTCATCTTTTTGGTTATCATGGGAGAGAAGCTTGCTACAATGGAGAAGATTGCCTTCAAATTACCTTAGGATGCTTGAAGAATGCTTGAAACTTGATATTGAACACTTGAATGCAGAGAGCGCTTAAGCTTGTTTGTGGATAGATCATGGATACCAAAATGAGGAGAGATAGGTTGCTTATATACAGGTCTCAAAACATTTCGGGGGTAAAACTTAACCCAAGCTGACTGCAAATCTCAAATCTTGCTAAAACATCATAACGAACCACCTATTCAAATTTAGGCCCAAATATCGAGGTATAAGTCACCTAGGCATGCTATACTTAGGAAAATGGGACCAAATTTTAAGGGGGGTCGGAAATGAAGAGAAGATATCGAAAGAGAAAGAGTCACATTGTTGATGCTCATTTGGACAACACATCTTCATAGTAACGTTATAATGTCATTTTGATTCTAGGGTATCCTCATGGTAGAAGAGCATCTTCATTCTAAATTTGCATTTACATTTGTTCTTAGATAGCTTAATCTTAGCTTCATTTCTTAGTGTTTTGTTGCATCTTGTTAGATTAATCTCATGATAGTTCATGCTTTATCCTAGTTGCATTTTGCATATCATTTCAATGTCTTGAAGAGCAAAGTATGCAAGTTCATGCATCATGCGCACCTTTGAATCTTCCATTTCGGAGTTGTCACATATATTAAGAATCAAACTCGCTTCATCTAGGAAGCAATAAGCCGATTTTGGGGGGTTTTGCACAATATTTGAGTTAAATTTGATTATTATTGACCCCTAAGTTAATAGTTTATTGATTGTAGATTGTGTGCAGGTTAATACCACATTTACACTACACACATATAATAATAAAGAGTAATTCATTTTAATGATGTCATTTTCATCTTTGTAAATTATTGGGTATAATTAATATGTTGGTGAAAATATTCCGTTCTTGTATTTATTGAATATAGGACCCACCTTGAATTTATTTATATTTTTTTTCAAAGAATGACAAAAGTTATTCCTATAAATAAAAGAGTTGTGTAGACCATCAATGTGATGATGATGTCTAAATAGTAGTTGTGAATAACTTTTTGTACATGTTATCTTTGTCATCTTTTTTTAAAAAAATTGTGTGTTACTCCTTATTTTGTCGTGATCAACTTTGATCATTGTTTATTTTATTGTATTTTGACATTGTTCAAATTCCAAACAAAAAAGGGGACCCACAATTTCAAGCAAGGACTTTATTCTAGCTATAGTGATTTGAGATGCTTTCAATTTAGGGGACAAGAATAGTTAAGAGTACACTTGTATACTTAAACCATTTACCAAGGTTCGAACCCTTAAAAGCATATTCGAGATAATTTTGACAAATGGATGAATTTGAGAATGGTCCCCCTCCACTTGACTAATTAGTGAAAAGATGACTTAAAGTTTCAATAGATACTACCTCACATTATTGTAATATGCTATATGCAGATAGAAATGCCACCAACCATATAATTTCATCGTTTATATTAAAAAGGACCATTATTTCTAATAGAATACTAATACTAGTTTTGACTTCAAATTTTTCATTGCTTACCATTATTAGGAATAAATAAATGAAAAGTACATAATGACATTATGTGATGGTAAGATTGTGGTGTTGTGATCCTTGACACAAGATTAAAACCTTTATTAGAGTGTTATTCAAGTGTTCATTTTGAGAACGGGTTCCTCCATATGTAACCTCACCAATTCATACTTCCCATAAAAAACGTTAACCTCAATACCACATAGATATATCAACAAAACATATATTAAAATAATTAAAACATATTACTATAAAAAAAATTAAAATTATTTACTATAGGTACACAAATTTTTAAAAATGGCACTAAATCATTTCCTGTATTGGCTTGGTAATGACAACTTGTATTCTTGAAATCTAGGTCATAAATTCAAATCACATAAATAAATATCTCCTATACAAAATAGAGAACTAGTATTATTTATTATAAAAACTCCCTTGCTTTTTTTACCACTACTAAAACCATATTTAAAAAAATCCAGTCAAAAAAACATATAAGCTTTATGTGTGTGTTTAAAAGCCTTTCAAACAAATCACATGGAAATCAGCTTCAATTGGCACGGCACCGATCAATGCGGAATTTGAATCCATATTTTGTAAGAATTGAAAATAGTGGGTAGTATAAAGAATGAATATGTACAGGATCTGGAATGGTGAATCAGGGTCCACCTCTTTTAAAATAGAAAACCCCCCCTACTCTAGAGCAAGAGAAATGCCAAATAGTGGCTCACAATTCTTCACAAGTCTGATTGGGTTTGACCAACTCTCTTTTATGTCCATACTCTGACAAGCTAAGTACATTTCCGACCAGATTTTTCAACACATACCTATGGAATGGTTGAACAAGTCTGAAAGCTGCCAAAATTTGAGTACTCCTTGACAAAACAAGTTTCCGGAATGCCTATTAGTCAGAAGGACTATTGCTCTATTGGTTCAACTACAGTTCTGAAAAGAAGAACAGATACTTTTTCCATTGAAAAATATAAGAACCCCCCTGGAGAATGTGTCACAAATGATCCAAAGCTTCTTCCCACAATGCAATGCCAAGCAGGGCCATAACATTTATCAAATTCCTGCATTCAAAAAGCATAGGGTGCAAGCTTTTAGTAAACTGCGCAGTGTTTTTCTTGTAAGATCATCATCAGACTGGTTATATGTAGATCAGCAGCATAATATAATCAAAAGCACCCACTATGTAACTTTATTACAAGAACAACTCATTAAGTCATCAGGCAAGATGGAAATCTGATTAAGTATATGTTGAATCTGAAATTAGTTCATTTTGTATAGTTAAAATGATAAATAGTCATCTTATTTTAATAAGTGAACACTGAGAAGTAATAGACAAAATGTTAGAAAGTAGAATTTACTCAAAAGAATAGTACTGTTATGCTATTGTAAAAGATATATTATGAGGGTATCTATGATGATAGAATCATATCATTATAAAGGTTATGTTGTGGAAGATTTGATGAAATGATTTATAGGGATTCAATTGTATTGTCTTAAGTTAATCTTCTTTCATTCATATTTAATGAGTGCTAATTTATAATAACACTTCTTATGATTATAAATGATCTACCTTTTGCATCAAGATGATGTTACAAGTTTGAAGTACATTTTGATTTACAAGAATAAATTCAAAACATCATCATTATTTGATACACTATGATTGGTTCTAACTATAGTACTTTGACCCTGTAAACATTGAGAAATAAATTTTTCTGGACCACTCTTAAATTTTATGCAGCTTATTTCCTGCAAATCACAAATAATTTCAACAAAAATATCACATATAGGAATGCAAAGTTAGCAGTCACAAATATAGACTGGTTGCTTATACCGCAATATAATTAGATGGCATATTGTCTATCTAGAAAATAGAAATATAATTTTCAACTATTCATTTCATTCTTGCTTATACATGATATCTTTTTTCATTATTATTAATAGTATTAAATTTCTTATTTTAGTTTTAAATATAAATTAATTTAAATTTGTCTATAGTGTGTTTCTGTTCTGTTTGTATTTGATTCTTATCTTTTTGCTTCTCCCTACTATTTCTCCTTTTTTAAATTTAATTTTATCTGTTCTTTTTATTTTATTTTTTTTGTTTTGACCTAGTGTCACCTCCCTTCCCCTTCCCCTTCCCCTTCCCCTTCCCCTTTTCCCTTTTTTAAGCCCATTCTAGTCTGTAATTAATCATTTTATATCTCTTTTAGCTCTCTGTTATCTTAATGATGAATCACATAATATGCTATCATTAATTATCTAGATGTTTACAAAAAGTAGATTTATAACAGTTATTTATACCACAATATAGTGAAGTATACTATGTGATTTACAAAATGGACTCAGACTCCATAACTACCTGATATACTATGATTGATTCTAATATTTTACCCATATCAATCGCTACTAAATCATAAACAATTGAATTCCTATGAATCACACATAATTTAATACACTTCAAAAATACTACAAATAAGAACACGAAGGTAAGAGTCAAAAACGTAGAGTGATTGTCTATACCACAATATATTCAGATGGCATATCTAATACTGGATACTCCTAGTCTTCAGAATATGCGCATATATTTGCAGATCTAAGTATTTGTGAAGGCTATTGAATAATCAAAATTTAAAATATAACAAGATTTTAAATTCAATACAGTTAAATCATGTAGATGCAGAGTAGGTTGCCCTTAGATTATATTTTTAAGGACATCATCTAAATATAGATTAATTAAGAAATCCTCAATTCCCAAAGCTCTTCAGCAAATCATAAGAAACATGCCCACTATTAACAGAAATACCTACAGGCCTATTTATGCAACATTTAAAACAATTGTTCAGAAAGTTCTGCCCAAAATCAGCTGTACATGGACAGAAATTATAATGGAAATATCAACTGAACATACACAGAAATTATTGCCGACACAACCATTAATGAGAATGGAATCTGAGGTACATATGCATCCACAAAATTGAGCTTATCAACAAATTCAGAAGAGGGGAGAAGGCATAAATACCTTCTTTAAAGTCAAGGCAATCAGTCTGAATCCGATTTTGTCAGGGCCATCTAAACATTTTCTTCCACAGCGGAAAGCAAGCTCCTGCTGCACTGGAGGCATATCTGCAGCTCTCACTTTCACTCTCAGTTCAATTGCAATTGCTGCCAAATTCACCTCAAAAATGGGAGATGGGACAACAAATTTAGGAGGCCTTGCCCCAATTTTTCCATCACTTGAATAACATTTCTGACCCACCCCACCAATATTCAGCAGATCCATCTTCTGCCTTTCCTCTTCTCCGTCTTCTCTGAAACTTACCTTCTTATTCTTTCTCTGTTTAGGCGGCAAAACATTCTTTTCCCCCTCCTTTTTCTTCTGTGGATCTGAGAAGGTCTTCCCAAATTTCTCACAGCACGAAACTCCTCCGCCCTGTGAAAATTCCTTGGCTCTCTGCCACTGTGCAGTAACAGGAAGAGTGAGACCATCATAAGAGTAATATTTCTCCATGATTGCAAACAAACGGTTCTTCTTACAAGTCTCAGAGGGATTCTTAGCTCCTCTGCTAATCCTTCCTTCACAGGCCTCTATGATGTCCATTATAACACCAATCTAATCCAAGAGTCAACAAAATCACCCAAATTGGAATTTAATTAAAAGCCCAATTCCACATGGAATGTGACATTCTTCTGGGTCAAATATGAAGGGGAGAATTGGAAGGGTATGAACTCAGGGGACCCATTTGGGTTTGAATTCAATTAATAATCCCCCAACAACCCACTAGACTCCTGAATCAGTCAATCATTCCTTCTTTGACAGTACCTTCTTCTGCGGCCCACTGATGAACAGAGACCCAATTTTATTTTTCTTCTTTGCTTCCCCTGTTCATGAGAAACAAGGAGCAAACTTCCGCCTAAACATACGCCGAGGAGAGGAGGAAGAAGATGAAAGGGTTGAGAAGAATCGTTTCACGGATCGCCCAAAGAATGAATGTCTTTGGTAGGTATCCTCCGTGGAATGTTGTTGGGGAATGGTCCCGAGTTTCGCGCAGAAATAGTTGTCATTGAAACTCGAAGAAGGATGCCACACCGCGGATCTTGCTAATTGAACAAGATTATGATGAATGAGAATCCCGCGCCCTTTCCCCTTGGAAATGTGGCTAAATCTTTATATATCTGTTTTTGTAAGATTTATGCTAATGATCGCATTCTCACACCAATTGTTGTAAATTTTATGGTTTCTAAATAGTTGACTTCTCGTAAAGAGATTTCTCATCAATTAGGAGAAAGGGACTAATAGCTAATAAGTCTAATAATATTCACCTTTCGCTATAATAATAATAATGTCATGTACCATGAATTATCTATCTACAAATTAACACAATATATTATATTCATCCATACATTTGTTTATAATAAATGATTTCATTACAACCCCAAAAATATTAAAATCAATAGTTGTAAGAGTGGCTTGCTACATTGCTAAGCTAAAAAAGTGGCATAGTAAATTCAAATTTAAATGAAAAACAGCTATAGACAATCCTCCAACAACATATGTTTGACCAATACAATTTTGTTGGGGTGCACATATCTCTCAAACCTAAAGAGGAAGGTTTTGATATTCAACCATGCATTTGTGATAACATCAAATGAGCATAAAACCACATCTTACAAACCATGAACTAACCTTTTACAAGTTGCAAAACACAATGTGTGATTCCGCTAGCAACGAATTATTTACAATAACATCCTACCATAACCCTATAGCAAAAAAAAAATGCACTAACCCTAACCATAATATTAATTATGGTGTAAACCTTTACCTTAATCATAGTTATAACCCTAACCATAGACCCTAACCCTAACCATATTATTAACCATCATGTAAACTCTAACCCTAACCATAATCCCAATAATGATCCTAACTCTGAACCCTAATCCTAACACTAAAATCCAACCCTAACCATAGTCCTAATCCTAAACATGACCATAACCCAAAACCTAAACAAGGTATAAACCTTTAAACCCTTATCATAACCTTTAATTTAAACCTAATTAAAACCCTAACTCTAGCCACAATAATAAATCATGATATAAACCCTAACCCTAATGATAATCTTAAACTTAAACCTTGAACCCTAATTATAATAGTAACCCAAAAATCCTAAACTTAATAAAACAATCTAACCATAACTATAATACAAACCATGGTGTAAACCCTATATTTATTATTTACACAACCCTATAAAAACATAAAATGAGAAACATAGTTTTATTGGGGTACACATACTTCTCTTACCTAAAGAAGGATGTTGTAATATCCAACTTCTCTCTTTCTCTTCACATCCATCCTTAGCACTATATGTGCATGCGAGGAAGAGGTGGAGAGAGAGGGGTTGGGGGAAGAGGGGGGAAGGTGGAGGGGATAA
>MU225293.1:3834488-3845248 GCA_018584345.1 Thuja plicata | reverse complement strand
TCCCTTCTCTCTCTCTCTCTCTCTCTCTCTCTCTCTCTCTCTTCCACCATCTCCCTTTTTCAATCCCTCTTCCCCTCTCTCAATTTTTTGCGGAACCTATCTCAAAGGCTTCATACTGCATGACCACGTAGGAACTTGGTGAACTTAAGTTACAAGTAGAAGAACTTTTGGAAAAGGGTTTATAAGACCCAGTGTTTCCCCGTGGGGAGCCCCAGTTATTTTTGTAAAGAAGGATGACTCTCTCATATTATGCATTGATTATTGTCAGCTCAATAAAGTCACCATTAAGAATCAATATCCTTTTCCTCGTATCAATGACCTATTTGATCAAATGAAAAGGGAAAATGTATTTTTGAAAATTGATCTTAAATCAGGGTACCACCAACTAAGGATTCATGAGGTAGATATCCATCGTACAACTTTTTGTACCTGGTATGGTCACTATAAGTTCACTATAGTACCATTTGGGCTAACAAATGCTCCCTCAGTATTCATGAGTTTGATGAATGAGGTTTTCAGAACCTATTTGGATTGATTTGTGATAATATTCTTGGATGACATCTTAATATTTTCCAAAACATTTGAGGAACATGAATATCATCTTCCACAGGGGTTACAGAGATAACCAACTTTATGCTAACCTGGAGAAATGTGAGTTCTTCAAGACAGAGGTTAAGTACCTTAGGCATGTTATCTTGGGGGATGGTATTGCGGTTGACTCAACAAAGATCCAGGCCATAGTAGAGTGGCTAACTCCTACTAATGTCTTTGAGGTATGCATTTTCAAGGGCCTGGCTGGTTATTATAGGCAATTTTTCAGGGAATTCTCCCAAGTATCTCAGCCCATCAATTCCTTACAGAGGAGAGGGGATAAATTTTTGTGGATAGAGAAGTGTGAGGTTGCCTTCCAGTGTTTAAAGGAAAAATTGACCAGTGCTCTGATCTTGGTAGTTCCTGAACCCTCAGGAAACTTTGTAGTTTGTACAAATACTTCACTTGAAGGGATTGGGGCAGTTCTAATGCAGGAAGGCAAAGCTATTGCTTATGATTATAGAAAACTTAAAGACCATGAGCTTAACTATCACACACATGACCTTGAGTTAGCAGTGGTTGTCCGTGCTTTAGTAAAATGGAGACACTTTTTGTTGGCTCACAATTTTGAACTCCATACAGATCATCATAACCTTCAGTATATTTTTACTCAACCTAACCTCAATGCTTGACAACACATATGGATGGAGTTCTTATGCGAATATGATTTTGAGGTTAAATATATTCAAGGAAAAACAAATGTTGTGTTCGATGCCCAGAGCAGGCGTAGGCATGAGTTGTCAGTTCTCTCTCTTAGCACAAATTTGAGGAGCCAAATTCTACAGGCCCTCACTTCAGATTCATGGTATCATGAGGTAAAGGTAGATTTGGAGTCGGGAAGGCCCTTAGAGGGATGTTTCTCAAGATATTCTTTGGATTCTAATGCATTGATTCATCAACAAGATTGAATCTATGTTCTTTTATCTGGAGATATTCATATAGTTATTTTAGCAAAGGCCCATCAAGCACCCTATTCAGCACATCCTAGAGTGAAGAAAATGTTTTCCAATATGTGCCAGTTATATTATTGGTCAAGAATGAAGAGAGATATAGAAGACTATGTGGCAAGGTGGCTAGAGTGTCAGAGGGTGAAGGTTGAGCATCAACACCCAACAGGTCTCCTTCAACCTCATCTTGTTCCAGAATGGAAATGGGACACAATCTACATGGATTTTATTGTGGGACTTCCTATTACCCCAATGGAGACATGATTACAGTTGATAGACTGAACAAGGTAGCCCGTTTCTCTCGTATTCAAACCTCTTATATAGTGGCGTCAGTGGCCAGAGCATTTATGAAGGATGTTGTGAGACTTCATGAGATCCATAGGAGGATTATTTCTGATCAAGATCTAGTATTCACTTCTTCACTTTGGATTTCCCTACAGAAGGCCTTAGGGACTCAGCTGGACTTTAGTCCGGCTAATCATCCATAAACCGATGGGTTGATTGAGTGGGTTAATCAGGTTCTTGAGGATATTCTCAGAATGTATGTTATGGATAGGCAGACCCATTGGGAGGGTTATCTATATTTGGTGGAGTTTTCTTATAATAACGAATATCATAGCTTTATTGGCATGTCTCCATTCTAGGCTTTGTATGGATGTTTGTACGACACACCTTTGAGCTGGGACTGGTTAGAGTACAGAGTACTACTTGGTCCAGAGATGTTGCAGGACATGGAGCAGTAGGTTGAGAAGATTAGGGAGCATCTTGTGGAAGCACAGGACAGACAAAAGAAGCATGTTGATGCCCACAGGACTGATGTACAGTTCTCTATTGGGGATAGATTTTTCTTGAGGGTGCACCTTCAAAAGAGTCCAATCCATTATGAAAAAGGGTGCGCCTACAATTTTTCTTAAAGGTATGTATGCTCTTTTACTTGTAGAATCATTTTCCTAGAATAAATTTTGTTACTTGGTTAGAGGATATACCAGTATTAATGCATATTAAGAAATGTATCAGGGTTTTAGGAAATTATTTTAATAAGGTTATGTGGGGATTCTTTAAAGATTTTCAAGGGAAAATGCACTTAAGAGAGAGAATCCCAACCGATATTATTGAAAAGTATAAAGATGATATATATTTTCTAGTAGATACATATACCTGTATGTTGCAAGAAGTGCAACCTAGGACATGTTGGATACCAACTATGGGTTATGAAGTTGATGGTGATTTAGTCTCTATTCATGCTAATGTTCTATTGTCAAAACCAATTAATACTTTAACACCTAGGTTTGGAACCTATGAAGAGGCATCATTGAAAATTCACAGTTAATTGAGAGCACCGGTAATCCAAAGAAATATTAGGAAACAAGTTTACAATCTAGCCAAAATGAGTGGCATAACACCATAAATGATGATAAAAGTTAGAAAGAAAATGGAGAGTAAGGAGGAAGGAACATCTACTACTGCAGAAGCCAAAGATACTGAAATTGAAGTTGAAGATATTACACCTCAAAGAGTCACTAGGAGTTCAGTACTGAAACAAACTAAATCTACATCTACTACTCCTATTTTGACTAAGAAAGAAAAGGAGTCACCTGAGACTATTTAGAAAAATTACAGAAGAAATAAAGCAATGACATCATGCTATAAAGAGTCAAAGGATAAGAAAGGTGGTAAGGAAAAGGCTTAAGAAGAAGAAGTTGAAAATGAATCTGAGAAGGAACAAAAGAAATTAAGAGCTAGTGGAAAGAAGTCTACTATAGTAGGAAAGCCTACTGAGAAAACTGACAAAGTTAACAATATTTTTATTCTTGACAGCGTTGTTAAAGATATTAAGGAATATGGAAGAATGACAGAAGTGTAGACTCACTTTCATAAATTTGGCAGTGAAGATAAAAGAAAGATAGAAGATGCAGTTGTAGAAAGTATACATACTTTTTGCAAAGCACCAAGTAAACTATTCAAAGCTATACCTAAGGAAATATACAAGGAAGTTGACAAAAGATGAAGAGAAGCTTTGAAGATTGATAGAGTAATAATGGAACAAGAATTTGCACTTTTGCAACCTAAATTAACTACAGAAGAGGTAAAGTTGATGGTTGAAGAAAGGAGAGGATAATTTAAGACAAGGAACAGAGTTACAAGAATTCTAATGAGTGAAACTCAATAGGTAAGAGATGAGACAATGAATTTATGGATAAAGTTAGTAAATTCTAAGATTGAAGCTAAAGACAAATCAAGAGATTAATGATGTCATAGATAATGGTATCTCTAATATCCCAGATCAGATACAAAATATTGATATTCAAACTTATGTTGAAGCACCTAAAGAGAATATTATTAAGGAAGTGACAGAATAGAAAGGTCAAGGACTTAAGGATGATGAATATATACTTTTAGTGAAGATCATGAAGCTAGATCTAACCAGTGAGGGTAGAACAGTGAAGAAAATCAAAACAAAGAATTAAACTAGTGATGAGGATGAAGATGAAGGAGAACCCGAAGATGAACAAATGCAAACAACTATTGATATTACTCAGATGAGTCCTAAGGAACTATTGAAAAGTAATGATAAGCTTAAGGAGAAAGAAGAAAGGGACAGATTGAAGGGAAAGAAAAATAAGGTAAGAATACTGAAAGGAGCCAGAACATCATTAGGAATTTAGTACCTGTTGTAGGATATGACAAACAAGATAATCAAATTGATCAACTAGGTATATTGGGCAAGGTTCTTTATGATCAAGTGCCTGACATGGAGAATACACCAATGAAGCTGGCCATGAAAGAATATGTGAAGATATTTGATAAGTTGAGAGAGATTATTTTGGTTGATACAGTTTCACTTACATTTCAAGTGAATAAGGTGAAGGAAATCCTACAGGAAATAGGACAGATACTTATAAACTTTTCTAAGTTTACAACTTTTCTAGAAGACCTGAAGAAAAAGAGAGATGATGCTCAACCAGAGCTTAATACTTTGATTGCAAATTTTGATCACATTTCTATTTAAGCATCATAATCCATTGGTAAGGTCAAAATAATTACTCATACAATGAGGCAATTGCAAATTGAATAGGATAAAATAATTATTACACTTATGGAGATGCAAACCTATTTGGCCCCCACTATTGATGTTATGCAACAACATGTGATACATGAAGAGAACATGCTTAGTCTACCAGTGGTGAGTACTTTGAGTGATTTGGAAGGATTACCATTGGTTATACATGGAAAAATTATGTCTTTGGATCATTTACAAGAGTCATAGGAGAAGACATTGGAGACTACAAAGATAAACTTCAAGAATATATTTGACAGAATATAATTTTGATATATGATTCTTTGTCATTTTTGACAAAAAGGGGGGGAATTTGTTGCGAAAGAGTAAGAGAGAGGATGTATATAGAAAGAGGGATTATAAGTCTTACAGAGTTATGAAAATTAAAAGTTTTTTCCATCAATGCCCAAGGGGGAGATTATTGGCATTATGGTAGTTTTGGAGGAGATATGAAGAGCGGTCATGAGACAAGGAATAATTGGTTGTCATTGATGGAAATTTATTTAGTTATCATGATTGAAGTGATTGGTAAGAACTGTTCATGATTGATAAAGAGAAGATCAACTATTTATGTTGATAGATGTTCAGGAAGAGCAATATCAAACACAGAATGAGGTAGTGGTCGAGTTAAGGAAAGATTCGGGTGTTGCAATCATAGATATAGTTTGTATATGGTAAGTGGAATCCATGATTCCAACCATACCAATTTATATTTTATATCAAGTTTTGAATGAATTATGTTTTGAATGAGAAGGTACTTTACCTATCTGACCACCGATCAAAGTTTCATATTAATTTGATTAAGGCAGTGGATTTGAGGCCGACATATTTATTTTAATTATTGGTAATACATTTGAGGATGATATATTGGATGTTTTTATGCTAATTTTGAGGAGGTTGGCTAATCTTTCGAGTCGACTGTGGTGGAAATTTCTAGGTCTTGTGTGACCTAATGACAGTCTATATAAAGATCACTAAATCATTTTATTTAGGGTTGCGATCATAATTTTAGATTGGGTGATCATGAATTAAAGAAGGAGAGATCAGTCTAATGTCAGAAAGGAAAGGAGAAAAAAGGATCTGATAGTAAATCAGTGCCATTCTATAGATCAACATATATTGTTGTTGTTAGAAACACTGAGAGGGGGGGTGAATCAGTGTTTGTCTATTTATTCTATTTCAGCAACTTTAAACATAAATCAAATATATATCAATTGAAGCTTAACATAAGAAAACATAACGCATGATATGATTATGGGGAAACCTCGATCAGGAAAAACCCAGTGGGAATTAGTACCCACAAATATTGCACTAGTATAATGAACCTGTTAAAGTTCCTTTATCCTGTTAGGAGCGGTCTTTACAATGCAAGTACAATGACTTGGTTAAGGGTCTGACCCTGTAGGATTCTTTTACAAATAACCCTGTTAGGGGTGAGGGCTCACTATCCAAGAAGCTCTCTGCTAAGTAGGATGAAGGCTACAACCTCATTGATAATAGATATACACTATATCAAAAGTGAACTGTTGTATGTGACACAATTGTCTTATCAGTTCCAGTTATGCACTGATACTCTTATACTCTTAAAGAGATTTATCTCATTCTAACATCTTATATTGTTCTTTTATATCTCTATTCTGCATATTCGACAACACTTTCTAATACAACTTTGCATGTTATATATATATGTTCATGCCTAAATAGACGCGACCATAAACAAGACCTTAGTCGGCCCAAAAACAATATTCACAATGCTTCCAAAAAAATTGGCTTAAGCGTGTTTACAATTGTAATTAAGACATGATTACAAACATACTATAATAGGCGCTTGGCCTTTACATAATAAAATATTATACGTTGATCCAAAAATTGAAGTCGGCTTCATACTCTGTTTTCTGAACTGCTAGTATCATTGTTCTTGTTATAACTTATCTGTACTGACATATCTGACCGTGTGTTTCTAGGGAAAGCACAAAAACATACCATAGAACTTAAGTCTGAATGCGCATATCCTGATGTGATCATATTCATGTGCACTGGTGCACTGATCGACTGTAAATCACTGTTCTGTCCTGTCTTCTATACTTAGTCAATTCCCACTTCATAGTTTGCTGTCAAATTTTCATATGACTCTGTTGCCATAATGACAACACAAAATAATTCATATACTCCCTACGAGTCAACTTGCCAACAATCTCCCCCTTTGTCATTAATGGCAACAAAGGAATGTGGCCAAGTTACTCAAAATTGACTAACACAAAAAATTGTATGTCATTATACCTTTTAACATATATATACACTACTCCCCATATATACACATATTCTTTATATACATTACTCCCCCTTTGATATTAATGACAAAGGTGTCCAAAATTGTAAGTCCTTGAGTACTTACTCTGAGTATACATCTGGATAAGTAATCTGTAGATTTTTTATTTCCTGCTGCCAGAATGCCTTCAATGCATCTACGGTCTGAAGATGGGCACATAAAGCATATGTAAGCTTTTCCATTTTGGTCAAATCCATGCTGGGACCCTGATCATATGTGGAAATTGTTGTATCTATCTATTTGATTTTTTCATTCAAGACTGTTAGAGAGGGCGCTAGTGCATTTCTCAGTTGAGACTGTCTGATTCTTATCTTGTTGATCTCAAACTTTGCCTTTTCAATCTTGTCCAGCTGACCTTGATAGATATTTTTGTAGATGTTCATGTCTTGCATGGATGTTTCAACTGATTTTCTAACGTTGTCAACCAAGATGTCAGCTTCCTCAATATTTTTGATGTGCTTTGAGGTGAATTTCACTCTGTCCATACAGTTTGCTACTACATTTCTACCTTTAGCTGCAAGTTCTTTCAAGATTTCTTGTCCAATCTTTAGTGAGTTTAGATCTAGGGAGAAATTTTTTGTCAATTCGTCTAATCTTCCCTTCTTGTACTCATCTTCTGCAATTTTAGTAGCAGAGTCTACTAAACTTGTGAAATGTGATTTAAAACTTGTCAAGATGTTGTCAACATCATCAACAGACTGAATCTTAGCCATTTTCTTGTCTGCTGGTACTAAGTCATTCAGAATGTTCACTTTTCCTAGAAAGAGAGGGTTTCTCATGACTTGTTTCTCTTTTGATTTCTCCATGTCCAAGACACTGATTCTAATCAAATCTTCTTCTTCCTAAGCATCTAACATTCTTTCTTCAGGGGTCAGGCTTGACAACAATGATGGTTTGATGGGTGGAGTCAATATGACATTTTGACTAGCATCCATATTTTCACTTTTCATAGGAATCTCCATAACAGGTGGCTCACTAGATTGATTGTCTTCCTCTTTATTTGAATCTCTAGAGGGAACTTTATCTTGCCGTAAGGATGTGTTATCAGTGCATACCTACTCTATCTCTTCGGTGTTGACAAATGCTTTTTCAACTTTATCCATGTCATTGTCAGAAGCGGTCATGGCTATCTTGATATCATCAATCACAATAGTTTCTCCTGAATCTTTGGTTGTATTAGAAGCTATTGAAACTGAGGACGCTAAAACCTATGGACCTGTCTTAGGTGCATTTTGAATTACTGGTTACGTAACCTGTTTGGCAGGAACTAGAGTTACCTTTGCTATAGGCATCGTTGATGGATACATATGTCTACCCAAAAATACCCACTCAAATGCTTTCTGAGTCTCTTCTCCAACTATATCATACTCTTTATTCATGATATGAAGTGTTCTAGTTTTGGTTCTGAGATTAGGTTTTACTAAATCCAACAGTATAGCTTTCTCATCATGTGAGCAAATAGGGAGAAGACTGTCTAATGTCTCTTTTCTTATCATCATATCTTCTTCAATTGCTTGCCTCTTTAATAGGTCCAGTATGTTCCATACTTTGTCTAGTATGACTGTCTTGAGTTCCAATATTGACTTTTTGAACTTGATCATATGATATATAATCATTGAATGAATTTTAGATTTGTCTATCTCTTGATATTTGTCATAGACATTCTTGATAGATTCTAGTCTTCCTTCATTGACAATTATGTTCTTTAGGACTGTTAGACTAGGTCTAAATCCTACCTCAAGAGGGGCTTGAGTGTTCTTTACCTTTCTCCTTGTGGTCCTTCAGGATGGATGACTTGTAGGAACTTGCTTCTTCCTTCTGGTTAACTTACTGGGTACAGAAGGTGGAGAGGATTCTAGATCAGTGGTGGTTGATCGCGCAGATGTACCTTCATCAAATTTCTTCTTCTTCTTCTTGGGCATATCATCAGACTTTTTCATTTTCACTTCTGTGGGAGTTTTCTCAAGTTCTTTAGCTATCTTAGCTTCCCTAGCTCTATCTAGGTCTTCTTGTGTGACACCATGAAGTTTTAGGATATTTGAAGTAATCCTTGATGCATTCCTCTTTTTTTCTACACTATACAAGACAAAATCAACTTGATTTTTCTTTTCTCTGTAGGTACCCCATCTAGGTTCATTGGGATCCTTGGGCGCAGATAGGAGGACTTGTGCATAACCTTCAAAAAAATGTTCTTCAACTTCATATCCGAGAGGGTGAATCCATTTTGTTCTAGGCTCAACTGCCTCCATGCAAGTACAATCAGTCTCCACCATGAAGCATATGGTGTCTTTGTATTTCTCAACTATCTTCTCAGGTATCCTAAACCTCTTCTGGATTTTAATCCTGAAAGTTTTGATATCCATGTCCATAGAATCCTTCACACTACTCTCTGATGTAGCCTTGAGTGATATCTGAGACATAGTCGGTGTATCATCTTAAAATGGAAGCACTTCCATGTTAAGAGAATTTAACCCTCCTTAGGGGACATTTTTTACCTCTACCATATCATCATCCTATTTCTGCATCATCTCATGCTTCTGTGCTGGTTCAGGACCCTGATTGGGCCTCTCCGGGCACCTCCTACCCCACCTGGCATATTTTCTAGGGGTTCTAACCCCCTAGGTCAGGGTCAACCTCGACCCTAACCTGGGTCCCCCTTTCAAATCAAGAAACTTGTTAGCTGTCGGGGCTCATCAAAAATTTAGTTTTCCCACTTTCGGGTCAGCTGTTTCAGGTTCCGAAGTGTTGATTCCTAAATTATATTTAATATAGGTCATTTTCTAGGGGTATGGGTCTAATTATAATTTAATTATCCTATGTAGGCCTCCTTAGAATATTTTGCCCTGATTTCATATAAAAGGAAGCATTTCTATCTCATTTTCTCTAAGTCTTCTAAGTGCAAAAAAGCTCTAATCAAGATTTTGTCAAGAAGCAAAAAGGTTCAAGCATCCATCTCCAAGATCTCAAGGTGTTCAAGTCTTCCTCTCAAGCATTCAAGTTCTCCATTGAAGATCAAGGATTCAAGATTTCAAGCCTTTGAAGGGATTAGGTGCAAACACTCAAGATTCAACATTCAAACCCTAGATCTAGCCATCATGGTGGTGTGATCTTCCTTCAAGCATCTTCAAGACTCTTTCATCATCTCTTCAAAGTGGATTTCCAGCATACAATCATGGAGGTTTATGGTTCATATTGATTTCATTCTTTCATATTTACATACTTACATACATTCAAATTTCAATTACATATCTATTGAATATCATAGCTTCATTGTTAAATTCAATTCTACTACATGTTAGCATTCTGTACTTTATTGATTTCAAGGTTAATTCCTAAATCAGTGTTTGACTAAGGCAAACCCCTCCCCCACAACAAAACAATATCCTTTTTCTTGTAGGTACAGGTACAAAATAGTGGATTTGAACCCAGATCTAGATACCCTTTTCGGTAAACTTTTGGGATCCACGAACAAAGTCACTTTCAGATCTGTGCAGGTCAGGGTTGACATTATTGGGTTAGGGTTGACATTTGTGGGTCAAGGTCGACCTTTTTCATTAGACGACATCAAAATGGAAAATGATTTCTGGGTTTTGTTCGTCTCTACGTTTCGGTTTAGTATCAACTGTCAGTTTTTCCAAAAACAATCTACAGACCTCAGAAAACAACATTCTTTGATCTGTAATATTTCAAGGTTAGTGCATTTCTCAAATCTTTTCAATTACAGTCATATATCATTTCTATACATAGAATTAACATAATTTAAGGTATCTCCTTTATTATTCTCCTTTCCAAATAGTTGATTCATTTGTGCATTAACCCTTCTCTTGGGTTGATC